>CM042561.1:10141945-10624445 GCA_023630585.1 Cranoglanis bouderius
TCTAGACGTGCTAAACAACATAAAACATAGAACCTTTTGTATCAGAGCACCCAATTTTTAGGTGTGCAAATGTATAGGAACAGATAAGTCTTGAAGTAAATTAAAGTAAATAACATTTAATATTTGGTTGCATATCCCTTGCTTACAATAACTGCATCAAGCCTGCAACTCATTGACATCACCAAATTGTTGGTTTTTTCTTTTGTGATGCTTTTTCAGGCTTTTACCGCAGCCTCTTTCAGCTGTTGTTTGTTTTGTTTTTTTTTCCCTTCAGTCTTTTCTTCAAGAGGTGAAATGCATGCTGAATTGGATTAAGGTCTGGTGATTGACTTGGCCAGTCTAAAACCTTTCACTTTTTCCCCCTGATAAAGTCCTTTGTTGAGTTTGCAGTGTGTTTTGGATCATTGTCTTGCTGCATGATAAAGTTCCTCCCGATTCATTTGGATGCATTTCTCTCTAAATTGGCAGACAAAATGTTCCTGTAAACTTCTGAATTCATTCTACTGCTCAAGCAGAAGCACAAGCTATGACACTACCTCCACCATGCTTGACTGATGAGTTTCTATGTTTTGGATCATGAGCATATCCTTTCTTTCTCCACACTTTGGCCTTTCCATCACTTTGGTAGAGGTTAATCTTTGTTCCAGAACTTTTGTGGCACTTCTCTGTATTTCTTTGCAAATTCCAATCTGGCCTTAAGATGCTTACATGAGTGGTTTGCATCTGGTGGTATGGCCTCTATATTTCTGCACTTGAAGTCTTATTCGAATGTTGGATTGCTATACTTCACCCCTGCCCTCTGGAGGTTGTTGGTGATGTCATTAACTCTTGTTTTTTGGTTTTTCTTCACAGCTTTCACAATATTTCTGTCATCAACTGCTGTTCTTTTTCTTAGCCGACCTGTTTCATGTCTGGATGTTAGTACACCAGTGGATTCTTTCTTTTTTAGGACATTCCAACTGGCTGTATTGGCTATGCTCAATGCTTGTGCAAAGACTCTGATAGATTTTCCCTCTTTTCTCAGCCTCAAAATGGTTTGCTTTTCTCCCATAGACAGCTCTCCGCTCTTTATGTTGGTTTACCCTTTTTAACAATAAATGAAATCTTCACGGATGAAACCTAGGGCTCAAACCAAGAGTAGACATTCAGAGCTATTAGTTCTTTAAACAATCAATTTAACACACCGGGGCAGCAGGAAACACCTATCAGTCACATGTTCTGATATTTTTATCACCTGAAAAAATGGGTGGGATCAAACAAAAGGTGGCATGTTTTAAATTGTTTTACATCTAGATGTAAATATGAGGAAATGAAAGCTGAAATTATGATCTGTAGTCTCATGTTCATCTTTTGATCTCAAGCCCAAATGTCTTCGATGTTCCAATACTTTCAGAGGGGACTGTATATACAGCACAACATTGCTGCCTTGCAGCTCCAGGGTCCCTGGTTCGATCCTGATGTTCTCCCTGTGTCCACATGGGTTTCCCTTGGTTTTCTCCCACCATCCAAAAACATGCCACTAGGCAGATTGGTTATGCTAAATTTCCCTATGTGTGAATGTTTGTGTGAATGTGTGTGTGGTGCCCTGCAAATGACTGGTGTCTCATACAGGGTGTATTCCACCTCACACCCAGGCTTCCAGGATTCCTGATCCCTTCCTGGGATACATGACCTTGACTGGGATTGTGTGGATCAAGTGGTTATTGAAGATGAATGAATGACTAATTTCTGCATTTGTTACATTGACTTTGAAGTGTTAATTCTATTGTTCGTTGTGTAGCTTGGACATTCATTACACTTGCAAATGATCACCCTAAGAAATATCTTTATATGCAGGAACTCTGTGCACTTATCCTCATTTTCAGTCACTCTAAGGAGCGTCTACTAAATGGATCTCAGTGTAGTTTACCATAGTGATCTCATAACTGAAAATTAGTACAAATTCACATGGGATAACTACAAAAAAGGTACAAATGTTAAATGTTCAAGCCAGGGAGTGTGGGTTGAGTCTATAGTTTTCTTTAAATTTAAATTCAACAAAATCACCCTCATTCATTGAAATTTGTTTTGTGTGAAGTTGGGTTTGTGTGAGAGTCTAAATGGTAGTTAACTTTAAGACTTATCCAAATAAGAAAGATATCCATAATTATACAAATAAGAAAGATATATTCATGATTCAGCAACATTCTCTCATCACTTAAAATCAGTTAAGGTTACGACAAGGAAGCATGATTAACTGTAGCTTTTTATTATTATTATTATTATTTTTTAAATATATAATTTCATTTAAATGAAATTTAACACAAAAAAATACATTGGATTTCCTCTGAATTTTGAGAGTGAGCTGCATTTCTCAAAAACATTAAAAAGTTCTGAATAAACAATGAGAGAAGCCTTCATTTGTGCTTTCCACTAAAGACTTAATGATTCCCCCTCAGCACAAGCCCGTAATCCACAATGAGCTTCCTAGCAAGGGTGCTAGTATGATCAGCAGCTGCTGCGAGCCTGAGCTCCAGCTGCTCCATCCCCACCTCCGCTCAGCTGTCCATGGCAAAGCTGCGTTTGAACAGCCTATTACCTCCACACCGCACCAGGGAAAGTAATCAGTACCTGAGGAGCACTTCTCTCAGACCAGATGGTGGGAGAGATGAATCATGCCATTATATTAGTGCGTAATAATATTTCAGATAAAGCTAATTATGCTGACTCTCTTTACCCCTTTCAATCTTCTAATATGAATGATACTGAAGCCACTCCCACAATTTTTTAAGTTTTAAAGTGCCAGTGTCTTGAGATGGTGGGAGAAATGAATGTTTTGACATTACCTCAGCCTCTTTATGCACCAGATATGGCTTTAATGAGGATGTTGCATTAAAATTTCATCAGGCTATTCATCAAACACATCGAGCTGGCTGCAATCCTTAAACTGAGTCATTCATCTAACTGGGCACCTTCACAGAATAAACGGAAAAAGAAATACTGTTGGTTACTTGGTATTGATGAGAAGAAAGAGAGGAAATAATTCTTGCAAATGTTTTTGGCATTTCCCATTTCAAAGAAGCCACTTGTTGATTTAATGTGAATTATGTATTTCTTATGTATGTGTCGTTTAATCAGTGGATAGCTGAGATTGTTGCCAATGCTTGTTGACTTCTCATACCTTAGTTCCAAAACATCAGAGGAATTTGAAGTATGATCCAAAAATTCACAATAATGTTTTAAAGCCAGCTTTGAAGCCAAGACTGAAGAGCATAATGACATGCCATTACTGGGGCCCTTCAGAAATTCTGTTCCCCTCCATAGCTATTGATTCAGTTTGATAGTTTATTTCTTTCTCAGCTATTTCAGTTGACCAATTTTCCATCTTAATTATATTAATTCTGGTCTAATTGATTACTTATTATTGTATTGGTTGTTCACCAGATTCAAGAGGATTAACATCCAAATAAGAAATATGAAGTACTAAACACTGTCAGTATGTTGAAACATTGGTGAAAAGTTAAAGTTTCTTCAGTGTGACTTTAGGTGGTCCATTGGTATAGCAGACTTGGATAATTTATATACACATGTATGCCATTGAAAATGTGTAGCTATCTCTAGGACAGAAAGGCTCCACTGAACAGTTGTATTGAACTCACAATGTCACGGATAGTGACAGAGCTGACCGGGGCTCTGTGGGGCTCCAGGCAAGATTTTTCTCAGCCACCCTCTACCACATACATTAATAGAAAGCAACTACCATATGATCAACAGTAGATATTATTTGGATGGTGGACCATTCACAGCAAAGCATACTGACATGGTAGTGGAATATTAGTAGGTGTTTTGCTGGAATATTTGTGTGTGAAATTTCCTTACTGTAGGTCCAAGTTTTTATGTGGCACCAAATGTATAATGTACATTCAAGCTATTTGGTGTGAGAAAATGATGTTTGTCTGTGTAATGATTTTGATCATCATAAGATTTTGAATTTTGTTACTAACAATTGTATATTGGTATGATTTATAATCCCATTATCCGGTGCCAGTACCACCCAGAAGAGTATGGGTTCCCTTTTGAGTCTGGATCCTTGCAAAGTTTCATTCCATCTCAGGGAGATTTTTTCTTCTCACTGTCCACACCGGTTTACTCATCAGGAATCTAAATCTAATTTCTGCAAAGCTGCATTGTGACAGTGCCTATTGTCAAAAGTGCTCTACAAATAAAATTGATTTGAACTGAATTATGTTGAAAAGCATGGATTTTGTGAGCTAAAAATTTTTACTGTAACACCCATTTTTGTGAAATGACACTGTGGCATGGCAAAAAAAATAAAAAAAAATAAATGTTTTTGTCAAAAATAAATTTGATGTTGCAATATTCAAGATTATAAAAGCCAAGTCGGCATGTTTAAGGCCTTATTGAAAAAGAAGATTTGATTTTGATGGCCATTCAAAATGCACACTCCAATGTACAGTATGTAATTAAATTAAACTGTATGATACTTAAAAGATGAAATTGATGAATTGACTGATAGGAACAAAAGCTAATATTATTGCTTTCAAGAAAACAATAAAAAACAAACAAACAAAAAAACAAAACAAACAAAAACAAATTAAAAACTACCTAGCTACCATGAACACTAGGTACACACTGTAGATGTAGCAGTAATGAACACACACACACACACACACACACACACACACACACACACACACACACACACAAAATCTCTGCTTTTTGTGCAAATTCTTCTCCTTCTTTTGCTTTTCTTTGTCTGCAAAAGAAGATTTTTTTATGCAGATCATTTTTTTTAAAACTCAGATAAAGCCATTGACTACCTCACAGTACACCCCAGTCAGCTGACTCCGAAAATGATTAAGCACAAGTTAACTGCATTATCATTATTTCATTATCAGCCTTTCAGTGTTCTTCTTGAACATGAACATATTTGATCAACGTGGGCATAAAAATGAAAATAATTAACAGTAATAAATACGAATAAAAGGGCCACATGGGGGCCTCATCACAACACCAGAATCAGAGTCCATTGCCTAATGGTATATTGGTGAGGTCTAGCCCTGTGTACAGGTCACTACAGTCCTGCAGCTCACATTACTACTCTACTACAAAAGCAAGTCAATAACCACATGATTACATCATTACAAATCAGTAGCAACCATTTATATCTGCTCTTTATCACAAATATAACCATTTAATTTTCCTTGGAAAGAAAAAAAAAGGTAAAACGTTTTGACTGAAATCCTGCTGGATAGAAATCTCTTTTGCCAAAAGAGCAACAGTAATCACATTCATCTTATCTCCCATAATACATTCAGGCCATGCTTTTCATTGTCACAAAAGTGGCTAACTGAGTAATAATCACTGGTTCAGAGTTTACCTAAATCCTGCTTTAAGTAACAAAAAGATCTTCATGCTTTTGTGGTTGATCACAAGCCTGCTCAGGTATTAGGTAGTAGATTTCTAAAGCTACTTTAGATTAGGATCAAAATCCTTGATAGCAATTTTGCGTCATCAGTGTTGCATTGAACACCTTTAAAAGACAACCTAAGCAAGGGTGGTTCATACATCTCAGAAGGACTGGGGTGGTGAAGGGGGTTGTTCTTAAATTTGGGTTTTCATAAGCACCCTTAAAATTTTTTTGTTACTTATTAAAAAAAGAAAAAAAAAAAAAAAAAGACCAACAGACAGGAATATATATATATATATATATATATATATATATATATATATATATATATATATATATATATATATATGTATATATATATGCTACTGCCATTATGGAATACCACTGCCATGAAGGGGTGTACTTGGTCTGCACCAATGTTTAGGTGGTGGTACGTGTCAAAGTAACATCCACATGAATGCCAAGACCCAAGGTTTTCCAGTAGAACATTGCCCAGAGCATCACACTGCCTCCACTGGCTTGCCTTCTTCCCATAGTGCATCTTGGTGCCACCTCTTCCCCAGGTAAGCATCACACATGCACCCATCCACATGATGTAAAAGAAAACATGATTCATCAGCCCAGGCCACCATCTTCCATTGTTCCATGGTCCAGTCCTGATGCTCACGTGCCCATTGTAGGTGCTTTTAGCGATGGAATTGGGTTAGCATTGGCACTCTGACCGGTTTGCAGCTACGCAGCAAGCTGTGATGCACTGTGTGTTCTGACACCTTTCTATCATAGCCAACATTAACTTTATAAGCAATTTATGCTACAGTAGCTCTTCGGGATTGGACCAGATGGGCTAGCCTTCGCTCCCCACGCTCATCACTGAACCTTGGATGTCCATGATCTTGTTGCAGGGTCACCACTTGTCCTTCCTTGGACCACTTTTGGTAAGTACTAATTACTGCATACTGGGAACACCCCAGAAGACCTGCCATTTTGGAGATGCTCTGACCCAGTCATCTAGCCATCACAATTTGGCCCTTGTCAAAGTCGCTCAGATCCTTAGCGTGCCCATTTTTCTTGCTTTTTTGAGAACTGACTGTTCACTTGCTACCTAATATATCCCACCCCTTGACAGGTGCCAGGTGTAACAAGATAATCAATGTTATTCACGTCACTTGTCAGTGGTTTTAATGTTATGGCTAATGGGTGTATATCTATCTATCTATCTATCTATCTATCTATCTATCTATCTATATATATATATATATATATATATATATATATATATATATATATATATATATATATATATATATATATATATATATATATATATATATATATATATGCTAGCCACACTTTTTGTTTGTTTTTTGTTTCTATGCAAAACCCTCAACCTTTAATCCTTTTTCACATTTTGCAAAATGGTGACAGGTTATCACATTTTAATAAAATGATTTTATGAATGGTTCAGTTCAATGTTTTCTTAGTTACAATTTTGAAAATGATAAGAACATACATTTTATAATCATTACAAGGGCTAAATTGCACTCCAGTCATGGAATCACCCATTTTTATAATCAAAAATTTTGCTAATATCCACTCTTTCATACTGTAAGCAATTGCTACAGAGGTGGATAGAAAGTTCAGACATTTCAGAATAATTATTTCTGTCATCCCCCTCTCTGAAGTGCCTACCTTCTATAGAAGTTTATTTCCTTTAATAATCAAAGCAGAAAATGGTAGAAATCTTCCAGTAATGAAATGAATTCATTCGGAGAACTAGATAAAACAAAACAAAACAAAACAAAACAAAAAAACAGATGTGCAGTTTTGGTAATTACAAAACACTTCTGATAAAATTGTATTGACAAATGTTTTCATGTTGCAGTATTAGCTGCATTAATAAAAAAAAAATGAATTTAAAAATAAATAAATAAATAAATAAATAAACCCACCACTAACAGAAAACAGCTGATTTACAGGCGCAGCATGCAAACAAAAATACACTTAATTTAGTGTGTACTTGCACTTTCAATAAGGTTAAAGCCAATCTGGTTGATGTGAAATTAAGACTTGTGTGTCAGGATGTGCCCATTACTGCTCAATTAATTATCATGTGCGGCAGTTCAGCACCCACATAAAGTTGCTTCAGGAATTCCAATGAGCCTTTTAGTTACATTCAACCCCCGCACTCACTACCTTTCTGAAACACTACAAAATGCACAAGCCCAAATGAATAATTTATGGCAGCTGTGAGATGATGTTTGTATAGAATTTAGATTGAAAGTATAATCGCTAATGATCTCTCTGCTGTTGGGTTTGTCATGATCTGGTAAAAAAAAATCTTGTAATTAATTGTAATTAATATTGTTGGAAACACTTTAATATAAGGTCCAGAAATAAGCATATAGTAATACTAAACTAATGCTTTCATAATGATGAATTAAAACATGCCCTAATCCTTAACGCATCAGGAAATAATGAAGTGTATACTGTATATTAACAGCCTCTGAGTCATATCATTAAACGATATAATGTTGTATACTCAATTCTGATTGGTCAGAAGGTGATTTATTTTCTGTAACAGCACATCTCTTACAGTAGTTCTGGCTGCAAGGTTTATACTAATTTGTCATTTTAATACATTATATTTTCTATAGTGATTTACACCAAGATGCTCAACATGAATATATTTTTAAAAAATGTGAATTGTTGATATAGTGATGCGTTCTGTGAGGAGACTTTAATTAAGCATTTATGAAATGAGTCTGGCTTAGTGGCTTAGTGGTTTGCACATTAGCATCGCACCTCGAGGGTTGGGGGTTCATTTCCTGCCTCTGCCCTGTGTATGTAGAGTTTGCATGTTCTCCCCGTGCTCCTGGGGTTTCCTCCGTGTACTCCGGTTTCCTCCCCCAGTCCAAAGACATGCACTGTAGGCTGATTGGCATTTCCAAATTGTCCATAGTGTGTCAATGAGTGTGTGAGATTGTGCCCTGAGATGGGGTGGCACCCCATCCAGGGTGTCCCTCGCCTCATGCCCCGAGTTCCCTGGGATAGGCTCCAGACTTCCTGTGACCCTGTGTAGGATAGGAGGATAGGATAGGAGGATAGGAGGGATAGGAGGACAGTCCAGTTTCTCTGTAACATGAAATACAGTATTTCGTTTGTCTTGTTAACTTCAAGAGAGAAAAAAAAGGGATGCTGGTGAAGGAAAAGGCTCTTTGTGTATGTAAGTCATAATAAGAACTAACTTGTTTTGTGAGGGTTCCAAAACATTAAATGGAATGATGTACAGTACTGTGCAAAAGTTTTAGGCACATGCAAAGAAAAGCTGTGGAGCAAAGATGCCTTCAAAATAATGAAATTAAATGTTTCTACATTAAAAAAAGAGTGTAAAGAGTAAAGAGTAGTAAACAGTAGTAAACGAAACAAAGTCAATATTTGGTGTGACAAAAAAAAAAAAAATAGTAGTCTTCGGTACAATTTGTGCAGTTTTATAAAGAAATTAGCTGGTTAGTTTCATTGAGCATCTTGCAGAACCAGACAAAGTTCTTCTGGAGACTTTGACTTTCGCACTTGCTTATTTTTGCAGCAAAACCCAGCCATGCTTTCTTTAATGACATACAAACATTTTTCTGTAACATTTAATTTTGTGCTAGAAAACGAATGTTTGGGAATCTAAAATGTTTTTTGTACTGACTTGAGAATGTAGAAAGTCATAAAATAAAAAATCTATAATAAAGTTTGTACTAAAAAAATAGGGTGCCTAAAAATTTTGCACAGTACTGTACATATAAAAAGTACAACATGTCATTCTGTAATAAATACAATGTTTAATCTTTTACTAATGTCAGTGCTATAAGTGTAATAAACAGTTCAGGACATGCTGTTATAGGTAAATAATCCACTACCATGGATTGATTATTTTCTTATAATTGCACACTCCATCATCTTTTATTCCTTATGTTATAGCATGGTTATCCATTGTACATAGAGTTTTTGACTTGCGTCTCAGCTAAATAAGCAGACGATTTACTTACTGACGAGTTAAGGCTTACTCATTCCTTCATTCCTGTCAAATAACATATTACATATAGAAGGGCTGCTTGCACATAGCAATCAAAAATGTTACAGTTAAGATTTATGAAGATTTATGTACAGATGAAGATTTATGTACAGCAAACATAAACACCACTTGGTCCTTACATCTTACTTATGAAAGTATTAGCTAAGTATTGACATATGCTTATTTGTGGATTTTACAGTGGGTATAGAAAAGAAATCACCCCCCTTTAAAATAATCACATTTTGTTGCTTTTCAGCCTGAAATGAAGACAGAAGTTTTTGTTTCATCCAGCTGTATTTACTCAATGCAACTTGTAACATCCAAGTGAAAGATATAACACCAACATGTCAGAAAAAAATAAAAAGAAATAAAAAAGCAGAATCACTGAGTTGGAAAAAGGATCACCCCCCTCCTAAAAATGA
This sequence comes from Cranoglanis bouderius, assembly GCA_023630585.1. Classification (NCBI taxonomy): domain Eukaryota; kingdom Metazoa; phylum Chordata; class Actinopteri; order Siluriformes; family Cranoglanididae; genus Cranoglanis; species Cranoglanis bouderius. The sequence continues at coordinate 10,151,838 of CM042561.1, forward strand.
CTTGTAAACTCAATAAGGTGTAGCTAATCACCTTCTCAATGGCACACAAAGCCATTTGACTTTCAACTGTGATCAGCTGTGGTCATTTTGATTAGTTCAGCATGAAAAGAGCTTTCCTGGAGCATTTTGTAGTGCAACTGAAGCAAACAACTATGGGTGGCAAGGCACTGTCAAAAGATCTCCGGGATAAAGTTGTGGACAGGCACAAGTCAGGAGATGGATACAAAAAAATTTCAAAGGCTTTATCAATGCCTAGAAGCACAGTGAAGTCTATTATTAAGAAGTGGAAGGTATTTGGTACAACACAAACCCTCCCTGGATCAGGACGTTGCTCCAAACTGGATGAAAGAGCCAGGAGGAAACTGGTCAGAGAGGCTACCAAGAGGCCTACAGCAACTCTGAAGCAGTTGTAGGAATTTATGACAAAGAGTGGTCATTGTGTGCATGTGACAACAATATCACAAATTCTCCACCAATGTGGCTTGTATGGGAGGGTTGCAAGAAAAAAGCCACCCACGACTGAGCTTTGCCAAAAACACACCTTGAAGATTCTGAGGCCACATGGAAAATGGTGTTATAGTCAGATAAGACTAAAATTGAATTATTTGGCCTCAACACCAAACGATATGTCTGGTGGAAATCCAATACAGCTCACCATCCAAATAACACCATTCCTACAGTAAAGCATGGAGGTGGTAATATCCTGTTAGGGGGGTGTTTCTCTGCAGCAGGGACTGGAGCACTTGTCAGGATAGAAGGAAAATGGATGGGGCAAAATACCATCAAATTCTTAAGGAAAATCTGTTGTCAATGGGAAGAAGGTTCACCTTCCAACATGACAATGACCCAAAGCACACAGCAAAACTGACCACACAGTGGTTGAAGGAGAAAAAGGTGAATGTCCTTGCATGGCCTAGTCAGAGCCCAGACTTAAACCCCATTGAAAATCTGTGGAATGACTTGAAGACTGCGGTCCACAAACAGTCACCATCAAATTTAACTGAACTTGAGCAGTTCTGCAAAGAAGAGTGGGCAAATATTGCAAAGTCTAGATGTGCAAAGTTAGTAGAGACATATCCCAACAGACAAAAGGCTGTAATTTAAAAAAATAAGGCAAAATAAAGCAAGGGGGTGATCCTTTTTCCAACTCAGTGATTCTATTTTTTAATTTATCTCTGAAATGTTGGTGATATATTGTTCACTTGGATGTTATAAGTTGCACTGAGTAAATACAGCTGGATAAAACAAAAACTGAACCATCTTCAATTCAGGCTGAAAAGCAACAAAATGTGATTATTTTAAAGGGGGGTGACTCTTTTCTATACCCACTGCATATTAAAGTGTTGCCATATTGTTAAATCAATTATCACTCAGTTAAATCATGAAAAAATGTGTGAACTCAGTGGGAGAATGATTTAAACAAACTGTGGCATGTGCTGGCATAACTAAAGCTCTGGCATTCACATAAGGTCATGTCTAAAAGCATATTTCACAGTATCCTGTCACTCCCAAGCAGGATTTCAAGCAAGTTGGTCCATGTTTGTGACATCTGTGGCCTCATGGCCAATTAAGATATGAAACATTCATGGTAGCCTATCAGGTGGAGATCACGTATACTAGTAGAGCCTTCTGGTATTTTACTAAAGTCAAAGTCTTTTGGGGCTATTTCATTTTATAATTCATCCAAAGAAAAAATTGTATTCAAAGCATTTCTGACTTTGTGTTCAACTGACATAAAGAGCCCTGACAGGGCAATTGAAGAAGGAGATCTGAAGTTAGTTTGGAATTGTCTCTAGTTTTTCATTTACAGTGGTGCTTAAAAATGTGTGAACCCTTTAGAATTTTCTAGATTTCTGCATAAATATGACCTAAAAAATCATCAGATTTTCACACATCATAAAAGTAGATAAAGAGAACCCAACTGAACAATTGAGACATAAATATTATATGTGATAATTTATTTATTGAAAAAACAAAAAACAAACCCAGTATTACATATCTGTGGCAAAGGTATGTGAACCTTTACTTTCAGTATCTGATGTGACTGCCTTGTGCAACAATAACTGCAACTAAACGTTTCCAGTAACTGTTGATCAGTCCTGCACATCGGCTTGGAGGAATTTTAACCCATTCCTCAGTACAGAACAGCTTCAACTCTGAGATATTGGTGGGCTAACTCACATGAACTGCTTCAACAACAGGTCCTTCAACAACATTTCTATTGGATTAAGGTCAGAACTTTGACTTGGCCATTCCAAAACATTAACTTCAACCATTCTTTGGTAGAACGACTTGTGTGCTTAAGGTCGTTGCCTTGCTGTATGACTCACTTTCTCTTGAGATTCAGTTCTTGGACAGATGTCCTGACATTGTCCTTTAGAATTCTCTTGTATAATTCACAACTCATTCTTCCATCAATGATGGCAAGCAGTTCTGGCCGAGATGCAGCAATATAGTCCCAAACCATAATATTACCACCGCAGTGTTTCACAGATGGGATAAGGTTCTTATGATGGAATGCAGGGTTTTCCTTTCTCCAAACATTTGAACCAAAAAGTTCTATTTTGTTCTCATCCATCCACAAAACATTTTTCCAATAGCCTTCTGGCTTGTCCACATGATCTTTAGCAAACTGCAGCAGTGTTCTCTTTGGAGAGAACCCTGCACATGCACACCATTGTTGTTCAGTGTTCTCCTGATGGTGGACTCATGAACATTAATATTAGCCAATGTGAGAGAGGATTTTAGTTGCTTAGATGTTACCCTGGGTTCCTTTGTAACCTCATGGACGAGAACATGTCTTGCTCTTGGAGTGATCTTTGTTGGTCGACCACTCCTGGGGAGGATAACAATGGTCTTGAATTTCCTCCATTTGTACTCAATCTGTCTGATTGTCGATTGGTGGAGTCCAAACTCTTTAGAGATGGTTTAGAGATGTAACCTTTTCCAGCCTGATGAGCATCAACAACTCTTTTTCTGAGGTCCTCAGAAATCTCCTTTGTTCATGCCTTGATACAGTTCCACAAACATGTTGTGAAAAACAGACTTTGATAGATCCCTGATCTTTAAATAAAACAGGTTGCTCACTCACACCTGATTGTCATCCCATTGATTGAAAACAATGACTCTATTTTCACCTTCAAATTAACTGCTAATCCTAGAAGTTCACATACTTTTGCTACTCACAGATATGTAATATTTGATCATTTTCCTCAATAAATAAATGACCAAGTACAATATTTTTTATCTAATTTGTTTTATTGGGTTCTCTGTCTACTTTAGGACTGTGTGTGAAAATCTGATGATGTTTTATGTCATATTTATGCAGATGTATAGATTCACAAACTTTCAAGCACCACTGAACATACTGTATAATGGATAGCCATAAGATCTGGACAGGGGAATATGTTCTGTTTTCTGCTATATGAGCTTGCAGTGGACTATATAAATGTCTAACTCTTGATTCTGAATGGTCAGAAGGTATTAGTTAATTTTCTATAACAGCATGGCTCTGATAGTATTTCTGTCTGCAAGGTTTACAGTATATTAATGCGCTCATTCTGATACATTATTGTTTCCATACTAACTTACACAACGATGTTCTACATAAACAGATTTTAAAAAATTATCATTGATACGATGAAGCTTTCTCTGAGAAGATGTTTATTTATCATTTTTGAAAGGAGTCTCCAGTGTCAGTGCGTTGTAACAGTCAGAAGGAAAGCTGATTGTTACAACTTTATGTTTTCCAACATGGGAAAGTCTTCAGGTTTTTTTTTTTTTTGCTGACAAGACAAGCTGTATTTTGTTTGCCTTGTTAATGTCAAGAGAGAGAAAAAAAAGTGGTGAGGGAATGATTATGCATTGAAAATCTGCAAGCAGAGGGCAATTCATGCAACATTTCAGAAGATATACATAACAAGTATGTTGCATGGAACCTGCATTAGTATTCCAGTAAGTTAAGTTATGAAGCTAAAGAGGCAAAGCTTAAGACTAATCTTAATTTGCCTGAGCATAGTCAAAGGAAATGGAAATCATATTGATTCTTTAAAATTATTTCATACAATAACAAATTGCAGTTTGTCCACAGGGTGGTATGTGCTGTTGTGTTTACATGCTGCTGTTATAGTTTGGAATGTGTAATTGGTGCTTAATTTGTAAAAAATCAATTGAGATGTTTTGGCATCTAGGTGGTGAAATGAACTTCCCCTAGATGTCTGAACAGCTGATTCACTGGCAGTATTCAAACAACATCTAAACACATACCTTTTCCTAAAGTACTTAAATTAGCACTTCATTCAAACAAACAAACAAAAAAATTGGGTTGTCTGTGTGTTTCTCTTAACATTTTACCTTCCAACAGAGTTTTTAGACTGATGGTATTCTTAGTCCGTGACCTAGTGAACCAGTATTGGGATGTATTTGATGATAGAGACTCCAAGCAGTTTTGTAAGTCGCTCTGGATAAGGGCGTCTTCCAAATGCCATAAATGTAAATGATCCAGGAAGTGGACAGGGAAAGGCACAACAGTGCTCCAAATACTTCATGTAATACAGTAGTTTTGAATTCCGTTATATACAGTATATAGGGCTAATAGCATAGGTATGATGGCTGTGGTATAACGAATGATTTCAAACCTAACATTTCAGTGATGCTGTGGGAGGACTGGAGGAGTCAAGTACACATGTTCTATATGTCCAGCTTCACATTATGTGCTCAACTCACATTTAGCTCAGAACACAGTCTTATAAAAGTAAATTATGCCCTGTAAACAACATACGAATATAACAATATGATTTTTACTTGTCATGTTATTTACAGTCTTCTCCTGATGATTTGCTCTGATTGTTGGGGGAGTTTGGTGTCTTTTTTTTTAAATTCCAAAAACACATGATTGGATTTTGTTTGTGATGGGACAAAAGGTTTTGGAACCAGAAATGACACCTTTGTTTTTTCAGCATCTTGTTTTGACCAGTCACCTATGCTTACTTTTTTAAGAAATGACAACAAAGGCAGTTGTGTTTTTAGCCATATCCATGATGTGTAAGCATCTGTGACTGATAATGCAAGTACGCTAAGATTATTACTTACCGGTTGGTCATCATAGAAATGAGAAAAAAGCTGCAGAGGTGCATGATTCATGTAAATACATTCCACCATGCAGGCACTTGTTCTGGCATGATCCAGCACAAATTAACCGCTGTGTACTGTTATAAAAACCTGAATCTTTTGTGTTTTAAGGTTTTCAAAGAAATTTATAAACTAAAGCCACTGGCTTGGCATGCAATTTGGAGATCATAATGATGGTTACAGCTTCTCAGTAGGAAGGCACTGCACTTACAGCAGGTGAATAATTATATCATCAAATCTCTTGTAACGTCTCATGGGCTTTACTATGAAAACCTAGCAATAGTATCTGTTGCAGATAAAATGCGTATATAGGGAATTAACTCTTAAAATAATCCAGATTATTTCAGGTTGTATCAGAATAGCCTTACTAATTATGTAATTACCTTTATTTATAAGAATCTGATTAGAGTAACAAAATTACCACAAATCAAAATGTTTATTTAAAAAACAAAAAGGACAATAGCATGTAACTCATGAAATATGTTGGTATAAGCTTCATCACAGTGCAGAAAATCTACTGGATGCAGCCTAATTGCTTGGCTGTAATCGTAATTATAGAGTCCAAATCAAAGAGGGGTTACCTAATAGATTCTGTTGCAGGGCAATAGAAAATCAAACCCAAATCGTGGATCGCAGTTGTGATTAGGTCTGGGAATTAATTTCAGTCCCACACATTGCCACAGGCTTCACCCCTCTAGGGAATAGACTGCTAATGATACTAGATGGTGTGATTATTTTCTTGGAGCACAGTGCACATCTAATCATTAAGTTTATCTCCAACCATATTAAATTAATCTCTCAGACAGGTGACCAAACGTGTGATCAGGTGCTGCGGTGTTACCTCGAGGGACAGCTCTTGGGTTCGCAAAACAAATCAACCCTTCAAAAATGCACACAGCTGTTGTGATCTCAAATAAGGTACAAGTCAACCTTATAGTCATGTATTATGTTTCATATTGATTGACTAACTGAGTCTGGCAGTTTTGCACACAGTTGGAGACAAACCCATTAAAACAACAAACCACATATGAAAGCATGACTGAGGATGTTACACAGCAGGATGCAAAAAATGAAAAAGAATTGAAGCAATAGAATAATTTAGCCTGGGTATATATCCCACCTGGAAACATATGGAGCAATATGAAACAAGTACTACATCTTACCTATGCTTTTCTATTGAGTTCTGTATACTAATCACAGTAATCAATTCAACAGTCAACAGTAATTCAACTACTGCATTTTCATTCAGATGGGTTTTTTTCCCTGATAAAACATCTGAAGGAGTCTATTGTTTCTTAAAAGATCCCATTAAAATACTCAACCCTTTTCAGACCAGTACTGCCAAGAACTTGCAATGTGGACAGTGCTAAAATCTGTGCAGGAGAAAGATAACAATGTACTCTTTAGGAGACAATTTGGCCTTCATATCTGCAACCTTTTAGAGATACTAAAAAGCACTTCAGATGGTGCCTAGAAAATCCATTAAGTATATTAACTTCTGCTTAAAAAATGTTAAAAATGTGCAAGATCATACATTTGATCTGGTACTAAGTCAGAATGACTCTGATATTCTTGGTCAGTGATCATGAATTATTGCTAAAGGGTTTCACTGGCTTTAGTTTACATTGTTAAAGAAACCAACCATAAAAATAAATGCTGGTGGCCCACTATTTTCACATGCTAATTAAGCATGCTAGTATATGATTTTAGACAATACACACAGTGCAGACAATGACACTAACTCAAATAAACAAGTGAAAAAAGATGCTTGGAGAACTGTACCATTCCTGCTCCAAAGTGGCAAACAAATTCTTTAATTTGTTCCCCAAAGTCAAAACTTTCCACAGCCCAACTTCTCATACTGCAGACTTTATTTCTCTCAGAACAACACTGAAAATACACACATCAGTACTACTAATAATAACAATAATAAAATCGACAGTTAAGAGCAAGCTGTTTTGAAATGAAATGTTTTCAAATTCCTCTTAAAGTCATCCAGTGTCTGTGATGTCCTCAGGTCAGCTGAGAGACAGGCAAGGTGCTGCAGAACAGAAGGCCCAATCCCCCATTTTGCAAAGTTTGCTCCTAGGGGTAGGAAGAAAGAAGCTATTGTTGAATCGCAGGTTGTGGGTGGAGGTCATTAGGGTAAGCAGTTCTTTAATATCCATGGACATATTGTAGATCAAGAGGAGGAGTTCATATAGTATCCTATAAGAAATTGGTAACATATTGTTACGAAACACAGGGGAGCCGGATGCAAGTGCTGGGGAAAAGTCAGTTTATTAGGGTCTTATTCAAAAGTAAAGGAACAGAGGCAAAATGGGGAAGTAGCTGAAAGTATTTGGACAGGGAGAAAAGGAACACAAAAGAAGGGTCGAAAACGGACAATAATCCAAACAATGACGAGGAAATAATCCAAACAATGACGAGGGAATAAGCCAAACAATGACGAGGGAATAAGCCAAACAATGACGAGGGAATAAGCCAAACAAACGATAAGGCATAAGTCCACAAACGTACGCGGTGGAAAACGGCGCAAGTTTTTCTGCATCAGGCTAATTTAAGTTTGGAGATATTTTTGCAATGGAGGTAAGAGGGTTTACATAGATATTTGATATGGAAATTGAAGGTTAAATTGAAGTCAAACCTTACACCCAGACTGATGCAGAGAGAGGAATATTTTGGCCAGAGAAGGTTATGTGTGTAATGGGAGACTGCTGTACCTGCTGATGGGTGCCAACTAAAATAGCCTCTGTTTTGGAGCTATTTAAGAAGGGAAAGTTGTTTTCCATCCAGTCCTTTATGTCTGCTTTGCAGGAGGTTAGTATTTTGGTGGTTGTAGTGGGGGTCAGACCAGTTTTTAATGTACAATTGGGTGTCATCAGCATAGCAGTGAAATGATAATCCATGCTTGCTGATGACATGGCCGAGGGGGAGCATATACACAGAGAAGAGGTTACAAAAAAACAATAGTTCTGTCTTCACTGAAAAAGCTATTGGAAAGATAATAAATATTAATAAGGGTCTTCTTTATGAATATTAATTATTAGTGGGCAGTTTCAGTTAAAACTGGCTAGGAATTGCAGCGGCAGAAAAGGGTTGACTTAAGGCAGTCAGTTTATTAAAAATATATAGATATGATTTTCAAAGAATTATTTGGTTTATAAGACAAACATGTCATACAAATATTGCATTAAAAAAATATCTATATAATTACCTATATTGATCAGATTTTTCCACAACCAAAGTAAGTAGGTCTTGTTAACAGTTTTAGGCTATTTTCACATTTGGCATCAGAACAAAGAAAGAACAGTGCTTTTTTGATGCATGATATGCTATCTTGCAGAAATACCTGTGTAAGCTGGCACAAGACATGACTTTTGCTGAGCAAGCGTTCACACCACAAAAATGAACTAACTAAAGTGCTGCAGTCCTATAAAGTTCTGGGTTTATATATCAATGAGGCATTCCATCTCCTCCACTAACCATAACAATCTTTTCCCTAGTATCACAGAACTCAAAACAGGAAGAAACTTAAATAGGTTGAACAATCACGTTCCGCATACAGTGCTAAGAGCAGGTAGCTTCCACACACAATGCGGATCATGCCATGGTTCTGTGGAAACAAGCCCATCATTTTGAAGAGACCAGAGTCTGGTTCTCTGGATTGCTCCTGGGGTGAAAAACAGCTTTCACACTTCCAAAATAATAATAATAATAATAATAATAATAATAATAATAATAATAATAATAATAATAATAATAATCCTATATATATATATATATATTCTTCTACCTTACATAAAGCAATTGCTATTTCACTACTGTAAATTTTTCTATAAGCTCAGAGCTATAAGCTCACCTGACTTTAAATGTCATTAAAAAAAGAACAAGACAATATCATGGGCTTTTAGTGTTGTTCAATCATAGAAAGAAAACAGCAGTCAATGTTAAAGAGCTAGTTATAATTTTGCAACAAATGTGATGAACTTATCTGGAGTGCACACCAGTAGAGGTGAACTTTTTAAAATCAAGATTTTTTTGCCTCATGGATTGAAGGTGCCCTAGTGCAGACTGTAATGTTCTCTCTCTTAGACTTAATGAGCTTCAAAAATTCATAGAATATTGATCAGTTGGCTAAGCCAAACACAACATCTAAAAATCACAATCACTTGGGGTGAGATGCACCATCTTCTAAAATCAGCCATGCCACACAGAGTACACAAGAAAACAGCAATGAGGTCAAATGAAAAGTGGCTTCTCTTAAGTTTTCACTTGCTGACAGGTTAGTAAAGAAAAGAGAGATGTTTTAGTTAAAACATAGTTAACGTATATAACTAATAGACTTGATTTTAAACTTTTATTTATTTATTTATTTTAAAAATCAAACCTTTAATTAATAATAACCAATAAAGTGAAGTTCTTTGACACATTGAATACCTGGTACAGATTCTTCGATAACAAAGGTTTCTTGGATGGTTAAGAGTTTTTAGCTTCCCATGTGAGACTTCCCACCTGAGATACATGTTGTATGCTGAAGCTGAAGGGTTTTAGATTTAAACATTTTATTCTTACAGTGTGCACTGGGAACTAGGTTTGAGCAAATTTGGACTGTATGAGCCCCAAAGTCTGGGAAACACTGTTGTAAAGTGTTTTTTTTTTTTAATGGTTTATGAGGATGTTTTCCTGAGCTAGAGATTTGTTCTTCAATGTAATACTCACACGGTGCCACAGTGCAGTAATTTTAAACCTCTTGGTATGAAAGAGGCACATTGGATCACCTTAATAAAACAAATTGTGGAAAAAAAATGAATGATTTGTGTCTCTTTCAAGCATCACAGAAACACAATTGTATTTAAATTACAATACTCCAAATGTTCAGAACAATTGTGAAGAGTGAAAAATGTTTCTAGCATGCAAACTACACAATCAATGCAAAACTAATTCATGGAACAGCTATGCACGTCTGAGAGGCTATAATTTCCATTTCAATATGTGATTGCAAAGACTGTTAAAGGGAATTGGATGGTTGTTTCTTCATTTTGGTTTTGTAGCTGCCTTTCTTTTTGCATTGGGCTGTCACAGAATTGTCAGACTCAGAGCATTAGACCACTCTAGATAATTATTTCTGTGTATATGGCAAGTCCATTAAAGGTACAAAGGCAGATGAAAAGTCCATAGTGACAATATTTAAAAATAATTTACAAATCCTCATAGTTTTTCATGGATCACAGAACTTGTCAAGATGGGGGATAAAATCTCCACAAAATATGAAAAGGAATACAAGGAAACCTCCCAAACCCTGCTTATTTAAGAAATCTACACTGAAGGAAAAAAAAATCATTCTTAGATCAACATATTTAAATTAACGGCAGAATTTCCACTTGCATTAAGTTCAACAAAAGTAAATAGGCAAATGATGGAAGGTTTATGTTAAATTCATTTAATAGTTATACTTACATGTACAAACTTAATTTATTGTAGTAACATGGACATTATTTCAATATGTAAAAGCTACATGATACCCTAAGCAGTTGTTAGTGTGTATTTAGGTATGTCTATTGCAATATGGTCAATATTTCTATACAAGACAGTTCATGTATTCATCATTGTTGTCTAATAGTTGTTGAAAACCATTCACTCATTCATCTTCAGTAACCGCTTTATCCTGGTCAGGGTCATGGTGGATCCAAAGCTAATCCCAGGAACACTGGGCACCCCAGAAGGATACCAGTCCGTCGCTGCACCATGCACACACACACACACACATTCACACCTTTGGGCAATTTATAGTAGCCAATACATATACTGGCATGTTTTTTGGGAGGTGGGAAAATTGCTTTATTTTAATAATGTTACAAGCTAAAGACATTTCTGTGTACATTCCTGAAAATAAAACAAAAATAGTGTAGTAGTTTTACTCTTTTTTTCCCTTATATATTCTGATTTAATTTTAGGTAATTATGTAATTGTAGTAAGTAGTGGCCTGGTTTAGCGTGTTTAGGGATAAGCTAGAAGGTTAACGTGACACTCCTGAGCTCTGTTTGTTCTCTCTCTCTCTCTCTCTCTCTCTCTCTCTCTCTCTCTCTCTCTCTCTCTCAGCAGTGAGTTGAAGGTGTACGAGGCCATGAGCATGTGCTGTGATTGAAGCCGAACAACAGAAGCCGCGAGAGGGCTGTGAAGCTGTGGTTTTGTTTGCTTTCTTTGACTTTCCATTAATCGACCATGCCAAGGGGCATGAGACAAAAATAAAAGCTCACATGCATTCTCAGCCTGGGCCTGCTGTGTTCCCTGTGCAGTGTGCTGCTGAAATAGTTACAGTGAAATCATACCACCTTGACTGGAGTGGGTTGCAAGAAAAGTCAATATAATATAGGTACTGAAGTATTTGAATATCTCACTTGCTCTTTTTGATAATAACTGCATTTACATAACATCAACAGAATGTGATGTTTTTTAAAAATTTTTTATACAAATGAGAGTGAAGGATTCTTATTCTTAGTGTTTCCAGAGGTGGCAACAATGCTAACAAGGAGATCAGAGAGAGACAGAGAGAGAGAGAGAGAGAGAGAGAGAGAGAGAGAGAGAGAGAGAGAGAGAGAGAGAGAGAGAGAGAGAGAGAGAGAGAGAGAGAGAGAGAGAGAGAAGGCATTTACTACAAAAACCATAGCATATGTTAATGGAGGATGTGGACCAAGCAACAGTTAAAAAAAACAAAAAACAAAAAAATAATAAATAATAAGCAGCTCCTCCATTTTTTTTACCAACCAAAGAAACCACAGGCCCAACCGCTTAGTTTCTATTAGCTCACAAAGCCAAGGCTCATGAATTCCCAGGTCAAAGTTCACTTAGATAAAGTCAGCATGATGCAAAAGTAACCACTACCAGACCAAATTCTTTTCTTACCATTCCACGTCCTTTCCCCTTTTGGTCTGACTTTTGCTTTACCTGAAAAAAGCAGACAAGCATAGTTTGCAGGGGTCTCCTGTATCGCTGTAGCAAGGGGTCAAAATCATAAATGCTATGGTTAAACTGTAGACTGTTAACTGTTGGCCTATAATTCAAAACATGTGAGATACAAATTACAAACTGCTACTTGCACACATTTAGCTGTTAAATACTAGTACCAATAGATGATGCATAATAGTATTTCTTGCAGGAATGTTTGATAATGCCCTCAAACAGGAACACCATGCAGAATACTGGTATGCAGAACATTTTTTCTGGCATGTGAAAATACTGAAAATCTCCCTTGAAGTTTATCATGTCACCACTGTCACAATGGGACAGAACCTAGTGTGCAACCTAGTCACAATGTGCAAGAGGCAGAAAAATAGGAGGCCTGTTTTATTTGCCTGTAGTGCTTATAAAATGGAACGGATTCCTCTGAAGAGGCTTTTCTACGCTCCCCTGCAGCAGACAGAGAAGAGTGGGTAGGCTCATTGAAGAATTGCTAAAAGTGCATATGAAGGCAGCTCAATGCCAGTCCAACTAAACAGTACTCACTTGATGTTGCCAACCAGAGCGCCGGGTCACTAGAGCACAGAAAAACAAGCCTGAAGTGTTTTAAGAGAGAAAATATTGTCCTATTTTTCATGTAAACTGAATTTTAAATGTCAAACTTTTTTATGTAAATCAAAAATTATTTTGAATACAAAATAAATACAATTTGTAAGGAGAAAGATCAATTAAGCATCAACTAATCTATTCATTTATTAATATTAATTTATCTATTGCTATATTTCTATGAATTTACAGCATGTTACAAATACTGTCAATTTAGGGTCTTATTCACAGTAGAGCTTCAAAATTACATATTGGGTTATTAGTGCCACTCCACTAAAGCCAGTGCTACAGGTTTCCTTGAACTGATGGCATGTTTCCCAAAATATTTTAAAAGTTTGGCTGGCCCCAAGAGTGAAAAGGGAGAATACTGCATTTAAAGATCCCACAATATTTTATCAACTGATATCTGATCACAAACTGAATAACTTAGGAATGTCCAGCCTGGGAAAACCAGTCACATTTCTGCCAGGATTCTGGCAAACAGCCAAAAATGATGGGAAACTCTTTGGATGGGAAACCAGTCCATCACAGGGAACCATACACACACATTCACACCTAGAAACAATTCAGACCAGTCCCCTGACTGGCATTTTTTTGTGAAACCCACACAGGCAGAAAATGCACAGAAACTACATATAGACTGTAACCCATTCTCAGGATCAAACCTGTGACTCTGGAATTGTGAGACAGCAGCACTACACATTGCATCACCTAGCCACCCACAAACTGCAAAAGTGAGGCATGCAGTTCCTTAGATGTTTGACTGGGCTTGTTTGTGACTTCCTGGATGAGTTCTTGATGCACTCTTGGATAAATTTAGGTAGACTGGCCATTCTGGGACGATTCACCACTGTTCCATGTTTTCTGCATTTAGAAATACTGGCTCACATTGTGGCTCACTGGAGTCCCAGAGCTTTAGAAATGTATTTGTAGCTCTTTCCTGACTAATATATATTTAAATAACTTTCTTTCTCATCTCTTCTGGAATTTCTTTTAATCATGCCATAGTGTGCTACTTGTTGAGACCTTTCAGCCTTTTAGACCTTTTAACTTCACATTGCTTGAAAGGTTCTATTTAAGTTAGATTTAGCAGGCCTGGCAGTAATCAAGCCTGGGTGTTTCTAGTCAAATCAAAAACAATTAACAATTAAATTAGGTTAATTGGTTACTTATGTAACTAAGGAGGCAATTACTGTTTCACACCAGGCAAGGTGGTGGTGAACAACTTTTTTCCTTCAATAAATGAAATGATCATTTAAAAATTGTATTTTCTGTTTACTCGGTTTGTCTTTGTATTATATTGCATTTTGTTTGCAGATGTGAAACTAGTAAGTGTTACAAATATGCAAAAATAGAAGAAATCAGGAGGGGGCAAATACTTTTTCCTGGCACTGTGCATGATTCTTTCAAGCAGCAGTGCAGTTGGACCCTCATGCTGTCCGTCACACATTGAGGGGAGTTGTTTTATCATTCTTGATAGAACTGGATCTAAATAGTTACTGTTAAAGATGCTCATGAATTTTCAGTAAAATAGGATATTTTATTTAAAATAGGATTATAGCTCTTCATATATGAGAGTCAGCTCTGAATACTCACCTAAAAAGGTCCATATCAAAGTGTTGACTTGTTTGAAAGCAAAACATGACTAAAAAAAGGCACAGAAAGACTGCATCAAAATTACATATGGAATGCAAAATTGGCTTAATGAGTAGATAGATAGATAGATAGATAGATAGAGAGATAGACAGACAGATAGATAGATAGAGGAGTGAATAAGGAAACCTATTAACTTCATAATGAAAGTCCGCTGCACTTGAACTACTTTGCCATCTTAATGGGAACTTGAGACATTTGGCCTCGGAAAGATTATCTTGATGTCTTTTCTGGTACATTCAAGGCATTATACACCAGGCAATGATGTGAAATTAAAGAGCATGTGAATTAGTGGCGCGCTAAGCTGAGCGGACTTGTTAGTGTGTTCAAGGTCTAGTGACACAACCATGGCAAAAGGCTGTGCTGTCTCTTCCATTTAATTTTCCAAGCCACTTCCTCCACAGAGTTTGGGGAAGCGAATTTTGTTCTGGTTTGATTCACTGCTTAATGAGTGGTACTAAGAGCTTGTTGAAATTGTCCTCTTATAATGCACTCTGAAGTCTCTGAATGATGAATATTTCTATATCTTGAAATAGTTTAACACATTTGAAGGTTGCTATGTTTTTTTTTTCTTCTTCTTTCCAGACTCTTATTTGCTCTGTTTAATCATTGCAAAGTCCAAATACAGTCAGATTTTTATTCAGTTCTAAAACAAAAATCTATGTTTTGGATGTAGGCATGACAATAGAGTATTTTAGCCTAATAACTTTTTTCAATTGTTTTTCACAGAAAGAAATAACTGAAAGGGTTAAAAAAAATCACACTGTTTTGTGAAATGTGAGTCACATTTCAACTTTATTTATTGCATTTTGTGTACAACAATGTACAATGGCTGGCAACATTAACAATGTTTAACAATTCACTTACTGGTATGATTCTGCCATATGGAAATTTTCATTTCCAATATTGAAAAAGGCACTATCAATCCAACTACAGCTCAGCCAAAAATGAGACACATTTGCCACTGCATTTGCATTTTTACTGTAAATGATGTACAGTGGGTATAGAAAAGAATCACCCCCCTATAAAATAATCACATTTTGTTGCTTTTCAGTCTGAAATGAAGACGGACACAGTTTTTGTTTTATCCAGCTGTATTTTCTCAGTGCAACTTATAACATCCAAGTGAAAGATATAACACCAACATGTCAGAAAAAATAAAAATGAAAATAAAAAAACAGAATAGCTGAGTTGGAAAAAGGATCACCTCCCTCCTAAAAATGACTTGTAAACTCAATAAGGTGTAGCTAGTCACCTTCTCAATGGCACACAAAGCCATTTGACTTTCAACTGTGATCAGCTGTGGTCATTTTGATTAGCTCAGCATGAAAAGAGTTTTCCTGGAGCATTTTGTAGTGCAACTGAAGCAAACAATCAATTATGGGTGGCAAGGCACTGTCAAAAGATCTCTGGGATAAAGATGTGGACAGTCAGGAGATGGACACAAAAAAAATTCAAAGGCTTTATAAATGCCAGAAGCACAGTGAAGTCTATTATTAAGAAGTGGAAGGTATTTGGTACAACACAGACCCTCCCTGGATCAGGATGTCGCTCCAAACTGGATGAAAGAGCCAGGAGGAAACTGGTCAGAGAGGCTACCAAGAGGCCTACAGCAAGTCTGAAGCAACTGCAGGAATTAATGACAAAGAGTGGTCATTGTGTGCATGTGACAACAATATCACGAATTCTCCACAAATGCTGCTTGTATGGGAGGGTTGCAAGAAAAAAGCCACGCCTCAAGAAAGGCCACATGAACGCACCTTGAAGATTCTGAGGCCACATGGAAAAAGGTGTTATGGTCAGATGAGACTAAAATTGAATTATTTGGCCTCAACACCAAACGATATGTCTGGCGGAAATCCAATACAGCTCACCATCCAAATAACACCATTCCTACAGTAGAGCAAGGAGGTGGTAATAACCTGTTATGGGGGTGTTTCTTTGCAGCAGGGACTGGAGCACTTGTCAGAATAGAAGGAAAATGTATGGGGCAAAATACCATTGAATTCTTGAGGAAAATCTGCTGCCCTCTGCCAGAAAGTTGTCAATGGGAAGAAGGTTCACCTTCCAACATAACAATGACTCAAAGCACACAGCAAAACTGACCACACAGTGGTTGAAGGAGAAAAGGGTGAATGTCCTTGCATGGCCTAGTCAGAGCCCAGACTTAAACCCCATTGGAAATCTGTGGAATGACTTGAAGACTGCAGTCCACAAATGGTCACCATCAAATTGAACTGAACTTGAGCAGTTCTGCAAAGAAGAGTGGGCAAATATTGCAGAGTCTAGATGTGCAAAGTTAGTAGAGACATATCCCAACAGACTAAAGGCTGTAATTAAAAAATTAAGGCAAATTAAAGCAAGGGGGTGATCCTTTTTCCAACTCAGTGATTCTGTTTTTTTATTTATTTATTTTTTTTCTGACATGTTGGTGTTATATCTTTCTATAGCTCCCCGGGCGCAGCAGAAAAAATGGCTGCCCACATCTCTGGGTTTATTCACGGTTTGCAGTGTGTGTGTTCACTACTCACAACTCCTAATGTGTGTGCACTAACTTGCATGGGTTAAATGCAGAGGACAAATTCCGAGTATGGGTTACCATACACTGACCTTCACATGTCACTTTCACTTGGATGTTATAAGTTGCACTGAGTAAATACAGCTGGATAAAACAAAAACGGTGTCTGTCGTCATTTCTGGGTGAAAAGCAACAAAATTTGATTATTTTAAAGGGGGTGATTCTTTTCTATACCCACTGTAGCTCTGTTAATTGGTTGTGGTGGGTGGGACTTTGAAGGGGCAGCATTTAGAATCAATAGTCCAGGGGGTGGAGCTGGAGCTGATCTAATGACCCCATGGACTTTTTGTTCTGCAGCAAGGTACTTTTGATGGGAATTTTCAGGATGCTCAATTGCAATCAGAAGCTGATACATCACAGTGGTTTATCCATAAAAGGAAAGTTGTGTTTGTGCCTAATTAACCATTTTTTAAATACTTAAGTTACTACATGGCCAAAAGTTGTCTGGACACCTGACCATCATATTCATTGGTGCTTGTTGAACATCCCATTCCTGATTTAGTCCTAGCTTTGCTGTTGCAATAACCTCCACTCTTCTGGGAAGGCTTTCCATTAGATTTTGGAGCGTGACTGTGGGGATTTGCTCATTCAGCCACAAGAACATTAGTGAGATCAGACACTGATGTCAGGTGAGAAGGCCTGGGGTGTAGTCCAGTTCATCCCAAAGGTGTTCAGAGGGGTTGAGTTCAGGGCTCTTTGAAGGCCACTTGAGTTCTTCCACACCAACCTTGGCAAACCATGTCTTCATGCACCTTACTAGTGTTGTGGTACTGAAATATTTCATCTTCCTATGTTCAAAATAATTTAGCACAAGTATGTGTAATGCACAGCTACATGTGGTCACAGAATGTAGTATGAGCTTGTCCTGTATGTCCTATGGATGTTCTGTGTACATATTTGTACAAAATGATTATACCAAAGCAGATAGAAGAAAATCCAAAAGAATTTTCATCAAGGCCTCCTAAGGTCTCGGGCCTGAGGTGGTCTTGAACCCAACACTAGACCTCATTATGTGCACAGGGGCATTGTAATGCTGGAACATGTTTAGGCTGGGACCTTTAGTTCCAGTAAAGGGAAATTTTACAGCATTTCTACAGCATACAAAGACATCCTATACAATTGTGTGCTTCCAGCTTTGTGGCAACAGTTTGGGGAAGACCCACAAACTGAGTACATCTCTCACAACAGCCCAAACATACATACATACATTGATCTTGTGCAATTACTTTTTCACACCAGGCCAGGTGGTGGTGGACAACTTTTTTCCTTCAATAAATGAAATGATAAAAACTGTAAATTTAAAAAAATGTATTTTGTGTTTACTCAGTTTGTCTTTGTATTATATTGCATTTTGTTTGCAGATGTGAAACTAGTAAGTGTTACAAATATGCAAAGAATAAATCAGCAGGGGCCAAATACTTTTTCTTGGCACTGTGCATGATTCTTTCAAGCAGCAGCGCAGTCTGACTCTGATGCTGCCCGTCACACACTGAGGAGAGTTGTGTTAACATTCTTGATAGAACTGGATCTAAATACTGTTAAAGATAATAAATGCTCATGAATTTTCAGTAAATGTGGTTACCTGATTACCCCTTGGCTGATTTGTGCCGCATATGTGTGCTTTTGTTGTGCATTCGCACACATTTTTTAAAATGCTTCACGACTCTACCCCATTTGTACTGCCCTTGCATGTCATTTCATGACATTACAGCACATTTAATAATATGTCATACGCCATATCTAAACGTATATTATCTCTGTTAGGAACAGCATCAATTAGCACAGCAAATGCTCTTTTAGTAATTTAAAAAAGAAAACGATAAAAAATGTTTATGGAAAGTGGATAGCTCAATTGTTTTGATATGTTGTAATTTCATAACAAAAAGATTGGAGAAAACCCAGTCTGAGTACAAAATTAGAAATATGGTTGTGTATGACAAAATTTGAATTTGAATTTAATTAATGGCTGGATGAAAATTCTCTTAATCAGTTAATCTTAATTATATTTTCAAGGAAGCAAAATGGAGGGAGTTTAGGTACCGGTGGTGCTGGAGCGGTTGCCGTCTGCCAGGGGATGGAGGACCCGCTGCTGTCTGCCAGGGAGGCGGAGGTGCGGCTGCTGTCGGCCTGAAAAGGGGAGGAGCCGCAGCCGTCCGCCAGTAAGTCCAGTGCCATTGCCAGGCGTCATGGGGGATCGCTTCCCAGCTGGCTGATGACTAGATGACAGCATGTCTTTGGACCAGTGTTTTTTTTTTTTCTCTTTCTCCTCTCTCTCCCTCTTGCTGTCTCTCCTGCTTGCTCCTTCTCTCTCGCCTCTTCCTCCCCTCATCTCTCCTTTAGCTCCCAGGATGTGGGGGTGGCTGGCTGAAGGACGCAGCCAGAAGGGCACCCCCTCCTGAAAGGCCATGGAGGAGTGTGATGAGGAGGAGGGAGGGGCCAGGCTGTGAGGATGCACACCTGGCGCTGAGTGATCTAATAAAGGAGCAGCTGGAAGTGCCAGAGAGAGAGAGAGACAGACGGACACACGTGCACTTTGTTTGACTTATGTAGGGATGTTCGTTTTATGTTCTGTTTATTATTAAATATTGTGTTTACGTTCAGCCAGTTCCTGCACCGAGGACAAGTGATGCGGTGGTGCTGGAGTGGTTGCCGGTGAGGAATGAGGAGTTGCTGCTGTCCGTCCGGAGGCGGAGGATCTGTTGCCATCTGTTTAAGTGAAAGTGACATAGTGGGCAGCCATTTTTGCTGCGGCGCCCAGGGAGTATTTGAGGGTTAAGGGTCTTGCTCATGTGCCCAAAAGTGCCCGACAGCTTGGCGGTGCTGGGATTTGAACTCATGACCTTCCACTCAGTAGCCCAACTTCTTAACCACTGAGCTACCACCACCCCTGTTTATTATTAAACAATACGTGTATGTTCAGCCAGTTCCTGCCTCCTCCTTGCCCATAGTTTAAGTTTGTTACACACTGTTTACAAGCTATATTATGTAGCGTATGATCTATGCTCAAACTGATTTCTACATTAACCCAAACTAAACATAGAGTAACCCCGAGAGGCCTCCTTTGACCAGATGCACCTTTGGAATGCAAAAAGTCTCTCTGGGACCCACACAGGACTTACCCCTGCAATAAAAGAAACCTTTGATGACTGAACGTCTGGGAAACTTCATGATTAGTTCGTCAGCAGGGATCCACCACACACACACACACACACACACACACACACACACACACACACACACACACACACACACACACACCCACGCTTACCTTACACACACAATGGAGAAACCCCTCTCTCTTCAATGTAACGTGTAATTATATGTAATTATTCCATGTCTAAATAGTGTGATGTTATTTTGTTTATTGTATTGTTTATTGTATTGTGTGTTTATGTAACTAACCGTAATGACTTTAGATAGTTTAATCTAGCATATCATTTTAAATGTCTGTAACCAGGTTTTATTTGTAATATTCTTTACAAATCCATCGAATTTGGTATGTAGTTAATCGTCTCGAGATACCCGGAGTGATTATGCATATCACATTGCAATGGGATACATCATTTCATGTTTTTCCTTTAATTTCATTTATAACACGTTATAGACCGGCTCCTCCCTCGACATTTAAATTAGGGTCCGAGACCAGACAAAGAGAGTCATCCGGACATGCAAACCTAACTTCCTGATTGGCCCATAGCCCAAAGAGGCGTGTGCGTTGGTGTTGTTTTTAAAACAACACCACGCTCACTTCAGGCGGATTTGAGAGTTAGACTTCAGAGTTTGACTTCACTTCTCAACTTCACTTCTTCCGGTTTCTCTCCCCCGGGGCCACGTGCCCCGGGAAGAGGAAGCCAGGATCTCTCTCTCTCCGGACACAAGATGCAACTACCTCCGGGCTCACGCCTTTCCAAACAACAACAAACCAGTGAACTCTACACGACCTCGCACAAACTCTCAACCTTGAGGCTATGCAAGTATAGTTAATGATCTATATCTGCGTTAAGATTGGACCCCTGTGTTACAGGAGAATTAAGTTCGTGTTGGTTCTGAAAAAGGCTAATTAGTTGTGTTTTTGTCTGCTTCCCTTTCTTTCATTACTTTCTCTCTATCCCTTTTCTCTCCCTGTATATATATGTGTATATATGTATGTTTTGCTTAGAGTTAGTCGTGTGTATCCATAGTCTCATATAGCTATTAAAATCTATTATCCCACGCTTGATTTTCTCTGTTTTGTTGACGGGATGAGTCCCTTAAACGCTCCGATCTCGATTACCCGCTCTATCTTTAATAACAAACTCCGTGAGTTAATTCTTCCTGGCCAGAAGGATAAACTCGCTCTTTAGAGTTCATAAAGCTGATCTAGGCCACATACATAGTCATAATTAATTATAATCCGTTGTAGTTAATTATCTGTATGTATATGTGCACCTATATAAATTCCCTTTCATGGCTGATGTATATTTATAACTGGTCACAACACGCGTTGATTAGATATATAGATATATTTCACGCCACTCGAGCTAATTCCTCACATAAATTGGAGAATACATTTAAACGTGTTAAACATCTTTTAATTTGTTACGTAAATCGTAACTGGTGGAGAATATTATTTTAAACGTTGCAGATTCATCCGAGTTACTACACATTCCTGTAGGTAACGCGGGCACACTTTAGAACTCGTCTCCTTTAAAAAGGTGCGTTGAATCCAAGCGTGCGCTTCTGTTTCGTTTCATGTTTAAAGTCGATCCATTACATTATTCTGGTGGAAAAGAATAATGCATAATAATAATGCCCCCCTTTTTGTAGAAATTTTCGCTACAATTAATAGGTTTGCATAAGCCCATGAAATGAGTTTTGTTGTTTGGCATTATATAATAAGTCTGTTACTGTGCAGTGTTGAGCACCAGAAAATCTTTAGAAGCCAACATGGACCCACCTACCAGTGCAGGGGGACCACATACTGACCATTTCTGTAAAGATATGAACAATGAAAAAACAATAGGTAATGACATGCTGTTGGGTGCGCACACGTTCTCAGTGATCAGCTATTTCTAATTAGTTTTTCATGTGTTTATTATTATTATTATTATTATTATTATTATTATTATTATTATTATTACTAAGATGTTAGTTGTCAGATGTTAGTTGTCAGATGTCATGTTACTGAGCCTTGTCTCACTATTCCAGTTTTTGATTGATTGGTATCCAATCCACATCACATCTACGCCAAACAGCTGCAGCTGGTGCTTTATTTTAATTAAGAAAACTAATGCTAAAATGTACAACTGTCTCAATGAAACATGGGGACGGGAACAACTGACATTAGACAGGTTGAAATTATAGCACAACTAAATTAAAATGTGTACATGAGAACAAAAAAACTGCTTATTCAACTGTTTATGGTTATCACTGAGTATCATTACCATGCTAATATTTTACTATGCAGCTACAGGCTGCACAATCATGGGATCTCTGTAGATTATGATTTTATGAAATTTCATGAAAGGCATGATAGATAGATGTATAGACTGAGAATGTGTAATTTTAATGGATTTCTATGGAATGTATGTTTCATTAACATCCATAAAACAAGTGCTGTAATATCATTAAATTGTACCTTCTGTCTCTGTATCATTAAATGTATTGATATTTTTAGTTAGGTTACTGGTTAGCTAATATTTCTCTCTCCCTCCCTCCTGGCAGCCAAGAACAGGAATATGAGGTTACACTGGGTGCAGGCTCACCGATACTGGACAATTAAACATTCATACATTTGAAACATCGCCAAGTCTTTTTCCAATATTCAGCTGCTCAGTTTTGCTGAGCCTGTGCCCACTGTAGTCTCCGATTCCTGTTATTGGTTTACACGAGAGGAACCAGATATGGTCTTCAGCTCTTGTAGTTCATCCATGTCAAAGGGTTAAGTGTTGTGCATTCTGACACGCTTCTTTTCTGCTCAGGATGGTTGTAAAAAGCAGTCATTTGAGGTTCCTTAGACTTCCTGTAAACTCAAATGAGTTTGGCCAATCTCCTCTGTCCTCTCTTATCAACAAGGCATTTCTGCCTGGCAGTCACTGGATGTTTTTATACCATTCCATGTCAACTCTAGAGACTGAAAATCCCAAATCAGCAGTCTCTGAAATGCCCAAGCAGCCTGTCTGGCACCAGCACCCATGCTAAATGAGCACAAGTACAGGTGTTCCTATTAAAGTGGATGGTGAGTGTATATGTAGGTTTAATAAATGACATGGTTTGCTGTTATATAAAAGGTTTAGATTCAAAAACGACTGCTGGCAATATAATGCTTTCACTTTAACCTTGAAAGTTTCTACATTGGCTATATGTCTCTTTTTAAATCTGTTGGAAAATATAAACTGTATTTTCAAAAATGGGGAAAACAGTGCTGTGTTGTGGTTTCAGTAAAACTGAAATTTGATGATTGAGGTATAAACAAATGCAAAAACCTCAGCATCTGACCATTGCCTAAATCAATTTGCTAATTTGTCCTGCCACGTGTCAGTTTTACAAAAAGCTACATGCAAACACGTGATTAGGAATATGGTGCGGTGAGGCTGAATCGTACCAGACATTTACTTCAGCTTTGCTAGATACAGAAAGCTGCTTTGTATGAAAACCCCAAGCCTGTATTTGTTTCACCTCGCTGTCTCAGTGCTTTGAATTTAGGAATTGTGTTTGCATCTCAGTTCTGATTGGATCTTTACAATGGCATGTATATGCAAATTTGCCAATATCAGTTTTTGCTCCCAGCAATAGTAAAGAAACAGTGGTTGCACTCTGAAAAAAGTGCACTGGCTAAGATCTTCCTGAGAGAACATGACTTGTAAATCCATGAGTTCACAGTCAATCTCTTTTTCTCCCCAACTGACATTTCAGACATGGCAGTGCACATTTTCAGGAAGGAAAAATCAATAATCTGTGTCAATTTGATCAAATCCACAAGACTCTATGTCTGTATTCAGGATTTTGCAAGCTGTTCAGGCACAAAGCATCTGAAACAGGACCTTTTTTATTTATCTTTTTAAAACATATTTCTTGAAAGAATACCCAACATTAAGTGTTGTAGTGCCTGCAAAGCCAATAACGACTGTATACATATGTCTAACTGTGCAGAAAGTGTAAAAATGAAAACTTCTTAATGAAGTAATTAGTGCAAAAAGAAAATGGACTGCTCCCATGGTAAAATATATTCATGTCATTATTTTAACGAAACAGTATTGTTAAAAACGAACATATCCACTGCCCATCATCGCCCTATCCACAATCAAATTCAAATCTAATCGGAAGTTCTGTATTAACAACAACCACGTCTTTGGGGTTTGAATTTGCAGCTGCAGATCATTATTTCCCCTGAAACATGGATTAGATACTTCTAAATAAATGCTCATGCTAATTAAGGTCTCACCGTCATTAAATTTTAATGCGAGTATACAGAACTTCTCTGTAGCTAAAAGCAACAAATAAAGGTCACAGACTGACTTAAAGTTGCAAACATTGCATTCGTGCCCACTACTTTGGATAAAGATGCTTCAATTTGACTTAATCTATGGTTTGGTCTGGAGTGTTGGGCTCCAAAAGAAATACAATAAAATTGTTAACACATACTCTGAAGATGGAACTACTGTTATATACCCTGACATGCTCTCTTATCTGATATACAGTACTGTGCAAAAGTGTTAGGCAGGTGTGAAAAAATGCTGTAAAATAAGAATGCTTTCAAAAATAGACATTAATAGTTTTATTTATCAATTGACAAAATGCAAAATGAGTGAACAGAAGAAAAATCTACATCAAATCAATATTTGGTGTGACCAGCATCAATTAATCAATTCTTCTAGGTACACTTGCCCACAGTTTTTGAAGGAACTCGGCAGGTAGGTTGGCCCAAACATCTTGGATAACTATCCACAGTTCTTCTGTGGATTTAGGCAGCCACAGATGCTTCTCTCTCTTCATGTAATCCCATACAGATTCTATGATGTTGAGATCAATCTTGGCTTGTATGATCTCATACAGCTGTCATTCAAATCACAGGTTTATATTAATATAAATTATATACAGTCATGTGAAAAAATAAGTACACCCCATGGGAATTTATTTATTTATTTATTTTTACATATTTGGACAAGCAAACATTTGATTCTCTTTGAAACTGCCTAATAATAAAGTTTATACACTATAAAATTACACAAACTTGACATTTTGTAGTAATTTTCACAATTTAAATGAACGAAAAACAGATCAGTCACATGGAAAAAGTAAGTACACCCCTACATTTATAACAGTCCTTAAAATTTGATTCAGGTGTTCAAGATTGGGTGCCAGTGATTAGAACCTGCTTAGGGAGTCAGGAACCTGTCTTATTTAAACCTCTCACATCTAGTGTCAGGTTTTCCCTTTGTTATCGAGGTGTGTGGTGTCATCATGCAAAGATCTAAAGAGTTCTGTAAGGCCTTCAGAAAAAAGGTTGTGGATGCCTAGGAGTCTGGGAAAGGATTTAAAAAAATCTCTGAATTATTTGAAATACATCATTCGACTGTATGGAAAATCATCTACAAGTGGCGCAGATTTCAAACGACTGTCAATTTGTCCGGGACTGGCCGCCCCAGCAAATTCAGCCCAAGAGCAGACCGTCTGATGCAAAAAGAAGTCTCCAAGAACCCCAAAATCTCATCACAGGATCTGTTAGTAAGTCTTGCAACTGTTGGTGTCAAAGTGTATTATTCTACAATCAGAAAGAGATTGCACAAATTTGACCTGTATGGGTGCAATGCCAGGAAAAAGCCTTTGCTGTCTAAAAAGAACATTAGAGCAAGACTACAGTTTGCCAATGAGCATATAGGCAAAGACCAGGCCTTTTGGAATAATGTGCTCTGGACAGACGAATCAAAGATAGAGTTGTTTGGCCACAGTAACAGCAGACATGTTTGGCGCAGACCAAAGACAGCTTTTCAGGAGAAGCACCTCATACCAACTGTGAAGTACAGTGGTGGAAATGTTATGGTTTTGGGTTGCTTCACTGCCTCAGGGACTGGACAGCATGCATTCATTGATTCAACTATGAATTCTGCATCATATCAAAGAGTGCTTGAAGATAATGTGAGGTCATCTGTCCAAAAGTTGAAGTTGACCTTAAAACAGGATAATTATCCTAAGCACACTAGCAAATCCAGCAAGGAATGGCTCAAAAAGAAGAAATGGAGGGTTATGGAATGGCCTAGTCAAAGCCTGGATTTAAATCCCACTGAAATGTTGTGAGGGGATTCGAAATGGGCAGTACATGCAAGAAAACCCTCCAGCATCTTGCAACTGAAAGAATATTGCATGGATGAGTGGTCAAAAATTCCAACAAACTGATGTTATTTCTTTTATTTCTGCTAAAGTGGGCAATACAAGCTTCTGAGGCCAAGGGTGTATTTACTTTTTCCACAGACGAATATCACATCTATTGATATTTCTGTTGAATAAATGATAAATTATTTTTCCTTCTGTTTTTGTTCAAGTATATCAGCTTTATTAATAGGTACTGTTTCAAAGATGATCAAATTTTTGCTTGTCCAAATATGTCAAAAAAGCCAACAATTTCCATGAGGTATACTTATTTTTTAACATGACTGTATGACTGTAATCCAAGATTAATAAACAGATGTTATTTAACTTAACTTATCTTAAGAAAATTGAATAATTGTTGATATGTTGGAGTTTTCTATAACATTCTATAACATATAGCAGTGTTTATATAACATTTATGGAAGGTGTCTCCATCTTCAGGGCTTTGTATCAGGGCTTTGTAACAGTCAGTTAGAGTGGTCATCTGTGCGACTGAAATTCGATTTAAAGTTTTCTGTCACAGGAGAATCTTTAAGGCAGAGGACTTTGTCTTTTATGCTAACATGACAAGCTGCTTTTTGTCTTATTCATTTATTAAAATCTTTTAAAAATCTTAACTATAATGGCATGCCACATCATGCTTTATTCCTACAGTACAAAAGGAATTCCTTTGATAAAGATAAAGATTTTAGCTTCATTAACAGACCTTTTACCACCTTTCCCACAGTCTGTCAGATGTTCAGGCATTTGTCCCTGATGTTTTATATTTTAAGGTACTAATGATTGCTTGGTAACATGTACTATTAATCTGCCTTGACACATCTAGTGTATTAGGTCTTTTTTTTTTTTTTTTTGGCAGACGTAGCCTGAGCAGGGTTGCTTGTCAGGACAGAGTGAGGAAGAGGCAGCTGCTTCGTGTTCTCTCTCTGTCATAACAATAAGGCTGTTAACAAAGCAGATGGGAGCTCAGGCATTGCATGACTGCATTGCTTCTGACAAGTCATGAGAAAATTGTTTGATTGATGAACAAAGTCTTTTCCCATTTGTAATTAATACAAGAGGATGTAAAGTCATTTCGAGAGCACGGTGAAATGTTCTATTAATTCAGAGTTTGTGTGGAAGAGGGAAATCCCAGCAGACAGAAGGGGCAGGATCTCATTTATCAAAGCACACGCTAAATACTCATGACATTATTAATGGATTCTTTGCAAAAAAAATTACGCGGAATGATTAAAGAGGTAAAGGAAGAATTATATGTGTTTGTACTGCACTATTTCTTCTTGTCTTGTTCAACACCTTTAGGCTTGTATACTTGTTGCACTGTTTGTTTCCGTCATCATACTGCTTTTCTGATTCTTTGTCTAATGTGACTGAAATATTCTCAACCTGGTTCAATTAACACTAAAGGCTTTCTATATCTTGCGCTTTCAAACTTGTTCAACAGCCTAAATTTTAGCTCCCACACATACTACACAACTAGCGCAAATGCTTTTTATCATATTCAATGCCTTGTTTATTTTCAATGTGATATTTGTAATTACAAATATTTTTAAAAATGTTTTTTGTTTTTATTTTAAACATAATTTATCTTTGCATAGTTAACACCTCTGATAGATCCAGTGACTCATATCCCTGAAAACTTACCCGTCAAGGCATGGACTCCACAAGACCTCTGAAGGTGTGCTGTGGTATCTGGAACCAAGATGTTAGCAGCAGATCCTTTAACTTCTGTAAGTTGTGAGGTGGGGCCTCCATGGATCGAACTTGTTTGTCCAGCACATCCCACAGATGCTCCATTGGATTGATATCTGTGGAATTTGGAGGCCAAGTTAATATCTTGAACTCTTTGTCATGTTCCTCAAACCATTCCTGAACAATTATTGCAATGTGGCAGGGTGCATTATCCTGCTGAAAGAGGCCACTGCCATTAAGGAATACTGTTGGCATGAAGGGGTGTACTTGGTCTGCAACAATGTTTAGGAAGGTGGTATGTGTCAAAGTAACATCCACATGAATGCCAACCCAAGGTTTCCCAGCAGAACACTGCCCAGAGCATCACGCTGCCTCAGCCAGCTTGCCTTCTTCCCATAGTGCATCCTGGTGCCATCTCTTCCCCAAGTAAGTGATGCACATTCACCTGGCCAGTCAGAAAGACAACATGATTCATCAGACCAAGCCACTTTCTTACATTGCTCCATGCGGCAGTTCTGAAGCTCAGGTGCCCATTGTAGGTTTTTCAGCGTTGGACAGGGGTCAGCATGGGCACTCTGACTGGTCTGCAGCTACGCAGCCCCATACGCAGCAAATTACCATGCACTGTGTGTTCTGACAGCTTTCTATCATAGCCAGCATGAACTTTTTCAGCAATTTGTGCTACAGTAGCTCTTCTGTGGGATCGGACCAGACAGGCTAGCCTTCGTTCCCCACTCCCATCAGTGAGCCTTGGGCTCCCATGACGCTGTCACAGGTTCACCAGTTGTCCTTTCTTGGACCATTTTTTGGTAGGTATTAACCACTGCATACCAGGAACCCACAAGACCTGCCATTTTGGAGATGCTCTGACCCAGTCGTATAGCCATCACAATTTGGCCCTTGTCAAAGTCACTCAGATCCTTACACTTGCCCATTTTGCCTGCTTCCAACACATCAACTTCTTGAACTGACTGTTCACATTCTGCCTAATATATCCCACCCTTTGACAGGTGCCATTATAACGAGATAATCAAGGTTATTCCCTTCATCTGTCAGTGGTTCTAAAGTTCTGACTGATCGGTGTATATTTTATATATATATATATATATATATATATATATATATATATGTGTGTGTGTGTGTGTGTGTGTGTGTGTGTGTGTGTGTGTGTGTGTGTGTGTGTGTGTTATATAAACAAAAATGAAGAAACTCCTCAGAAGAAAATCCTCTTCCATTGTACACAATGCAATGTATCTCTCAACAATTAAATAGATATCTAATTTATACTGACTATTTAATTTCAAGTAACAGAAAGATTAAATCTGGGTGAAAACACATTAACTTGAAGCACTTTCTGCATCAGTATTCCATCTTTATAGTTCAGAGCATAAAGCTGAACCATTTTATAGTATTTAATATTGCTGAAATACAACTGTTAAATTAACTGTTCGAAACACATATCAAATATAATTCAGCAGTGGAAACAGCACAATGTCAGAAAATTCCATTGCAATGGCATGTAATTTTGATGGCTTGTACAGGGCAGGATTGTGCTATGAATCATTGATTATACATCAGTTTAGTATACCGCACTGCAGACTGTGCATTGGGTTTAAATTGAGAAAAGGCAACCTGAAGTCTCAGATCGATATAAGTAGACCTGCGAGAAATCCATCAGGTCCAGCTAGAGCTCCTCAGGGGGCAAGGCCTAACCTTTTCAAAAGCAAGGTGAGGAAAAAGCTCATCATTCTTAATGAGGAGTTAAGGATCCATGTGTTAAAAAGACTTTCAGAAATGCAGTTAGGAGAGCTGAAGACATTACGACTGATCCACAGGGTAGTCATTTAAGAATTTAAAAATAAAATACAAAAAAAAAAAAAAAAAAATAGATGAAAAGGTCATTTGAATTAACCAGATCTCTATACCATGCCTAGTGTATTCCAGTTCCTTTTTCATTTTGATTAATTTGAATTAATTTGATGTAATCAAACTGGAACAATTTGTACAACCTTAAATGTTGAAGGACATAGATTAGATAGTGTATTTTCTCTCTCATGCATAAAAGAATATTTTAACCCAAGCATTAATGCCAAAGAAAACAGGCATGGTATCTAATTTGAATGAATGTGTCCTGTCTGGCATGGCACTTTATATTTCACAGAGGAATGACAAATTACTGCAATTGACAAGAACAGATTCACAGTTAATTAAAAATGTAATTACATGCACTTAAGCTATTTAAAGTAAGATAAATGTGAAATCATTAAGCATACTTTGAAAACCTTATGTTTGTTTAATTACTTTATATGGACAGCTTAGACCAGAAAATGTGTGTTTGCATGTGTGTGCACGTGTGTGTGTGTGTGTGTATGTGTGTGTGTGTGTGTGTGTGTGTAAAACATAAGACATCAAAAATCTCTAACTTCTGCTGTGGTAACACAACTTATCCGATGTTCTTAGTCAACAGTTATGTAATCAAATAAAAGATTTACTGAAATTAAAGTATTGCTTTATATATATATATATATTTTTTTAATATTTATATTTATATTTAATATAAATTTATATTATCAAACTGGGACAGCTAAAAATATGTTTGGCAGCCTAGGAAAACCTGGAATTCTGGAAAACAGACGAAAGCTTTGAAAATATGATTTTGACCAGTCTTGCGTTAACAGCCAGTAGTATACTTTAAATTTTCTACTTTGAGAAAGCATAAAAATATTTTACCAAAACAATGTGGAAATGTTTTTATTTACTTTCTAAATTTGCCTTGGCGTCTGCAAGCATAGATCCCGCTGTCTAAGTTACCACTTTAACAAACAACCAGTCTATTTAAAGATGTCTAAAGCCACAGTGAATATCAGACTTTGATCAGGTTTTTGGATAGTTAGATGCCATTATGAAATGAATATAATTCTACTCAATTCAGTTTGTAATCAGATACTGACTATCAAATTGCCTGTGATGCTCATGCATCACATCATTATCAAAACAAAGAAGAGCACTTAAACACTCTGTACAGATGACAGCAAAGTTTTAAAATGTTGTTATAAAAAGACTATTAACTAAGACTATTAACAAGAAATTTAGCCAATAGTACAAAACTGACTAAATTAACAAGATCAGTCAAGTGAAGAGGCAATGATTAGGCTTGTGTTTAGATGCTGTGAGTGACTTATCTCAGGGAATGAGACCGATGCTGATAATCAAAGTGAGAGCTCATTTCCCACTGTAAACCTCTGTATAATTCCAAATTTATGTTTTTCCCAATAAGTAGATTAGGTTATACATGTGGTGGTAGGCAAATAGTCTTTCAGTGGAATTGGAATAAAATCTTTAAATTCAATTTTCCACTTTTTGATATCACTGACAGTTTAATGATATTGTCATGTCAATGCTAGAAATATAATTGGACTATTTCCCAGAATACACCACAGCCTACAAGCATGGCTGTCACAAACTACAACTCCCAACACACACACACACACACACACACACACACACACACACTGACTGTCACACTCAAGCTCACCTGATTACTGATTTAGCACACCTGAACTCTAACACACACACACAGACAGGTTTGCACCCTGGTTTTTGATTCTAGTTTTTGCCCTTGTAACCCTGTTGATCACCTGACCTGTTTCTGAGCACAATATTGTTTATGATTTGAAACTGTCTGCCTGCCATTTTTAAAATAAAGTACTTCCTTTAACTGCAGCCGTCTCTGCTGCCTGACAGATATGAGTAAATTTGTGAATATGACCCTGATTCCAGTTCAGAAAAAAAAACAAAAACCTGCAATTGTCTAATATATATGGGCCTATATGTAACTATATTATACATGATATTTTATAGTAGGCCTATACATACCCTTTAGACTGTTATGAACCCTGACCAATAAATGAACCTCTGCATGTGTCAGTGTAACATTCAGTATGCTCAGGCCATTTCTAGTAAGTCAGATGAGAACCAAGGTGGACCATTACTTGCGATGATTGCTGATACAAACTTTTATGACCAGAGTTCATGTATAAGTGTGACCTGAATACTCCCCACACCACCATCAATTTATAACTGAGCCTTTGAGCAATGACAGGTGATTGTTTATAGGATGCTTTTAACTGGAAGGACTTCTTCAAGGGCTTGTTTATAGGTAACTACCTGCTGGAGTTTCAGTGGGACTTCAGGGAACTGATCCAGTTTATTTTAGGGATTCACTATACAGGGCATATCAGGCATTGCATCAGGTATTGGGTTTCCCGCATCTGTAATTTTCCAGTGAAACAGGAAAACTTTTTGACTTGCTTCAAATGTTTTGCATACAGTTTATTAGATTAATTTTATGAATTTATTGCAAGTCATATAAGTAAGCTGGAAGTTTTCTTAATCCAAACAATAAATGCATTAAAAAAAAATTAATTAAATTGGCTGAGCTACATTCAAATCCATTGTAGAATATGCACACCTGTGACTGAATAAGAATTCTGTCTTAATGAGCCATATTTTAAACCATTTACTTTTATGGCACTTGGCAGATGCCTTATCCAGAGACTTACATTTATCTCATTTATACAACTGAGCAGAGGAGGGTTAAGGGCCTTGCCTAAGGGCCCAGCAGTGGCAGCGCTGAGATTTGAATTTACAACCATCCAATCAATAATCCAACATCTTAACCACTAAGCTACCAACTGCCCCCAAATCAGTAAAACTTAAACCACTGTTCTGTCCATAGAATACGCTAATCTTCATCCATTATGTCTAGTTTTGAATAGCCATTTAGGCTGATTTTGTAATGCAAACCTGGAAAAACTAGCAGATATTTCACTTCATCATCTCTTGTTAAACATACTATACAATACCTCTGAATATGCTTGTCATCTATCATTTGGACATTGCATCTCCATTTTGTGTATTTTATAGTTTATGGTATACTCCAAAGTTAGGTCTCCATTGGTGCATTTCACTGTTTGCATTTAGCAATCCTATGCTCATCAATAACTCCACAATACAAGTGCAGTTATGCACACTTGACTAGTGAAATGCTGCGTTCAAAGTTCAACCACATTCTGCATTTGTCAGTGGACCAGTACCTCCTCAAGTATATATACACACTCACACTCTGCAATCTCGACTTCTCACAGGGGAGAGCAGCACTCCAATCTATGCCTACATTCCTGCAGTTATTACCATATGATAAGTTCCATGACCAGGTAGTATGAGTTGCTTCACTGTGACGCTAAAGCTTCATTATCGATTCACTCGGATGCAGAACAGCACTTGAAAGTGTTCTATTTCTGTTGGACACTCGACTCAGCCTCTCAAACTCATTTCTGCCACTGACTTGGTGCTCATTGGCAACTGTGTTATTATTCTGTGTTGAACACACAGAGAGCCTGACTCACACTGCTTTATTCTTTTTCTAAAAGCCACACTGAGTAATTTCAATTTCTCTGCCTTAAGGTTAAGCCCTAACAACAGTTTCTTTCTCCCACCAGCAGAATTTTATTGGTTTCCATAAGAATAGGAGATGTACAGTATATATATATATATATATATATATATATATATATATATATATATATATATATATATATATATATATATATATATGTGTGTGTGTGTGTGTGTGTGTGTGTGTGTGTGTGTGTGTGTGTGTGTGTGTGTGTGTGTGTGTGTGTGTTTTGTTTTTGTTTTTTGTTTTGCTGTGCACTGGTTTTGTTGCAGCTGAACTGCAGTGTAGTTGTTGCCTGAGTTGAAGGCCTCAAGTGCATGTACAGCACCAAGCAAGCACAATAGGATTGAACTGAGTGGCATTCGTGATTGGATTATTGACTGCACAGAAAGTAGTGTAGTGCTACTGTGACAAAACTTAGCACTTACTTGTATTAAGATACAAATCAATTCTTGAAGCCATGAAAATCAAATGTGTTTCATTTTGCAAAATATACTTTTCATCTGTAAGGTTTGATTTTATTACAATAAAAATTTGCTTTACATTACATTACATTACATAATATATTCAGTGTATACATAGAGTACACTATTCATTAAAACCGTTGAAATTGGGGCTTAAACATGTTGGGCGATAGATGTTTCAGTAACTAGCCATCGATGTTACAGTGACACCATCTGCCATTTTTGGATGCTGCTTTAGAGGCACAATTCCTATTGCATACCTTCCTTAGAGACATAGCATGGAAGAATACCAAACTAACAGAACAAATGTTTGAAGAGACACTTTTAGCTACACTCACGTCATTAGTACAGTACAATCCAAATCTATTTGGGCAGCCACACAAATTTTATTTGGCTGCTTTGGCTCTGTAATCCAGTGGAAACTAACTAATAATTATGAAAGCATTATTTAAAACATCAGCTTTAATTAGATGTCATTTACATTATGTTGGGTGAATATATTTACATCCATATTTAGCAATTTGAACCGGATACATGAAATGATCTTCTGAATGATGTAGAACGATGTAGAAACTGATGTTATTACACAATCACTCAGTACAAGTACTCAGTTGCTCTATTAAAATAACAACTGAGAATATTAGTACATACCAGCAAAAAGTCTATAGGGTTTGATTTAAGTGGTGCATTCACATTTTCTAAGGATTTTTTCTCAGTATAAAGAACAAAGACAATGTCAGTGAAGAGGGAACTTGAACAACTTGAAGCTAAAAAATCTGATCAATTCAATACATATCAAGCCTTTAAGAGTAAAATGGTTTTACATCATTACAAACTACAACACAGTAATGCGCTTAGAGATAACAACTACCCTGGTTGAACAAAGTGAATGACTGGAAAATAAGATCAATTTTCTCAACTTCTGTACTGAACAGCATTTCAGAGTATTTCATGCAAGATGCAAACCACCAAGGTCAGCAAGGTTACACTATAAAAAAAGAAAGGGAATAGGAACAGGATCTCTGGGAAAATGTAAAGGACAGATGAGATGAATATTAACTTGCTCAGAGGGATGGAATGAGGGAACTGTTAAAAGAAAAGGAGCTGCTTATGTAAACGTAAGACCTACTTTGTGAAACATGGAAGTATATAGATATGAGGGAAGTGGTAGGAGAGTGTACACATGATAATAGGTACCATAGAATATAGTAATGTTTTCAAATGCATTGACTCACTCATTTGTATGACTTACACTATACAATGTACTTTATACTAAATTAATTATTAGGGATTATTATCTATTATTATAGAATTTTCACGAACACTATATTTCAATCATTCCTGTTGCTCAGGTTCCATAACTCCATGAGCCCCCAAAATGTTTCCTCAGCCTCAGATTGTGAAAAGGAAATGCCATGAACAATTTAATCTCTTGCTGAGCCGAATACTTAATGCATTATTAACCAGTTGCTGTTGTTGTATCAATAGACATTTTTCTAAAAAAAAAACAAAAAAAAAACAACTTTTGCCTAGTAATAACCCTGTTTGTCAAGTACTACACTGTCTGCAGATTAAATATTTATAATTTAATTCAACAATTGACTATCTAATAGACTTACTCTGCTACAACAGCAATCACTGAACAACAACGGCAAAAAGCTACACAACACAGATCTGTTACAGGAGAGAATAATTCAACCAATTAGGTATTAAGCATTTTAATTGCTTCAAGTAATATTCTCCAAGTTTTTGATTCCATTTAAACTATTTGCATATTTTCATTTTCTCTGTCTTACTGCATTGGGAAGATTCTTCCAAGGACTGCACATAATGGAAGATAGCAAATCCTTTAAGCCGTGTTTCACAGATAGTTTTGATCCCGTAATTCCTGGATGACAAAGTGGAGAGAGGAGTGTATGGCTATCACTAGGTGGCAATGCAGCAACATCAGAAAATGAGCAGGCACATGGGTGCCCTGTGAAATCAAATTGGGAACGAGGGAATTGGTGTAGTGCGCCACACAATCAACAGATTCTGTGCTATTTTTCTTAACTTAATCTTTGCCTTTTCTAAATCATTCATCAAGTCAGGTTAACACAAAGTCATATCATATTATATATATATATATATATATATATATATATATATATATATATATATATATATATATAAGTTCATTTGCAGTTAGCAAATAATGTTGTTCATATGCCCCTCAAGATTAATGTCCCTCATGCTTTGCCACATCCTCTCTTCTTGTTCTGCCATATGCAGCAAAAGTCCACTCATAATAAATACTCCCACTTTTAACACATA
Organism: Cranoglanis bouderius; assembly: GCA_023630585.1. NCBI lineage: Eukaryota > Metazoa > Chordata > Actinopteri > Siluriformes > Cranoglanididae > Cranoglanis > Cranoglanis bouderius. The sequence goes on from CM042561.1 coordinate 10,188,040, forward strand.
AAGATGCTTCATTCCTGTGTGATTTTCCACTGTATCTTCCTAAGAAAACTGGACAGAGACAGACATGATACTCTAAAACACTGAGTTTTCCAATATCTTGCAAAGCTGCACTCCTGTCTGTGACAGGTCCCAGTGAGGGAGTTGAACTAGCAATGCATGTCAGCTCTTGCAGTGATTTAGGAGAAAGGTTTTGTACAGTAGCATTAAGGTAGTCCTTTAGTGAAAAAAATGGTGCCCAATTTTTTTTTTTGAACAGCTAAGCTGTATTCTGCAATCTTAAAACAAGTAAAATACTTTGTTTTACTAAGTCAAATCTCTGGGGACATACTGTCCCACATGGAATAAGCTAAAATAGGGTCAACTTTGATTCCTGTGTTGGTCTCATATTTTGTCAAATGTTATGTCCTCAAAAGGTGATTAATATATAATATTTGTATTCAAAGATAGATTTCTTTACATTACAACATAATCACAAGTATCAAAGAATTACTTATAGAACATTATTCGAGCTTTATGAGGCATTATAAAAGTTTATAAAAATTCTTACAAGGAATCAATACCAACATACCAAGATTTATAAGCATAGCTATAATGTTTTATGAATAGGGGCTTCATAGAAAGTGTTACCACAAGAATTTTGACTTTAATTTTTACATTTCATTAAACTGTAATCCTAAATGATTCACAAAGCTTAAATATCACTGTTCCTATTTTGCCCCATTCATGTCAAAAGATTTGTAACAAAACTTTCCAACCATCATTAGCGTTTCTCTTTTGTCATCACTGACTTTAATTCTACATAAGCACTGATCACGTAATAGAGCATGGGTGTACTTGCTTACAGATATACACTCAACATTTAAACATTAAAAATGTAATGCTAGAAATGTGGAAATGGTTCACAAATTAAAGGCTTACTTCACAAAACAATAACAAGGAGCTAAGTTCATAGGTGAGTTAGAGATTGTAGCTTTTCCTTTAAACCTTATTCATAACAACATTCATAAACCTCAATCATAAACTAAGCAGAGCCCTTGTTTATAATAATCGTCAGCAATCTCAAATGTACTCATGGCCACAAATCGTCTGTGAACCAGAAATACAAATACAGAAAAAAAGGGGAAATATCAGGGAAAAAATAAAATGCAGATCAATGGTACGAGCATTTCAGCGACAGTGGAGATAGGAAGCACTGAAGCAAAGACACGTGTGCACTTGAATGATTGAGGTTACTCCAGTGATCTCGTAAACTAAAATCTATGGCAGCCTCCCAAGGTGAACGCTGAATTATGCTGTCATTAAAAGGACAGGCCCAGTTGCCAAGGTTAGTATGTAAAGTAGAATTTTCTTTCTCTTTGCTGTTAGCATGAACTTGACAATATTGCATCTTGAACATGATTCGCTCTCTCTTTGTTGTCACTGGGAATTGTTCTCATATGGTCATGCATGTTCAAAATTAAGTGATCCTCTTCTAGTATTGTAAATAGCAGCAGTGGCTTGTGCCCATAGATTTTGAGGTCGAGACGCTAGCACACTTGACTTATGATATAGGCTACTATGTGATGAATTTTGAGAGCAACCCCATAATAGTCAGTTGAGAGTCAACAACATAATCATCCATACGAGTCTAGCAGCTCATTTAGACAGATTTAGATGTGCCTTTGTTCAATTGTACTCAATACAGCAGGTGCGTTTCCTGTTGCCAGTGAGATACACACAGAAGAGCTAATATCATTAACAGGGGTTGCCAAGTTTCAGCTAAATTTCCAGCACAACTACATGTCAGAAACCACACGAAAGAACTGAAACTACCCCAAAATTTCCCCATTTCCCATTTATTAGACTTGAGCAGGATTTGCTTTATACATGATCTTGTTAGCCACGGAGAATTTTTTAATTATCCCAATTTGGTATAAAATCCAACGATATTGGTGCAATAGCAGTCAGATCTGCTGCTCCTCCCTCAAGCAGTAGGCAGCAGGATTTCTGCCCCAATGGGCCTCATTTTTGAGCACTAGGTACATTAATAACTCCATGGAGCTAAATGGGGTAGTGAACATACTGCCTCATGATTGCAGAACATCTACCAAATAAATCTGTCAAATAGCAACATTAAAAAAAAAATAAAAAATTGGTCACTTAAAATGATTTGAGGACTTTATGAAGCTTAACATTTGTTGAATGGCTGATATATATGGTGGGACTCTGCTCCACCTGCCCCTATGGATGAGCCACCATTGATGAATCCACCACAATCCTTCATATGACTTAATAATAATAATAATAAGACACAAACAATAAAGGTAAGGATATAAAAAAGTTATAATAAACAAAGCAGCAACTACAAGCTATTAAAAGCATGATTACAAAAGTGGGTTTTAAAATGTTTCATTAAAATAATCGTGGAGTCTGTTAACCTTATGTCAAGTGTAGGGGCAAGGAGAGACAGAAAATGCACTGTCCCCTTTTGCCTTAGCATAGTGTTTGATTTTTCAAGGAGTCAGACACCTCACATTATTCCTGGGAGGCACCAAATCAAAAATCTACCAAATCTGATCTCGTACAAAATTTGAGAAATTCATTCAAGTGAGGGTGATTCAATTGATTTTAAATCAAAGTTGTTGGAAAAAATATGCATATTGACTCTACTACTAATCTTAACCTTAATATTCATATTCAAAAAGATACTGAGTCATGTAAATAGTTATGAACTTGAGACCATGTCAGATAGACAGAGATGGTAATGTGTATTTTGGCTTTTTGAGGACCAGAAATTTGCCCTCCAGCAAAAATTTCTCTTTCATACCAAATACTTGTTGTGTGAATAGCCTGCTATTAATGGTCTGCCTCAACCCATTTGAATGCATAGAAAAACCTTTGCCAATTTCCAGGACAAAAATCCTTCTGCAAAAGCTGTAGAATGGGCTCTTATCAAAAAGTAGTATCTAAGGCTGTTCTGGACTAAACTGCAACCCTGAGAAACTCCAGATCCTGAAAGATGGTCCCCAAAGAAACATCCCCAGCTGGAGAAACGGTCTTCAGCACTCTATGAACTACCACCATCAACCCTGGTTGGTATACATTATATGGCTAAATGTTTTCCTTATATCCCCAAAGCTAACAGAGTAGAGCTCATATAACAAGTGCTGCAAGCTACAATGTGCTTCACAGCCTAATGCCACCAAAGGGCCTTGTCCTTCATTGATCTTCCCTGCTGCCTGTGCTGGCGGCGCACTGCTGCTTTTCTCTGTTCCAAGGCTGGCAAATGTGCTAATGGTATTGCCACCCCTAAATCAGCAGTGACTGTGAATGTGGCACCATGTTAGGCAATAACTCTTGCTAAGGTTGTGCAGGAATGTGAAAAGGTGCAAGATACATGGAAATAAAAGTGATTTTGATTTTGCAGCATTCAAATTCTAAGTTATATTGGCAGATTCTTGTTTTTTTTTTTTTTTTTTAATCAAACCAGTAGTCTATAAATTGCTGTCATAAAAAGAGCCAAAGTAGATTACAGTTTATTTTACCATTACAAATAAAAAAAGCTAGCTACCATTTTTATATGACTACAAAATATTTTAGCAAAACTTCAGCATGAAAGGATATAAGATTATACAATAAAGTATCAATTATGTGAATGCTATGCAATATATAGTCACTTAGGGCCATATAAAGAGTTTATTTATATGCATGTAGTTATGAGTTAATGGCAAAATTGTGCACAGTGGTATTTGGACCAGATCAAAATCAAAGGCATGTTTCAGATCTGCACAATTTAGTCCATGAACTTAAGCTGAATTTTTGTGCACAATATTAGCTTAAGTAAGGAGCAGCATTTAGTCCTGCAACACTGATTGACTGTTTTATGTCATCACAGTATGTCACACTGAAATGTATGTTTTTGGGCTATAAATACATTCCAAAAAGCAATGGAATACCATTTAAGGGCAATAATAAATACATGTATAAAACAGTTAGTTCAGGTTCACTAATTTGATTGGACAAGCGGCATTCCAGAAATGATGATGTTTTGTAAAACAGCATTGGTACATTTCACTGCTTATATCACTCCACTTGGCTGTGTTCACTACATAAATTGTAGCAATAGTTCATATTGAAAACATTACTACACTTACTATGGGCTGCCAGTCAGTCATGCCACACTCTATCCAGCTGTGGCTTCCTTGGGAACTGTTTTCATTGATGGAGCAAAAAATAAACAAAATGTATGGCCATGTTGTGTCTGAAATGTCAGTTACTTGATAAAATTTTTTGTTTATAGAATCGCTTAAACATATGACAGTATTAATAAATTTATTTTTTTTATTGCTTGGAGGACATTGGAGGAAACTTTTCTTTACAGCAGTACACATTGAATTAACAAAACATTATCATTGTTTTATTAATTACACAATTGAAAATAACAAATTAAAAGAAAAAAATAGCTTCACACATTAAAATATCATGATCTTCTTTTAATTTCTTGTGGCCACATTAAATTGTGTGCACAATTAACTTTTGATGTGAAAGAATTTTTAAATAAAATAAATACTGAGGCATATCATTAATCACTTGTTGCAGCTCTCAACAGTAGATGCAGTGGTCATCACCCCTTCACAACAATAAAGATGTTTATTTGAAGATATTTATTTGAATGACATGTTTTTATGTGATATTTGATAGTCTATTTGATATTCTATAGATATTTTCATATTATTTTTTATTTGTTTATTTTAAAATATTCTCTTTCTTTTATGTTACATTGTATTGCAGTTGACAGCAAAGAAATAATGTGATCTTCAGTCCACATCTATCCCCTGATTTCTTTCAGGCTTAAAAGAAAGTCAAGGAAAGTGCTTGTGTTTAAAGGTGGTGGTCTAGACACTACTGAAAAACCCCACCTCGAACACTTCTACTCAAGAAAAATCAATCAACCTGCTAACACTTAATGTCCACTAAAGTCTTCATCTCAAGGCAACTACATCACAAGCACCACACAAAAATAGCTCTCATGAGAACACACCACAAATTCTCATTCTGCAGATTGTATATTGCAGGTGTTTTTGAAATAAGAGTGGGCAAAATCTTCATGCACTGCTTGCCTTATTTTTTTTATTTATGATTTATAAATAAAAGAACTGCTGGCAGTTTAAGGCCTCACTAAAATATGTGCTTATTTGCACTATAGAGTGCCCACCAGAAATTTTGGCACCCTTTATAAAAAATATAAAATAATTCAAAATCTCCTCTCAAACTATACAGGAGAAGCTACTTACATAGGCAGGTAACCATTAGGCACATTGTAACAAGTCTGGGAATGTTTGAAACATAACAAGAATTAGGGATTTAAGCATACCAAAACTGAAGTTGGTACTTAGCAGAATTAAATTAAGTATGGTGGATATGGGTATTGTCCTTGCATGTAGCGCCCATAAGATCCAGATTCCCGATTTGTTTTGCAGAAATACTTAAGAAAACACATTTAAGGTGTTTAAAAAATGTGTTTAAATAAAACGTTTATGCATGTGATATTCATTTTTGTTCCTATTAATGAAGGGTGCCAATAATTTTGTAGGGCACTGTAGCTCTATCACAAAGTTAATTGGATTTTTGGCCCAACCCCTTATTCTGTATGCACAAATACTAAAAAGGTCAAAAACGTACATCAAGGAAAGCTCGGGCACTGACCACAAATTAGAATTCTTTGTACTCATCGAACCCTGCAAGGTGCAGTGATGACATTATTTTATTAATGATTTACTGCTGAACTTTGCATTGTGCTGACATCGGGGATGTAGTGACTAAGCTGTGAATTAAGCCCCAAATCCCTTTGATTCCTCCAAGCTGACTGCACATCTCCACTGATGATTTTAAAAAGTTTAAAAAAAAAGGAGATTTTGCTGAAGGGACCACTATATCAGTGTCCCCTCACCTGGTCTAATCCGATATAATGGAATGCAGAATGTCACCTTGTCTTCAAGGTACCTGATAGCCTTCTGTAAAAATGTCATTTAGCTCAAGTGCAGATCGCATTTAATTAGAAGAGGGGATTTAAATTGTCATGCATCAAACACTGCAGATGACCAAATGGAAAAAAAAATAGGCTTCGAGCCAGTCTCTATGAGCTCTTCACAACCCATCAAAATCCCCAGTGCCAATGAGGTCAAAAAGCCAAGGCAGTCTTAATTAATGATGACCAAAGTGAACAACTGAGCAGAATTGTGATGTTTACCCAGAATGGTGAGTGTATTGGCAAAGGATGGACAAGAAATGGAATGGACAAGGGCTGAAAGATCCAAAATAAAATAAGAATGCATAATCTTTCAATGTACATAATTTGCCTAGAACAGGTGATAAGTTCAAAAATCTCATTAAAAATAAATAAATAAAATGTACCTGCCATTGCTCTACAGATCCTGTCAGTGTGTCTGCCAATACCATCTCCTTAAACTTCTGTTCATGATATGAATGCTGGCATTTCAATGAGTGGGGTAGTGTAGTTTCAAGGTAACTGTCAAAAAGTGGCAGCTCAATTTTTGATGCTTGTTAACCTGTCATTTTGAACACATATTTTTACCACTTAAATGTCAACTTTTTGTTCCAGAGTAATTCCATTTGTATTATGTTTTGCATGGCAATCAATAATAACCTCACAGCTGTCAAACTCAATTAGTGTGCATTTTAAGATGGAGGAAGGATTATTATTATAATATATCCTTAACTATAAAGTACAAAGGCTGGATGGTTAGTTGAAACAATCATCTAGTCTGAATAATGTGGCAGCTCATACTGATTTACATAGTGAACCGATTCAGCAAAGTGTATTACTGCAGTACAAAAGAATGTCAGTGTCCTTAATTCTTATCTCAAACACCTACTGTAAACATCTACTGTAGGGACATCGAAATCTATCTTCCCCCATTTTTCTCCCCAATTTGGTCACTTTCAAATTCCCACCCAACAGTCAGATCTCCCTTATCATATGACAGCTACCAATCAGATAAAATGAAGGCTAACATGCTTCATCTGAGGCACGTGAAGGCAGCTACCTTTTTTGAACTGCTGCATCTCAGGGCAGTGTAACACACTCAGAGGAAAGTGCTGTCTGACCTCTTATGCATACATGCCTGCAAATGGCTAGTGTTGCCGGGATTGACAGGGGAGAGAGAGAGGTATGCCACTCCTTCCACCCAGAGAGCATGGCCAATTGGTTCCCTTGGCTCCCAACCAGTCATGGTCATCGTCAGGATTCAAACTCTCTACCTTCAGACGCTAGGGCAAATACTTTTAGGTTGCACCACATGGGAGCCCAAGCAACCCTTTTAAGGCCAATTACCTCATTTATGGAAATTATTATGTGATTGTTTATGCAAATCGATTACCTGAAAGCAGCTCATTGAGAAAGGAAACAGTTTTAACAGACCTTTGGTCTGATAAGTAAAGTGACATGGCTTAAAAAATAAGTTGACAATGTAAGCAGCAGGAGTAAAGAGAGACATATACATTTTTTCTCCCAGCATTATATTCAAGAGATCTCATTCAGAGATTGTGGTGCTAGTCACAAGTGGTAATATGAAGCATCACTATACAACACATAGCCACTTCTTATTTATAGTGGCTTTTTTATATAGTAGCAATGATCTAATCAGTAATAGTAAGTCATAGTTAAGCATTAAAAAGTAGCTGTTCAGTCATTGTAGTTACTTATCTGGACTCTTGAAAGAAATCAATATTATGTAGCTGGACCTTCAGAAATGAGATTTTTAGCCTCCAAGAAGTCAGCAAAAGTTTCCAAAATGACTGCAATTTCAACCCTGTTCTGAACAAGAGTTACATTTGTCTAGTGAAGTTTATTTACTTAGATTCACTTAGATCCCTTACAAGAATTTGGTGCTTCTAGTGAAACTAACAAGTGACAAATATTTCTCTGGTGAAGTTTCCCCTTCAGGGGAGTCAGGATTAAGAAAAAGGCAAGAACGGCCTCCTGCTAGGACAGTCACACTGAGAAGAGATGCTCTGCCTTTCCAGTCGTATGAAGAACCTGTTCAAAAGTCATTCCATCTCTGTCCAACCTCTCCAAAGCCCATTTGGTTCTGAGCATGAGACAAATATTACAGGCATTCAAAGTTTCCAAACATAGAAAAAAAAATGTAGGAAAGTCCAACTGTAAGACTGTACAACATGTTGAATATATACTGAAGATATTTTCTAAAGGATTTCTGGATAAAACAAGCTCAGGCAAGGTCAGCTCCAGCAACTCTCAAAATGTCATTTATATTCATTTAATTTTGTTTTGACACTGAAGGATCTTGACTTATAAACTGTCTGGTCTATTACATCAAGCCTTATTTTCCAATTGAATGTTAATTAAAGCACCTTTCAGTGGAGCCACACAGATAAAAAAAAGGCCCTATTATAATAAATAGCATTCTTGCAGATTAATGAAAGACCAAATACATGTGGATGACTTGGCTTTTGTACAAAAAAAAAAGCTGTTTTGATACAGCTGAAATTCTTACCGCAGAGTGCAAGCTAATAATAAATCTTCCTTTTACTGGAGTAGCAGAAATAAAAATGCCATGTCAACAATGAAACATAAAAGACTTCCAAATAATCTAAATAAATGCAAAACTGTCTCTAGTCACACTTTTAAATAATGGCTGCATATTCTATTTTACAGTGTCCCTTTTTGTGTGACTTGTCTTGGTGCAGCTGTTAGCCATGCTGTTTTATCAGTTTATCCACTCAGTGTTTATTTTCTTAATGAAGTCACTTGCTTTTTAAAAACCAATCTTTAAACACTACATGTTTTTCATGACCTTTTGTGACTCTCTCCTGTAGATAGAGGCAACACTGAAAAGAAGATAGCAGTTTCCTTCAAAATGATGCATCATTCAGCAATTATTGTGAAGACTGCCATCAAATGAGGACAAATAATGCATTTTGCTGCCAAGAACCCCTGTGATTGGGATTCACTCACTCAGTCAGTAACCAAAATCAAAATTCACCAGACTGAATCCCAGATTAACATGTTGTGTGGAATCACTAAAATGCTATATCAGGGTTATTTACATGAGGCGGTGGAAGATCAGCAGGTAAGACGTTGGGCTAGGGATCGGAAGGTTGTGAGTTCATATCCCAGCACTACCAAGCTTCTACTGCTGGGCTCTTGAGCCCTTAACCCTCAATTTCTCAGTTGTATAAATGAGATAAATGTAAGTCTCTCTGGATAAGGGCGTCTGCCAAATGCTATAAATGTAAATGGATGTGTGCTAGTGAAATGTGCTACTGAAGATTGTCAGCTCAATTTTCAGGGCTACTAAAAAGATGCTACTAGAACCTTAAAGTGTCCCTGAAATCAAATAGGTGTTTGAGATTTTTGTACCTGTTCCACATGTCATGGACACCAATACAATAGAATATCTGGAAATAAACATGACAAAAATAATTTGGGAGATATTCTTGTTTTAATGATAAATTTCATCACTTCTGGGAAAATTATTAAAATATTTTTGACGAGTCATCCTGTACTACTCTGGAACGCATACAGTATGTCCCACCCCTGGGGCCTCTACAGTAGCAGCTCGTTAGCTGTAGACATGATTGTTGGTGTGTTTTCGGCTGTGTCTTTCTGCACTCTATTCCCTTTTTCCAGCCATCTTCTGGTGGAGAAAAAAATTTATTCATTTGGAAAAGAATGGAATTTGTGCAAGTTTGCGTTTATGTAACAGGCACTCTATTCGGAGTATTGTTTTAACAACTTAGGGCTGTTCAGTGCTGGAATATCTTGCTATCTCTGATTGATTTAGATCTTTTATACCGTTGGGCCTTCTCCATCAGTAAGAGTAAGTAATATCATTTTATCTAGCATATAGATGTGACAGAATAACATCCCCGCTGCTGACGCTTGACCTTGGCTCACACATGTGTGGCATAAACTCTAAAAACACACGGCATCTAGGACAAAGTTACTGTTACAGTCGGGCAGCAGTGAGAAATCCTCCACAGTTGAACACTCTTATCTTTATTTAGATAGTTTGTTAATCAACTGCTTTGTTTGTTTAGACTTGCTGGAGGTGTGGCATATCTTGAATGCTATTGCCTGTTGTGCCAGTCTGTCAAGCACTTCAACATGCCATTACTTTTTCCTCCTGTTTCCAAAGGAAATATTTCAACATACGAAATCAAATCACAGCTCTCAAACCATTTCACTTTAAACAAGGTGCTAACCCTTAACTGCTTTGCTATATGATAAGTTGTTTGGAATCTGAATCTGAATGACACTTTAGGTCACATTTGATGAGGCTGTTTGCCAAATGAATCATTTCAAATTATAGACTGTGGAAGAAAAGGACAGGCAGATCACAAACACTGCCACGTTTATGCACACAAGGGTCAAGACTTTTATGGTTCAACCAGAATTAAGAGGTCCAAGAGACTGATGGAATCATCCTATAAGAGTCATAAGAGTCATTGACCTACACTTATCATAATGGCTTTTCTAGTTTCTGAAGCAACATTTCCAATGCAAGAACATTGTCTGACCCTTTTAAAATTTAAAATAAACAAACAGCCTGGGTGAGCATGCAATGACACTGAATCACACCAAAAAGTTGGGGAAAGTGTTCTACCCTTTACCCTACATTCCACTAAGAGTCATATTGACAGACGTCCGTTTATTCTATATGCATGTGTGGTATAGAACCGCAATTTCAGCAACATGAACAAGCAACAAAGTGACAGTGTAACAAGCAACATTTGAACTGAGAATTTCTCAATTCCATGCCTATTAGGTATGACATGGTAAAGCAACAAATCCAATTGATTGTATTGAATAATTCCTCGAACCAATCCCCCCACTTACAACTTTAGTTCCTACCTGAAGTTCGTTCCCATATACAGTTAATGCGCAAAAGTGGAGGAAATAAAAACATATCAGTCATGTCATATGATTGTTGGTACTTCTGATTAGTGTGCGTAGCTAGTATAGCAAGCTTGTTTTGCTAATCTGCCAATTAAGATAGTTTGAAACCTATTATGTAACATGTAAATCAACCAATTTTCAAACTGATAATGGCATTATTTATTTGTGTTTAACAGGTTACCCTTAGAGGCTATATATAGCTACTACCACAGGGTCATGGATTTCATGCCAAATTTGGCTAGGTTTGAAACAGGGTTGCAAGTGGAAAAAGCAGGTCTGTGGGTGACATTATTGTGGGCTAGTTTAAAAATAATCTGTGGACACCAATATCTTGTTTTAAAGTAAATAATCAGAATTAAATCTAATCAATTTCCACAAAAAATAGGAACTGTAAGTGGAGACAGTGTATGTACAAAGTACAGAACCATTTCTGATGTAAGATATTCGGCAGAGATTGAGAAAAGGAAAAGGGGGTTTATGAAGGATGTCTGATGACAAAAATCCATATTGCAGATATTACAAATCATAAATGTGTGCACACCATGGTGAACTTGGTGAGCACAAAGAAAGACTGAAAAAAAGAAGGAAAAATGCATCTCCCCTTTCCACTTCCCAATCTTTTTGAGCTCATGTCTTTTTGTATGTTTTTGGCAACCCTGTATTCCACTACACACCCACAAGTGACAAACTACAAATGACATTGTGAATGTAGGCTTACTTTTTGGCAAATATAATATAATATAATATAATATAATATAATATAATATAATATAATATAATATAATATAATATAATATAATATAATATAATATAATAAGGAAATATGTAGACAACCAGCAACAACTATTGCCAAATGAATTTTTCAGGTTTCTAAGCAAGAACAATGGCAACACCCTAGTGTGTCCCACTACAATAGCCTTCATTATATCCCTTATGATGTGAAATGCTGGAGCATGAACAGAAAACACACAGATATTGATGTATGCAGTTGAATCCCAAAGAAGGAAATTGTTTACCTTAATTGTGTAAAATGAAATGTGCAGCAGTGGTAGTTGATGGTGGATGCTCTTGGATTGGCAGCTTAAAATGCTATAGCATTGGTGGTTTCTGTGGCTAGGGAGACTGTAGCACTGAGCTGGAGGGCAGTTGTCTTGCAGGGAATCCGTCATGAGGACGTGAGAGAAAAAGGATTACTGCAAAGTTTCACAAGAATGCTGTGCTTCTGGTGTCTTTCCTCCCTTTTCCTCCAGCGAGCAGCCCTTTTATTCCTCTTCTGATGAGCCACCATCCGTTGAGGACTGCAGCATTTATTGCCTTCCAGCCATGAACGCTTGGCTGTGTTGCTGCCCTGGGGCCATGATTACTTGTTGATGTTTTCGTTACTGCCCCACATGGTTGGTGTGGTCCTTGTCCATAGTGTTGATATGATTTTGCTGATACCCTTATTGTTGGCTTGTCTTCACACACTGGACTGATGTACAGTCCACCAAAAGTATTGAAACAGCAGAGCCAATTGTATTTTTTTATTTTTTTTGCTATACATTGAAGACATTTGGGTTTGAGATCAAAAGATGAACATGAGAAGATAGAACAGAATTCCAGCTTTTATTTCCTGATATTTACATCTAGATGTGTTAAACAACTTAGAACATGGCACCTTTTGTTTGAACCCACCCATTTTTCAAGTGATCAAAATATTGGAACATGTAACTGACAGGTGTTTTTGTTGCCCTGGTGTGTCCTGATAGACTGATTGTTTAAACAATTAATATCTCTGAATGTCTACTCTTGGTTTGAGGACTGGGTTTTGCCTGTGAAGACTGCATTTGTTGTTAAAATGGATAAACTAACATGAAGACCAGAGAGCTGTTCATGGGTGAAAAGCAAGCCACTTTGAAGCTGAGAAAAGAGGGGGGAAATGATCAGAGCCATTGCACAAGCATTGGGCATAGCCAATACAACAATTTGGAATGTCCTGAAAAAGAAATAAAACACTTGTGTACTAACAACCAGACATCAAACAGGTCATCCAAGGAAAACAGCATCAGTTGATGACAAACATTATGAGAGCTGTTAAGTAAGAGCTGTCACTGTCAGTGACATCAACAATCTCCACAGGGCAGGGGTGAAGGTATCACAATCCACAGTTTGAAGAAGACTTTGAGAGCCAAAATATAGTAGTCATACCACAAGATGCAAACCACTTATCAGCAGTAAGGATCAGAAGGTCAGATTGGAATTTGCAAAGATATATTGAGATGAGCCACAAAAAGTTCTGGAACCAAGATTAACCTCTACCAAAGTGATGGAAAGGCCAAAGTGTGGAGAAAGAAAGGATCTGCTCATGATCCAAAATATATGAGCTCATCGGTCAAGCGTGGCGGAGGAAGTGTCATGGCTTGGGCTTGCATAGCTGCTCTCTGAAACGGGCTCACTAATCTTTATTGATGATGTAACTCATGATGCTAGTAGCAGAATGAATTCTACAGAATACAGAATTCAACAGAAAAATTCTGTCTCCCAATTTACAGAGAAATGCATCCAGTTGGATGGAACTTCATCATGCCGCAAGACAATGACCCAAAACACACTTCCAACACAAAAAAAGGACTTCATCTAGGGAAAAAAGTGAAAGATTTTAGACTGGCCAAGTCAATCACCAGTCCTTAACCCAATTGAGCATGCATTTCACCTCCTGAAGAGGAGACTGAAGGGAGAACCATATCTGCCATGTTCTAAGTTGTTTAAAACATCTAGATCAGGAAATGAAAGCTGAAATTTTGATCTATTGTCTCATATGCAACTTTTGATCTCAAACCCAAAGGTCTACAGTGTATAGCAAAAACAATTGAAATTTCCCATTCCAATACTTTTGGAGGGGACTGTATGTATCCTTCTATGATCATGTGTTTGTTTTTGCAAATGAGTAAAGTATGATGACTATGTTAAGTATTGTCATGGGTTGGCTTTGATCAAACATACTGCACACACATGACATTGCTACAGCACACTGTTAGCACAAGGTTCTTTGGAAAGTCTTAGAAAAGTAACAAAATTAAAGAAAATAAAAAAGGAAAACGATTGAAGGAAAAATGCAAAGCCATAGAATCTGAGTTTAATGACTTCTAGAGAAACATTAAACAGTTGTCGTCTACATCAACATTCTTTCACAGTCTTTCTTGATTATAAAAGTTTTAATGACCTGCAAGTCCAGAGGTAAAATGAGCGTGTTCACCTTTTCAAATAACCTTGGTCTAAGTACTTTGCTGTGACTAACGTATAAAAGGTGCTTTTGGATGAGCGCAAGTACGTGACAATAAAGCTCTGGCCAGAGGAGTGGGTCACCATGGCAACAAACAACAGAAGAGTTCTATCTTTCAGCATAGAAAGAAAAAAATGCAAGATCGTCTAGTTCTGAAAATTGATTGCCACAGATGAATAATCTTACAGCCTTGTGTTGAGACCATGGTGTATATGCTCACCTATTGGCTTGAATGCCCAGGGCCAGCTTTATATTTTCACAAAGAAATTGTGATGAGAGCAGATGTAATTGCTTGTGAAGCAAATGAAATATGTAGGCTAGGCGGTGTGTCTACTGACCTGGACTATTATATTACAGGGCATTCAACATCTTCAGAAGATTTAATTCACTGGAGTCTTTTTTTTATTTTTTTGTTTAATTAGAAGTACTTAGTTTTGTTCTGGGATCCCATTCATTTAAATACATGACCTCATTTCACTGGGAATACGGAGTTAAATATTCACTTAAGAACATGCTAACCAGGCTTTAGGACACTTTGCTTTTTATATTCCCTACTCCACAACAACCCTATTTACACAACCCAGACTGTGTTAAACCTGTCCTTAACTTCCAGACAGAAGTCACACATTAAAAAAAGAATGAGTGTGAAAAATATTATTATTTTCGTGTATTGAAAATGAAGCCCACACATCACACACTGAACAAATTACTTATTTTCTTTCAATGTGACATTTCTTCACTATAAACATGAAATATTAATGAGTCATTTCTGCTAATGTAAATGTATTTACTGTTTGAAATCTATTTAATTCAGAGAACATAGGTTAAGGACAAAAGGAAGCAGTAAATCTTTTTGATACAACATCAAATCATAAGCTACAGTGGGGGAAAAAAGTATTTGATCCCCTGCTGATTTTGTACGTTTGCCCACTGACAAAGAAATGATCACGCTATAATTTTAATGGTAGGTGTATTTTAACAGTGAGAGACAAAACAACAACAAAAAAATCCAGAAAAAACGCATTTCAAAAAAGTTATAAGTTGATTTGCATTTTAATGAGTGAAATAAGTATTTGATCCCCTATCAATCAGCAAGTTTTCTGGCTCCCAGGTGTCTTTTACACAGGTAACGAGCTGAGATTAGGAGCATTCTCTTAAAGGGAGTGCTCCTAATCTCAGCTTGTTATCTGTAAAAAGACACCTGTCCACAGAAGCAATCAATCAATCAGATTCCAAACTCTCCACCATGGCCAAGACCAAAGAGCTGTCCAAGGATGTCAGGGACAAGATTGTAGACCTACACAAGGCTGGAATGGGCTACAAGACCATCGCCAAGCAGCTTGGTGAGAAGGTGACAACAGTTGGTGCGATTATTCGCAAATGGAAGAAACTGACAGTCTCCCTCGGTCTGGGGCTCCATGCAAGATCTCACCTCGTGGAGTTTCAATGATCATGAGAACAGTGAGGAATCAGCCCAGAACTACACGGGAGGGTCTTGTTAATGATCTCAAGGCAGCTGGGACCATAGTCACCAAGAAAACAATTGGTAACACACTACGCCGTGAAGGACTGAAATCCTGCAGCACCCGCAAAGTCCCCCTGCTCAAGAAAGCACATGTACAGGCCCGTCTGAAGTTTGCCTGAATGATTCAGAGGAGAACTGGGTGAAAGTGTTGTGGTCAGGTGTGGTCAGATCTCTTTGGCCTCAACTCAACTCGCCGTGTTTGGAGGAGGAGGAATGCTGCCTATGACCCCAAGTCATAACACCATCCCCACCATCAAACATGGAGGTGGGAACATTACGCTTTGGGGGTGTTTTTCTGCTAAGGGGACAGGACAAATGCACCGCATCAAAGGGACGATGGACGGGGCCATGTACCGTCAAATCTTGGGTGAGAACCTCCTTCCCTCATCCAGGGCATTGAAAATGACCTTAATGACTTGGAGAGGATCTGCAAAGAGGAGTGGGACAAAATCCCTCCTGAGATGTGTGCAAACCTGGTGGCCAACTATAAGAAACGTCTGACCTCTGTGATTGTCAACAAGGGTTTTGACACCAAGTACTAAGTCAAAGGGGTCAAATACTTATTTCCCTCATTAAAATGCAAATCAATTCATAACTTTTTTGAAATGCATTTTTCTGGATTTTTTTTGTTGTTATTCTGTCTCTCACTGTTAAAATACACCTACCATTAAAATTATAGACTGATCATTTCTTTGTCAGTGGGCAAATGTACAAAATCAGCAGGGGATCAAATACTTTTTTCCCCCACTGTAGGTGTATGAGCAATTATGATCCTGGCGGCGGGGGGGGGGGGGGGGGGATGCTGAAATGCTAGTGCGGTTCGGGGGCATGCTCCCCTGAAAAGATTTTTTTTAAATAAAGCACTTAAATGCACATTTCTAATGACTTTTGGGAACAGAATGTACTAAGGTTAGGGTTAAGGTTAGGCAGACGTAAAGAGTGACCAATAGCATTGATTTATGAAAAAATAAAAATAAAAATGACGAAATATGGAGATACAAGTTCTGATGTGTGTCACTGAATGAAGCTCAATTTATTCATTAATATTACTCCAAACAGAGAATTGTTGATTTAAAAAACTAGCTACTATAATCATTAAGAACAGCTGCTAGTTAATGTAGCTACCCACAGTACATGTTGAGACGTGGGTGCCATCCTGTGAGGATTGCTGTTGCTGTTGGCGAGTTGAAGCTATGAGTTGGAGGCTATTTTGCTATAGAAAAAACATGCCATTGTCCAGTTTTCTCACTGGATAACAGTGTGACCTGCTATGGCAGTTCTTGATGCAGCAGCACTGCCCTACCATGGCGATGTTTTCCAAAATCACGGCAGAAAATGAAAACACAGTCTCCAACTCACCAACAGTGGTAGCGATCCTCACACGATGGCACCCCCGTCCCAAACATCCAACACGGTGTGACGTCAACCAGCTGGCTAACTGGTAGCTATCCATACAACTTACAAGCTCGTCCTCCTTAGTCTTTTCTATTCCTATGAACTGCTGTTCATCCTCCTCAGTCCTCTTCCTCTTAAAATATTGTAGGATGCTCATGTCTGTGTGAACATTTCGACTAACGACCATCAAATCGTTTATGGACATGTAGCAATGGCACATACACACAATTTTGGTATGCTAGATAGCTTGCAATCTTATGCATATGTGACAGTTTCATAGGGTAAATAATTATTTCGCCAACAAAATTAGTAATGCGGGACTGAATGCAGGACTGAATGTCCAGCAAAGCTAAGCTTCCCAAAAAACTGTAGCCTCATAGCATTGTCAAGATGGCTGCAGCTACTTTCATGCCGTTTGCATTTTTCAGAAAGATGTTTAAGTCTTGTACCCCTGGTGCCAGGACTTTGAAACAACAAACAAGGAAAACAATAAAATGCATGACATACATCGCATCCAGCTAGCCAACTCCGTTTGCCATGACTGCTGCTGAATTTGTAAGTTGGGTCAATCTGGTCCAAACTCCTTTATTCTTTTTTTCCCCCTTCATTTGAACACCTTTTGAGAGGGTTTTATTTGTAAAGATAAAACCGAATTTTTTTTTCATCTGGAAGATGTTGTGCCTATTCCTACATTGTTAACAGTCTCTTGCAGTAGTGGTAAAGAGAGTCGTTGAGAATGGTCCGATCACATGAGGTCAAAAAATATTAAAACAATATTGATTCGCTAACAACAAAAGTGGGAGTGTCTGGGGCGCAATGAGCTGCGCCCTGAGGACAATCTGAAGCAAGCCAATTAAAGAGCAGCCTCAAGTCACCTGCTTCTCAAAAGTGTAAGGACCTACATATACACTCATTTGGCTGGTACCCTGCACACAGATATGATTGAAATACAATTTTGATTTTTTTAAATAAATGCAAACATGACTACCAGGCGAATAATACGACTAAATTTTATTTCATAATTGTTTTGCAATATATATTTAACTTATGTTTAACATGTTTAAGCAGCCTTCTTCTCTGGATAACTTGAAGGGGGCCCCCTATTAACCAGCCACCACTGGTTTCCAGGTAAGAGTCAATTCCATGTAGAACCACTGTAGAACCTGAGGACATAGGAAATGGCAAAAATGAATCAAACAGAAACAATTTTTTTATCTGGTGTATTTGAGCAGAAACATTGACATTATAGCAAACAACTGACAATGATATTTTAATCAAAAGTAAAATTTGCACTTGTCAGTCTAGTGTAAAATAATCTAATGGTACTTGTATGATGCCAGGCTGTTTAACATGATGACAAAAAAACAAACAAACAAAAAAAAACCTCAACACATTCATTCATTCATTCTCCTTCTGCATTTCCTGGTAGGGGTTTCAGTGGCAACAAGCTGAGAAGCTCAGTCCAGACTTCCCAGGGTCTCTGCTCAGTGGGACGTTCCTTATATTGCTCTGCTGTGAGCAGACCAGGGGATATCCTTGTAAGGTGCCCAAGCCACCTCAGCATGGCTCCGCTTGATTCAGAGGAGTAGCAGCTCAACTCCAAGGCTCTTCTGGATTAATCAATCTCCTCACTTTATATTGGAGAGTAAGCCCAGCAATTCTGCAGAGGAACCTCATTTCCACCACCTGTCACTTGTTCTTTTTGTCACTACCCCCAGCTTGTGACTATGGCATGCTACTATGCAAAGAGTTTGGTGCCTGAACCATAGTCTTGCCCTATGCCTAACAAGCAAGCATACCATGCAACAGTCCAGCATGACATGCAGAATATTTCTCCTTTGTGGAAAAAGAGACCTTGTTGTGGTAAAGGGGCTTGTGTACTTCATTGAACCTCATGGCAATATCACTGGAAGTCACTTGGTGAACAGATCCGAAGTGGGACGTCAGACAAATTGTGATCCTAATGAGCCCTATGACCCCTGTATGTACCCTGCCTGGTGTAGGGTTACCAGGACCCATCCCTTGAACCAAGCCTAGGGGGTGGTGTCTGTGGATGGACAGTCTTAGACAGACTAGACCCTTGAAATGGAAAAAACAACCACTAAAACAAACAATAAAACACAATTACCCTGTCTAATACCATCCCTTCGGTTATGTGAGTCAAGGAGAACAAATGATTGGTCACCAATATATCTTAAATATCCAAATCATAATATCCAAATTTAAACTTTGTTAACACATGATGATGATCATGTTTATCTCTGCTACACTGAAAAGCAACATTTAACCAATCACAAAAGTAAATGTTCTTCTGACATGTTCAGTACTCACAAATGGGGCCAAAACTGACTTCCCTAGAGTCATCATAATATGATATCATAATATGATAGAGCGTATTATTACATGCCTTATTGGTGCCTTGATTTTCATTTAATCTGCCTCAGTGATGCATCATTGCTTACCCTTTATGATCTCATTTTGTTTTATTGCACGTGTATTGTGCCTCTCTGGCGATATTCTCATTTACTACCCAGCAATAAAGTGCCCACAAGTTTTAATATACAGCCTTTTTTTTAGTATTTTATATGAAAATGTGAAGAAAACTAATAGTTCCTACAGGAAGACCAAAAACAAAACCACCTTACACTGATCTGGCCCACAGCATACAGAATAATATGTAAATACAGTGCTAAAAACAGTATTTGTTTATTTTGTAACTGTAGCTGAATCCCAATAATTATTTGCCTTAAACCTTGTTTTTATTTTCCTTTTAACCATGTATTGTATGTATGAGGACATAAGCACATACTGTACCGCCAATGGACAGCCATATGTAAAGACATGCAATATTAACAAAGCCTTCTTTCTATTTGTAGGGTCTCTAGAATACCAGGCATGATTTGCAGGAAGCCTTGTATAATATTTGTTACCATTTTGATAATTTCATCAAAATAAGATATGCAGCAAAACTCAAAAACAAATGAATACTGATTTGTCATACAAACTACACAGAGACACACACACACACACACACACACACACCCACACACACACACACACACACACACACACACACACACACACACACACACACACACACACACACACACAATTACTCATGCATAGTTCTGAACAGCTAATTAGTCTTCAATAACTGAAATTATACACTAAACAGCAGTGTCAGAAAGCTATCACATTGACAATAATGTTAAATGGAAGCTTTCAGCATGGTAACTACAGGATTGGAATCTGAAATCTGACACTGCAGTGGTTACTAAGGGACAAATAACAATAGAGTCAGCAGAGAAACATGTAAAACACATCTGCGCAGCAAGCAACCTAAGCAACACAATGTGCAATTTTTATGCTTATAATTCTAATGTTTGTTTTTGTGCAATAATCACACATGGCTGCATTATGTTGTAGTAGCACCAGTCCTAACAACAGGCAGCACATTGTGGCTCTATTGGGCATTTATCAAGTTGGATACAGAAGAATGTAATCAGTTGCATTTTACTAATCTAAGTATTTCAGAAACAAGTTAGTATCTTACCAGAGTTTATGTAATTTACATTGACTCTAATTTGAAGGCTTCAAATTGTATAACTGGCACAAGTTACTACACTTTTGCAGTATATACAGATTATGTTGTCAAGTTTAAATCACTTATTTATTTCATTTACTATTTTCTCAAAGAAAAAGAGGATGCCTATTAGGGATGTAACCAAATATGAACAAGTTATTTGGAGTGAGCAGATAATGTGTTACAAATACAGATACAAATAAGAGGTGCACTACGTTTTTTAGAAAGCTTGCTAAAAAGGTTCACAGGGCATCTGGTTGAGACCATGTACATCGGATTGGAATTATTATTAATACTAACTAGTGGTGCTCCACAATGCATTTACATGGTAATTGTCTGGTCAGGGTCATGGTGGTTTAAATGTGCCTATTAATTCCTTGGACACATCTCTAGTTAAGACCATTTATGAACTCGATTGATGAACTGAAGAACTGTCAGAGCCAGAATTCATACATCTCAGGCATTTCTACCGCTTGGGTTTCTGTTTTCCAGCGTTCCTAGTGACAAAGTAGTACGGTTCATTAAAAGCAGCAGCAGCAGCAGCAGCAACACAAAATAAAAAACACTTCAGGTTTAGGCCACACCCACTTCAGGTTTAAATCTGAATATAGATACTATTTGGTGCACTAAACACAGATAGTAGCATTGCATTATACTCCTAACACCTATGGTAGGCTTTGTGCTGCAATGGCGAGCTGGAATTAATAGCTCTAAGATTTAGTACATGCCTCTATTAGGAGTTTTTTAAGCTTTCTCTGATTTGCCTTTTTTATGGAGTTTTGTGGACATCACCAAATATAAGTCAGCAGTGCCATGAATGTGTATGGTAATTTGTGATTTGTCAACTGAGGAATGCGAATATGAAGAAAATTAGCATTACTGAAACTTTTGTAAATCTGGCAGGAATTTTCTGTTTAATTTAGCCCATGAAAACATTTATTATTGGCACATAAGCATGGAGGAGGCTAAACTTACACAACCAATCGCAAAAAAACCCCAAATTTTTACATTTGATTGTAATGTAGTCATTATTTAACAGATTCAGCTGAATCATAACTTAAAAAAAAAAAAAAAAATAGATATATATATATATATATATATATATATATATATATATATATATATATATATATATATATATATATATATATAATTTTTTTTTTTTTTTCAATTGTAGGTCTCACTCATTGGCAGTTTTATAGATCCTGTCTCTTAGTGGAAGCCAAGCACTGCGTGTTAACTTACTGAGAATATAAAGCTACACAAAGTCCTTTAAGACAGAAAAAGGTTTATAATGACTGAAGTAATGTCTATATCACAGAGCATATTGCATATTTTCATATAAGACAGTATGTATAGAAAACTATAGCATCTGGTCCCACCAATTCTGAAATTGGCCTTATCATTTTACCTGCTGGAATATTTTGTAAAGGCAAAAAACAAAAGTTCATTATGTTGTCAATATCCAGTATTTCCATATTGATCACAATAACAAACCGGCTGCCTTTTTGACGCTGTTTGATTTTTATCCACAGTGATTTATTGCTATATTAATCTGTTTGGTCTGGATTGTACATTGTGATATATGCTAAATAAAAATACTAAAAGTAATAAAAATTCTAAAACTCACCTTTATGTGAATTTCCATGTCCAGCATCATTTTTACAGTAGTCACTTTAATGGTTATTGCTTTCAAATGATGAATATGTTCTGCAAACCAGTATATTGCCTGTCAATGAATAAATTTGATGATTTCACCCTGTTAATATCAATCTCGGTTTTTAATATATATTTTATCGCCTTGGGCAACACTCGGTTACTTTGATCCTCAGCAAGCTTCTGCATAAAGGATTATAAGGAATAGTTCCATTAGGACGAAGGGAACGGCCGCTTTTATCTATAACATCAAAGTTTATTGGTTGCCCATTAAACATACACATTTATGTCTCCCTGGACACAAAAATGTTCATTAGAGTAATTTCTAAATTATATCTATTCACATAAGCCAGTCTTGTTCCCTGGTGCATTCTTACACATGAGCACTGGTTGCATCAGATTTTAAATCCTCTAAGGATCATGGGTGTTTTACATGTCTGAGACCATATTAAATAAGAAATGCAGTAAAAGTCTTATTTTATGTACTTTAGGCTTTGGTTAAATGGTGCTGTGTTTTATGCTTGTTTGTCTTTGCAAAGTAATTTATTGCATTTATAATAAGGGACAACATGGCACTGCACCAATTTTGCTTTGAGGAAGCTTATTTTTGTAAATAACTTGTGATAAAATGTGAAAAAGTTGTAACATATAAATTGTATTTAGCAGGTTTCTGTGTTCCCTGATCAACTGCTTTGAAATGTCAATGCAACACTGGATGGTAAGGAATGGAATGGAGAAAATAAAAGCAATCTTGTTTATATTTCTGCAGGGTGTCCTACTTAAACCACAAAAACTACTATGACAAGAATGTAGGACACTTTCGAAAGTATAGAGGGTTAGACTGAGAAAGCTTTCACTGTAGTTGAAAAGATTCATTGCTGTGATGAAGTTCAACACATCGAGAACTCATTGACTCAAATCCCTCATGCCTTGTTAAATGGCATTGCAGCTCCACAGAGACTTGGCCCAAACTCACAAGGCAGATGTTGTTGCCGAAAGCGACAGGGTCTTCTGGAGCAGCATTATCCTCCAGGACCAACCAAAGCAAACACAAAGCAGATTTTCATCAGGGGCTTCTCCTGTTGTTTGGCTCTGCAGTGTACACACAGAAACTAACTGTGGATGAGCAAAGGCCCTTAAGTGAAAACCACAAATGACGAGGAACATATGAGGTGACGAGGAAAATAAGCACTCTGGGTGATGGAGGATTATGGTGGGGAGCCCTAATTCTCAATAGCCACCAAAAATAATTAGGTTGAAAACACAAACACCTGTGGATGTTCACCTAGGATGGCTAAAGCTGGACTTAATTTCCCCTCTGCAGGGAAATGCTCTCTGAGGTGCACAGTGTTGGTGAGTGTTGATGCCTAAGAGTAAATGTGCTCAATGCAAGGTTTTTATATTTATTTATTTATTTACTATTTATGTTTGGCTTGTTTGTCCAGTCGTACACGTGAACAGGCATGAATGACCTTGACACCACTGTTTTATTAATCTGTAGAGCAACAGGGAAAAATTTGCAGCTCAGCAGTTTATAGTTTTATCAATAAAGACAGAATAATTAATCACATCCTTGTCTTCTGATTTCTAATTGATTATTATTGTATTTCCATTTTTGGTAGGGTTTAAACAGCATGCTGTGGGTCTGCTAATCTACATAGTTATTGACAAATTAGAGCATGAGAATATATGCGGGGTGGGGGGCTGGTTCAGAAAATAAATGACATCAATATAAGGTTTTACTTGTCGTATCCACATTTGGAGCAATTGTCTTAAGGAGGATTATTTTGGATTTTTGTTGAAGAACAACAGAACTACCAATGTTCATAAGAAAAATACACCAAATTGTATGAAGAAGTGGGGTTAGGGCTGATTTCTTTCTAGCTCAGACTGTAGTGTCCTGCAGCCTATTAGTGACAGTCTCTCAGGTAATTACGCAGACTGAAATGACCCCTAGATTTGATCTTCATTTAAGCTGAGCTTGTTGACGCCACCTCGCTGACACATCTGTAACATGAATGAGAACAAGGTGGATTATTTACTTTGTCCTTCTTTCCCCAAAAACACCTTTGGAGGAGAAACTAAATGTATATAGACTGAGTAATCAGATTGTCCAATTAAAGTACAAATTACAAAGGGACAGGTGACAGAACTGTAAGTTTAGTGTTTTTCGGTTTGAATGAAAGAATTACAACTTTTCTGTTCACCATGTTTGGTATTCATGATGTCAGTAGAGTATTACAGAGTTGAAAATGTTAAGAAAAATGTAAATCATGATTACAGCTCCTATCTGTCTTTTTAAGTGTGTGTGTAAGTTTTCACCACATCATTCCTCCATCGAGACCTCATGATATAATGCATTGCTCAACACTAATAGTTTCACTGTCAAGCCACTGATAAACATTCCATTTTAGTCCTTGCATTATACCAATCACAATCAACTGTTAGTGAGGATGTGTCAAAACACTTATGTCCAGATTTGAAGCAAGTGTTTTTTTTTTTTTTTTTTTAACAAGCAACTCTTACAGAACAAGGAAATCAGGCATAAAAGCACATGAAGTAGCAGATAAAATTAGATTCTTATCTAATATTTAGTGCTCACTTAAACCTGAGGCTCAAGAGCACATAGACATAGATAAACACACTGAATACCAGACATGAAGAAATATATCTGAGACTCAGCATGACATCACAACAGTATGCATAGGCCTATATACACAACTGGGATTTTGAGAGCTAACTCAGTGTAATGAGCCCCTTGACAGTCCTCACCTCATTTGTTAAATTGGCTAATTAAAAAGACATTTAGTCACAAATAAAACCTGTGTGCATTAAATGAACATATCTCCAATGGTTACACACAGTGTTTCTGCACTGAAAAGAATAGTGCTCTTGAGCATTCATCAACATGTTCTTCATAGAAGGGTTTTTTATAAAACAAAAAGAAGGCATTTATATGCAAATCACTCAATGAATAAAATCCTAAAGGCAAAAAAAAAATTAAAAAAAAGATGCAGAGATGAATTTAAAATAACTGAATTAGAGGCCTGGCAGGATACTTAGCCCTGAGTATCTGACCGCCCATGGCACCAAGCTGCTACACCTGACTTCACATGACAACGAGCATGCTATGGCACATACACTCTCATTCACACAAGATAATTAACCTACTAATGTAATATCCATCTCATACTGTCCTCATCATTACACATTTGACATTTGAACTAGGCATTTGGCAGAACATGACAAGAGAAATGAGAGTCAACTTTTCATGTCATCTGTTCATATTCACATGCATTGTGGGAAGCATTATCCTTCCCAGCACAGTACTGTTACTAGCCTATTACAGTAATCTCACATTAATTGTTGTTACACTATGTTGTATTTTACATCAGAATAATGATTCAGTCAGATGTAGAGGGTGGAAGGGAACGCTGGGAGAAAGGATCTTCACAACAGATTAACTTTATTTGAAGAAGTTCAGTTCAGATGGAGAAAAAAGTGAGTGTAGTCATAGTTCCTTTTTGGCCTTTTCATACATTTGGCTTTCCTGTCTAACTTGTAAGATAATATATTCAGAAAGGCTTAGCTCACTGTATGATAAAAGAGTCTTCACATGACAACATGTACCACTTATCTATCTCCTTACATATATTCTATCGACTTATCTTATGGTATGACATTTCAGGTCAGAACACCCTGGTACAAAGTACACACAAATAATATCAGCATAAAGAGAATATAAAACAGATTTTAAGCATAACAGAACATAAAAGTAAGTAATGATAATACTACATAACTTAATATAAGTAAGAACGTATTTCAAGGATGAACAGATAAATAGCTATAATTTACTTACTAATTTACAATTATTGCATACCCATTTTTGCTATGATAAAGTTTTATTTATCATAGAAATTATGTTGACATTCTAGCAAAAGCACATTAGAGGATAACTAGTGATAGCTATCAATTAACAATTACTTGCTAGATAGCTATAACAAGTTCCATACTTCAGTGAGTATAATATCCTCCAAGTAATTACAATAGTATATAATTTACTATAAATATATCAGATAATAAATAGCTATCATCTGCATGATCTGCCTTCTCATTAACAATTATTGAAGACCCAATTTAAAAAAAAAAACATGTTGATATGTCATAGCAAAAGCACATTAACTAACTAGCAATAATAGTTACTTACTAGTTAGTGATTATAAGCTACATACTTCAATGAGTGCATGATCTTCTAAGGAATCATAATAGTAATTTAGTATCAATATAGCAAGGGTAAACGTCTGGGTTAAATAGTGATCATGCTAGTTCAAGTACTTAAATTTTCAGTAAGGTGCAGTCTGTTTTCTCTCTCTTGCAGACAGTGACTGGAAGATTTGAGAAGAATTTATATTTGTTAGGCTACAATACAGTAGTTTACTGTATTTTAAACAAACAAATAAATAAATAAATAAATAAATAAATAAATAAACAAACCATACTGTGATTTACTTTAATTTGCAAATATTATGCAAAACTATTAGCCTACGTATTCCCATGATGCACATATTTTTAAATAAAGTTGACACATTTTGTACTTGCTTGCAAATCCTTTGCAATTATTTCTAGAAAGTCTGCACAGACATCTGCTAATGCGGAGTTCTGCCAGTCCTGTAATGCAGTCATCTTCACTTTCTGTACATTCCTTTTTTCGCTTTCAGTAAATAAAACCTCAATAAAAGTTCAAGTTAGGTGACTAACAGTCAAGAACATTCCACTTTTTGGCTCTAAAAATGATCTCCACTCTCTTTATATTTGAGGTCATTATCTTGCTGCAGTGTGAGACATTTGATTGGATCTGAGCAGTTAAGACAGATCAAGCAAAAAGACAGTAAAAACAAGTGAGCCGCTACCACTCTCAGCCACACATGCCTGTGCCACCCTGTTTCACAGATGAGATGGTACGCTTATGAGCACGATTATGTTCTATTTTCTCTACATATTTCTCTTTCCATCACACTGGTACAGGCTGGCCTTCATCTTATCTCTCCATAAAACTTTGTCATAGAACTCTACAGGCTCTTTATGTACTTTGCAGCAAACCCAAACCTGGCCTTTCTGTTCTTGAGGCTTATCTGTGTCTTACACCTTGTGTGAAACCCTCTGAGGTCATGTTGGTGTATTCTTTTCTTTTCAAGTAATCTTTGACATATCTGTGCCTACATCCTGCAGGTTGTTTCATGACTGAAAATTTTCTTTGGTCCTCCACTACTGTGGTCTCTTATGATTTACCACACTGTTTACTATTGCAAACCTCACCAGTGTACTCTTGATCCTTAACAGTGTATCAAACAGTTGATTTGAACATTTTGTAGGGTCTGCATACGTTGGTTTCATTTAATTTTCATTTCAAAATATGTGACAAGATGTTCAAACCTATTTTGTCTTTGAAACAATAATTAATACAAAATGTTCACATTATTACTTTGAATGTTTTTCAATATTCCTTGTTCAGTTTATGGCTAAAATTATAGCTGCAACTTAAGAATATTACCCATTTTTGCACATGATCACATTTTGATCATAATGAAAACAAATCTCTGGTACCAGAGAATAGAGCATGTAGAATAGCTTTCTTGTACTTCCAAGTCGACTCTTCACACTAAACTGTACTGTGGGCATTTTTGTTATATTTGGATTCACGAATACTTAATTTGTAGATTTTGTGTGGTGAAACACAGAAGCAATTAAAAATATCTCAATATTTCATTCAAAACACTAATTTTCTATAAATAAAAAAATAATTTGCTATTTAGTTTGTGCCAGGAAAAACAAAAATAAAAAGCTGCTTCCTACTAAACCCACCCCCCCCCCATTCCCCCATTTTTATTTCAGTAACTCAATGGATTTATTTCAATGGATTGATTTATTCTGAATCTTCACTTTTTTAAGATTTAAAAAAAAAAAAAAAAAAAAAAATGGGACTGACATTAATTTGGTCCTCCTTTTGAGGGCCAATTGCAAACCTGGAACCTATGGCAATCATTTTTCCCCCAATCACTACGCTAAGAAATAGTAACATATCACCGTAAAATCAATAGACTATGTATATTTAATAACAAACAAACAAAAAACAGAAATTCATGTACTGTACAAATTCCTGTTCAATGTGCTGGACCACTGTGCCAAAACAACAGTTGTTCCACTGTCCAATTACTTGTAGAGAGTACTGTAAATTGTTTAAGTGCCAGGAAATAGATGCATATCCATAAGTGTAGGAGTAAAAATATAAATGTGCATACTTACACTTGTTTACAGAATCCTTTAAACTTCAGATGATATATTTAATTTATACAGTATTTTTAGCTAATGAGCTATATGTTTTGAAGCACTGTACTCTTCTCTTGCAACTACAAGAAACAATGTTTTCATATTTAGATAATGTAGTGAACTTGATGAAATGGCACAAATGGAGTGAGATTTTTTATTTTTATTTTATTTAAAAAAAAACCCTAGATGGGTCTGGTCTAAAAGCAATGTTTATATACCCACACACACCTATCTCGATAGACAGATGTGTGCGTGTGGCTAGAAATATGTCATAGCTGCAGTTATGGACATTAAATAGTGTATGTAGACAGTAGTATGTATGAATGCTGAAAGAAGAACAGATAATTATATAAATCTAGTTTTAATACCCCATTAAATGTTAGCTTTGTGCTATTAGTTAGAGTTTCTGTGGTGAACTTACTACAAACTGGGGGGAAAAAAACAAAGCAACATGTTGTAGAGAATTAATTTCCCCTGCCATTTCTTTCTGGTTTAAGTTGGGTAAGATTAGTTGAAGTAGTCGGCCTGGCTTAATTCCAAATGTCTTAAAGGGTTCTCCTCAGTCCCAGAAATTCAAAGGACTTCTTTCTTGCTCACTCTGACTTGTTGTGCTTGAACAACCATGATCATAACTGCATGATCATTGTAACGTCTGAACGTATCAAACTGATTTCCGAATCAGCCTGGATTTAGCAAAGAAGTTTCTCTGTTTCCTTGAGCTGTGAATCCTTATCTAACCTCTTCACCAGATACCATCGGAATGCGACGGGGGACACGACCCCCCTCTTCAGACACACACACACACACACACACACACAAACACACACACACAAAGCGCTCACACGCACACACACACAAAGCTTACCTACACGCGCACGCGTTAATCGTCTCGAGATACCCTGATTGATTATGCATATCATATTGCAATGGGATACATTATTTCATGCTTTTCTTAATTTCACACGTAATACGGTTTAAACCGGCTCCTCCCTGGACATGCAAATCCAGGTCTGAGACCAGACTAAGAGAGTTCATCCCACCAACAAATCCAACTTCCTGATTGGCCAATAGCTATCAACTTTCACTGCTAGCAACTTCTGCACTCTTTCCGGTTTCTCTTTCCCGGGGCCACATGGCCCGCGAAGAGGAAGCCAGAATTTCTCTCTCTCCCGGACAAAAGATGCAACCGCCTCACGGCCCATGCCTTTTCAAATGGCACGACGAACCAGCGAACTCGACACGACCTCGCGTGAACTTCCAAACCGAAGCCATGCAAGTATAGTTAATGGATCTATATCTGCGTTAAGATTGTACCCCTGTTTACAGGAGATTTAAGTTCGTTGCTGGTTTTGAAAAAGGCTAATTGATTGTTGTTTTTGTATGCTACCCTTTTCATTTCATTACATTCTCTCTAATCTCTCTCTCTTCTTGTATATAGATGTACATATGTATGGTTTGCTTAGAGTTAGTTGTGTGTATCCATAGTTACACCTAGTTATTAAAATCTATTATTCCACGCTTGATTGTCTCTGGTTGGTCACCTGATAGAGTCCCTTCTTCATACCTGCTCTATATTTTAATAGCAAACTTCTTTTGTTAATCCTTCCTGGCCAGAAGGATAAAATTCCTCTTTACAGTTCATAATTCCAAACTAGACTACAGCTAATCCTAAAAGCTGATCTAGACCATATACATAGTCATAATTAATTATAATCCGTTGTAGTTAATTATCTATATGTATATGTGCATATACATGAATTCCCTTTCATGGCTGATGTATATTCATAACTGGTTACAACACGCGTTGAGTAGATATATAGATATATTTCATGCCATTCAAGCTAATTCCTTATATAAATTGGAGAATACATATAAACATGTTAAACATCTTTTTAATTCGTTACATGAATTGTAACTGGTGGAGAATATTTTTAAACGTTGCAGATTCATCCGATTTACTACATATTCTGGTAGACAAAGCAGGCACGCTTTAAAACTCGTCTCTTTTAAAAAGGTGCTTTGAATCCAAGCGTGCGCTTCTGTTTCGTTTTTTCATGTTTAAAGTTGATTCGTTACATTATTCTGGTGGAAAAGAATGATGCGAGTAACAATGATGATTCGTTACATCATGCATTTATGTACTGCATTTGCCATTTTGTATATTCAGTTTTTAAGCACAAACATGGTCATGACAAATAGATCTACCTAGAATGTCTTTTGTCTTTAAAGCCACTGAAGGAAAGGGGATTAGCAAAGTGCCTGGCTTATGAGAAGGTAATTGAAGTCTCCAACAGTTACACTAGATGCTGAAAAGGTAGGCTGTAGTCACACATGAACAAAACACTATTCTACCACATTTCTGCTGCTTGCCCCAAGCACTATACCCCTAGATATATGTGCAAAATACACCCACTAGATTTTTGACTCAAGACTTCTCAAAAAAAAGAAGTGTTGTGGAAATGTTCCACTTTGTCTTTCCTACTCACTCTCCCCACCACTGTCGCCATCTGCCAATCTTTATGCGATCTGACATGCCCACACACATATGAACAGGTGCAGTTTTAATAGTGATTAACTGTAAGTAAATTGAAGTTAAGCACATTCTGTATATTTCATAAATATCCTTATAGCATTTTAAGTATAATAACTAGCAATTCTTTAGTAATCACAGGTATATTTTCAGTAGAGGTCTACAAAATGCTACTGACTACTGCATACACTTTTATAAGGTGTTAGGTTTTAGATATGCTTTATGTATCCTTATGCATTATCCTGCTGTTTTCTCTGTACATGCGTGTACATCACTCTTTACTCAACAGAGAACATAGCACTCATATCTCAATCCACTTGTCAGTTTCATGATTTCTGAGCAGGAGCCAGTTTGCATTATATGGCATTAAATTGGCATTAGTAAACGGATTAGGAAGCAGAATGCATTCTAGCACAAGGTGCTTCAATTTACCCGATGAATTTCTGTTCGCAGTAGAAAAAAGTGCATTGTTTGACCCTCTTTTAATCTGACTGAACCCGAAAGCTGTGCTAAACTGTAATTTGGGACCCTGGCATTCCGAACGCGATTATACCAGTGCCCCTAAATTAACATTGGACTGGATCTCTACTAATTCTCAGTATTATTAGAGTTAATCACCTCAAATTACCATAGCTAATCAGTGTTTTAATAATTGAAAACAGGAGAAGATGATTGATATTGGAAGGAATAAATGTTTAGTTGATGTTCTTGATTGCTGAAGTGGATTAGGCACAGGATAAGTAAAATATTGTAAATGGCAGGCCAGTGAAGGTGGCCCAGGTATAATTTCAGTGTGAGCATTTGAGCACAAAGCAATATCAACCATAACACCCTCCTTCATTTCCTGTGCACAACTAACTGCAGAAGAAATAGCGCGAGCTGACAAGTACCAATGCCTTATATGAAACACAAAGTTAATTAAATAATAATAATAATGATAATAATAACAATAATAATAATAATAATAATAATAATAATAATAATAATAATAATAATAATAGTAATAACAATAATAATAAGCCATAGTGTATTATGGATGTATGTAACTGAATATGAATACATTATTCAGAACGAATAGATAAGCGTGTGAGTGGGATTTAAAAATGTACAAAAGTGCAAAACAGAGCATGTTTTATAAATTTAAATAAGTTAACAACACTTACATGAAATATGTTCATTCATGTTGAACAATGCTTGAGCAAATTGTAAATATGTACACAAACTGTAATTGTAATTCACCAGTAAGATGTGCACAGTAAATGAGTGAGAGAGAAAAAAAAAGTTTAAATAGAAATTTGCAGAAGAACAACCATCATTGTACACTGTAAATCCCTATATAAGATTCTGAAAAGTTATTTTTCATATCAGAAGAAAGAATACTGTCACATATTCACCAAACACTCCACCTCCCCCAAGTACAAACACCTGTGACCAAGTCAACAGGCTCCAGACACCAAAGATGCTTTTCATTTATTACATTGCACCTCCTTGTTTCCATCCCTTGCTTCCCTTCATCGCATTTTAGCTCCCTCTTCTGAAAACAGGAGGAAAGGATGCAAGGAAAGGAAATTAGGACAGGAGATATTGAGGACAAACATATTTACCAAGAGATGTTCTTGTTCAATGAAGCATCACTCTAAAGTGACTTAAGTGATTCAATTATTAAGGACATGTTGGCATTATTGTACCTGTACATCGCACATGTAAACACTGATATGTTTAAGATTCTTTTTATCACCAGACTTATCATATGGCTGTCTTTTAAAGCCACAGACAAGTTTACTAACTTTTATCCAAGGATTTTATTTCTATTGTTTCAGATAATTCTATGTTTGTATTTGCACTCCTTATTAAATCATTTAAATCATTTCTGAATCATTTACATCATATGGCTATATCACATGCTGCAATATAAAAAAAAGACTAGTATGTAGGAAGTGTGCCTGAGCCAGAATGATAAGATGATCTTTGCTCATCTTATGCAAATCCTTGCTGTGTGTTGTCTTTGGGCTTTTGTTTGCTCGTTGTCTATACAGTACTTATTTTCTATCCATAATTGTTACTTCCATTTTTTCACAGTAATTTTCAATCATCGTACTAACTGTTTACATAGTAACCTACGTGGCTCTCTACCTATGCGTCTTATTTCTATGAATACAGTTCATATCCACGATTACAAGTTTATGCCTTTTCACTAGATTAATTCTCTCTGCACAGCAGTTTTCTAGGTCTACCCTTGTTTACTTTGACAGCTTAGCAGTTATTGTTTTCTTACATTTTTCACTAAAAGAGCACCCGTCGCACAGTCACATTTCACTGAATTAAATATTATACTGCAACACATTAATGTGTATATTACTTTTCAAATTAAGCTAGCAAGCTTGAATGCTTGATATACATTAATAAGTTAAATGCACACATAATGTATGTAGATATACAGTGGGGTCCAAAAGTCTGAGACCACACTGAAATTTGTGTCCCAAGATATTAAGATTCTGCACAATCAGTGGTCACTCTTTAAATGTAAGCAAACTTCAAAAATTCCTTGGTACAACAAGTCAGATATTTCTTGAGATTTATCTCTTCCACTGAAGAATGTGTTCAGACAACACCCTCATGATTTTGATCCAATATGAATCAGGTTTTACATAAACTTGTTTAGTCCATGCCAGCTCAAGTGCAACCTGCCATTAAAGGAAGAAAAAAGAAAGGAAGAATTTTTCAAATTCATATACATATTCTATAAAATTTTATTTTTCACTCAAGTTATTGCTGATAACATTTGTAATTAAATATTTTGTATTAAATATGTAAAACTTGCAAAAAAAAGTATTATCTTTAGTGGCTTCAGACTTTTGGACCCCACTGTAAGTCAAAATAATTCAACACTGCATCGTAGTCTTGTATGATCCTACTAGCAACTAACAAGATAAGTTAGCTGAGAGAGAGAGAGAGAGAGAGAGAGGGAGTGATAGAAATAAATAAATCTAAATAGCCTTCCCAGATGAGATTATAGTAAGTGTACATCAGTGATCAAATTCAACAGTTTAAATAAAAAACAAACAAACAAACAAAAAAAGCTAGACAATGAGATACACAAAATCCAGAACTTAAATAGTGACACTAATTAGGTGAAACAGTTAACAGGTGTGGGTGATCAATGAAGCATGTGACTTGGACATGTGATGTGCTGTGGCTGATGGGTAGTGTAGTTCTGCGCCGTATTTGGTGCTACCATGACACTTTAAAAAGTTTCAAAAATGTTTTTTTTTCATTTTTGCATTTGTAGAACATGCTCAACATATATTCAAATAGTACCTTACAATCACAGATTAAATGATAAAACCTTTTTTGCACGTTTGCAGAGATTTGTCATCAATCTATTGCTATAATTTGCAAAGCTTACATTTAAGAATGACCCACATTTAGAATCTAATGTTATTAAAGCGCAACTGTTAATGGTAATCAGAGGGCACATCACATCTGGCCCAAGGATAAGCAGAAGTCAGGATGACTGGCAAGGCCCTGACTGCACTGGCCAGGTGCAGAGTGGGAAGGGACCTCCCTGTTAACACATGGCACGACACTCAACCAGGGAGATTAATGGCTCTGACTACATGGCAGCGGAGCGACCGGAATCGCAAAGTATAATTGGCCTGGGCCAAGTATGGTCATGGACAGCTGCTCATAGCAGGAGCCAATCACACTCTGTCATCCCTGTAGTAGTTCACGCTAGGTAAGTGGAGCACCATCCAAGTGATGATGGGTTGCCAATGTATGCACTTTAAACCACTGAAGTGGTTTAACTTCTATCAGAAAATTACCAGTGGAAATGTTCACTTCTATTGAGGCATACAATGTATGTCAAGGTATTGTGGGAGAATTGGTATGCTGACACCAGTTATTGAGATGACAAGAGTTTAATGCTTGCTGTTTCACCAGAAAGCTTGTTAGATTTTAGAAGTTAGATTATATTAAGTGGATGATGATGATGATGATGATGATGATTTAATTAATTAATTTATTTTATTTGGATGAACCCTACCACTATGGTCCAGGTGAAAAAAAACAAAAACTTCTGTGATCTTGAAAAAAAAAATCATTGACAGATTATAACAACAAAAGGCAATTTGCGGAACATAAATTTACTCAAGTTTTTCAACTCCTGAACCTCAGCTACTTCACATGATTAGATAATTGGTCTCCTCACGTTCTGACAAGCTTACTATCTAAAGTGACTGAATAAGTTAGGTAACTAATTTTCAAAACATGTGTTAGAATCTCCCTCTCGCTACGATGCTAGCAGAGGCTAGCGAGTAGCGCACTTCCGCATTCCACGCTTAATTCATAATTCGAGTGTAATTCATAAAAACCCTCTGGACTGTGCATTCATGAACTCTGGTTTTGTTTACTTTGCCATGTGCTTGTTTGTTTTTGGTTTACGTCATGTCTCTGCCCCCGCTTCCTTATTGGTCTGTTTATTTTGGTTCATGTCCTGTATCTGCCCTTGTTCTGTCATTGGTTTCCCTTTTATTGTTTGATTATTGTTTTCAGGTGTTTGGTGTTTTATCTTGTTTGCGTTTGATTACCCTTGTTATTTAAACCCCTTTTTGTGTCCGCTTCCTCTCGGAGTGAATCTTGCTTAGTAAAGATAAGGAATTGTACATTCGTCTATGTTTTTTTGTTTTCCTTGTGTTCTCTGGATTTTGGATCATTGCCTTGTGATGTATTGGATTACTACCTTGCCTATGTGGGATTACTGCGGTGTCAGTTTGTGGATTAATGCCTTCTGAGTTTTTGGATTATCGCCTTGCTTTTTTTGGAATTACTGCCCTGTCATTTTTGTGGATCATTGCCTTGTTTATTTGTGGATTTATGCCTGAACCCTCTGTGGATTTTTGGTTTGACTGTTTTCCTTTTTTTGACCCTGCCGGTGCGTTGCCTTTCCCCCTGATAGATATATGTTCTTTTACTTTTGAATATTTCTTTATGTTCCTAATAAACTGACTATTTCCCCTGCGAGTGCATCCTGCTTCCCTCCTTCCGGTTACCTAACAACATGATGTTTCTCCCAGATTAAGGAGCTAATTTATAGTTGACAACAATTGCCATATAATAATAATAATAATAATAATAATAGTTGTTGTTGTTATTAATTATTAATAAAATAAAATTATATATATATATATATATATATATATATATATATATATATATATATATATATATATATATATATATATATATATATATCTCACAAAGGTCTTCTTTTCATGGGACAACACTGAAGAAATGACACTTTGCTACAATGTAAAGTAGTGAGTGTACAGCTTGTATAACAGTGTAAATTTGCTGTCCCCTCAAAATAACTCAACACACAGCCATTAATGTCTAAACTGCTGGCAACAAAAGTGAGTACACCCCTAAGTGTCAATATTTTGTGTGGCCACCATTATTTTCCAGCACTGCCTTAACCCTGTTGGGAATGGAGTTCACCAGAGTTTCACAGGTTGCCAATGGAGTCCTCTTCCACTCCTCCATGACGACATCACAGAGCTGGTGGATGTTAGAGACCTTGCGCTCCTCAACCTTCCATTTGAGGATGCCCCACAGATGCTCAATAGGGTTTAGATTTGGAGACCTGCTTGGCCAGTCCATCACCTTTACCCTCAGCTTCTTTAGCAAGGCAGTGGTCGTCCAGTGGTCGGCCCAGTTTCCGAATGGAGGGGATCATGCTCTGCTTCAGTATGTCACAGTACATGTTGGCATTCATGGTTCCCTCAGTGAACTGTAGCTCCCCAGTGCCGGCCAGCAGCACTCATGCAGCCCCAGACCATGACACTCCCACCACCATGCTTGACTGTAGGCAAGACACACTTGTCTTTGTACTCCTCACCTGGTTGCTGCCACACACGCTTGACACCATCTGAACCAAATAAGTTTATCTTGGTCTCATCAGACCACAGGACATGGTTCCAGTAATCCATGTCCTTAGTCTGCTTGGGTTCAGCAAACTGTTTGCGGGCTTAATTGTGCATCATCTTTAGAAGAGGCTTCCTTCTGGGACGACAGCCATGCAGACCGATTTGATGCAGTGCGGCGTATGGTCTGAGCACGGACAGGCTGACCCCCCACCCCTTCAACCTCTGCAGCAATGCTGGCAGCACTCATACGTCTATTCTGCAAAGCCAACCTCTGGATATGATGCTGAGCACGTGCACTCAACTTCTTTGGTCGACCATGGTGAGGGCTGTTCTGAGTGGACCCTGTCCTGTTAAACCGCTGTATGGTCTTGGCCACCATGCTGCAGCTCAGTTTCTGGGTTTTGGCAATCTTCTTATAGCCTAGGCCATCTTTATGTAGAGCAACAATTCTTTTTTTCAGATCCTCAGAGAGTTCTTTGCCATGAGGTGCCATGTTGAACTTCCAGTGACCAGTATGAGAGAGTGTGAGAGCGATAACACCAAACTTAACACACCTGCTCCCCATTCACACCTGAGACCTTGTAACACTAACGAGTCACAATACACCGGGGAGGGAAAATGGCTAATTGGGCCCAATTTGGACATTTTCACTTAGGGGTGTACTCACTTTTGTTGCCAGCGGTTTAGATATTAATGGCTGTGTGTTGAGTTATTTTGAGGGGACAGCAAATTTACACTGTTATACACGCTGTACACTCACTACTTTACATTGTAGCAAATTGTCATTTCGTCAGTGTTGTTCCATGAAAAGATATAATAAAATATTTACAAAAATGTAAATGATAAATTTACACCGTTGATGATAAATATTAGCAAAGAAGGCTGTGAAAAATTTTATTTATTGTTTAACCTTTAGATCTTTTGTTTAAAAAAATCACAAACTACTCTGCCCTCATGGATATCGAACAATTGCAAACACAACACAGGTTTATCCAAAAAAAAAAAACTTTGTTAAATACCACAAGGTTTGAGGTGTACCACAAGGTTTTCTATGGGTTTCAAGTCAGGGGACTGGGACGACCATGGCAGGACCTTGATTTTGTGGTCAGTAAACCATTTTTGTGTTGATTTGATGTTTTGGATCATTGTCCTGCTGGAAGATCCATCTTTGGCCCATTTTAATCTTTCTGGCAGAGGCAGTCAGGTTTTCATTTAATATCTGTTGATAGTTGATAGAGTCCATGATACCATGTATCCTAACAAAATGTCCAGGTCCTCTGGCAGAAAAACAGCCCCAAAACGTTAAAGAGCCACCACCATATTTAACCGTGGGCATGAGGTACTTTTCCATGTGGCTACCTCTCTGTGTGCACCAAAACCACCTCTGGTGTTTATTGCCAAAAAGCTCTATTTTGGTTTCATCTGACCATAGAACCCAATTCCATTTGAAGTGCCATTAGTATCTGGCAAACTTCGTAGTTTTGGAGACTTTCTGACCCCAAGACGCAACTAACTTCTGCAATTCTCAATTCAGCTGTGAACCTTTGAGATTTTTTGGCATTTTGCAGATGCCCTTATCCAGGGAAACTTACATTTATCTCATTTATACATCTGAGCAATTGAGTGTTAAGGGCCTTGCTCAAGGGCCCAACAGTGGCAGCGCTGGGTTTTGAACTCATGACCTTCCAATCAGTAGCCCAACATCTTAACCACTGAGCTACCAGTACCTCGTCACAGTGTGTTTAGACAATATAGACATACGTCCAATTCCAGGTTGATTCATAACATTTCCAGTTGACTGGAACTTCTTAATTATTGCCCCAATGGTGGAAATGGGCATTTTCAATGCTTGTGCTATTTTCTTATAGCCACTTCCCATTTTGTGAAGCTCAGCAACCTTTTGCCGCACATCACAGCTATATTCCTTGGTCTTACTCATTGTTATGAATGACTAAGGGAATTTGGCCTATGTGTTACCTTATATTTATACCCCTGTGAAACAGGAAGTTGTGGTTGAACAATTTCCTGTTCCTAGTCACACAGGTGTACGAAAGAAAATGTAAAATATCAATGGGAGTATACTTCAAATATATTTTTCTCATATGAATTCATAGGGGTGCCAGTAATTGTGGCACACATATGTTTTTTTTTTTTTTATATCCATGAGAGCAGTGTATTTGTGTGAATTTTTTGAACAAAATATCAAAAGGTTAAACCATAAAGACAAATTTTCACGGCGT
Source organism: Cranoglanis bouderius (assembly GCA_023630585.1). Classification (NCBI taxonomy): domain Eukaryota; kingdom Metazoa; phylum Chordata; class Actinopteri; order Siluriformes; family Cranoglanididae; genus Cranoglanis; species Cranoglanis bouderius. The sequence goes on from CM042561.1 coordinate 10,227,403, forward strand.
TCTTTGCTCATATTTACCAAGGGTGCCAATATTAGTGGAGGGCACTGTATATCAGTCAGTCTCAGTCCTTATGAGGGATATCAAGAATCCTCTCTCAGGAAGATTTAACACCCTGTTCACAGCATCACCGCTTGTTCTGCATAAACTCTTTTGACACCCACATGCTCATCTCGTTTCACCAAAGTCCTTTTTCCTGCAGCAGATGTTTAAGACAATGTTAATATCTTAGTGACATTGAAGTGGCATTTTGCTATTCAAATGAGCTTTGCATCCTTCAATGCTAAATGGCCCCTTTAGTTGTCTGTGATATCGGTGCCTCTATAAACAGCTGTGACCCCACGCAGGAAGTCAGGCATCCCACTTCCTGTGGCAAGCTGTGTCGCTGGCTCTTCTGGCCAGAGATTGCTTTCTAATTGGTGTCCTCTCACCTCTATATACTGAGATGCCTCTGTTTGACAGTTCTTGGCAGCAGGTGGAATGTCCTTGAAGAAGTAGAAAAAAGTCAGATCGGAAAGCTGGTATGTTAAAACACTTTCCCAGTTTTCCCACAAGGATGCCACCTGTGAGAGGACAGGAAGCTGCTGCACCCTGACACTGTCATTTAGGCTCAACTCATTTAATCACTCTCTTTCAATTAGATGCACTGATAAAGAGGTTCTCCCCTTTTAACTAAGGCTTAGTAATTATGGGTTTAAAGATCTGGGTGCCTCATATACTCAAGGGCTATCAATTTATTAGTGTTATATGCTAACTATAATAGTTAAACATAATAGTTAAATGCAGTATAACAGTTATGATGGCATGGCAGTGCAGTGCATAGCATTGCCACCTCACATTGCCACCTCCAAAGTCTTTAACTTGGTTTACTCCTGAGCTTGAAATTCTGTGCACTTCTGTGCATGTTCTCCTATGATCAAGCGGGTTTCCTCTGGGTTCTCTGGTTTCCTCCTACCTCCCGAAAAATGCCATTGGGTGCATTGGCTATGCCCAAGGTGTGAATGTATTTATATGCTATATAAGTGTTAAATGCTAAAGCTTGCTGAAATAGTAAATTGAATAATTTGAAATATGCATCTAAGATCATGGGTTTCTACCTTTCTTTGCTACTCTTTGCAATATTTTAGTCCAACTTTTTTATTTGGCTTATTTAGATATTATGAAGGGGGTATGAGGGAAGACAAAAAACTGCAACACAGACAATTTTCTGCATTTTGTGAAAGATCTATGAAGCTGAAAGAGTGATCCCGTGCTTTGTATTTTTCAATTGAAACACTGAAAATATGAAGCAGGGAAAAAGTACTTCAAGTAATTTTGTAGACACAATGACTGTGGCTATTGTCATGGACTGTGGATGCACTTGGTGGGGTGGGGGGTTGGGGGATGAACAGTGCTCAGCAGAGGCCCCTGGGCATCAAGCATTTACATGTTACACCCAGGCTAAAACCAGGATAAATTATTCATGTGACCCAGGCAAAGGCTTCTGAGTGGGTTAACATAAAGCTTCATAAGCAATGAGAGAACTGACAGCAAGTGGTGCAAGACTTGTCCTCAAAACCGTGTTTTTGGAAAGGGTCAGATTTGCAGCAGCTGTTCAAGCAAGCAGGGAAGTGACCTGCTCACTAAACCATAAATAAGTTAGCGGAATATGCAAAGACTCTTGTGGGGTAGCATGTTGTTTATATTCACCTTCAGTGGGGATGGGTGTTAGAGAGTTTTCAGCTGTCAATGGTTGGACGGAATAGATTCAAATTCATTACTTAACTAATTATATACAATAAGTATATGGTATGGGCACTAAAATGGGACCCTCCAATGCAAAACTGTTGAACATGTACCAGCACTGGTCGTTAGGTTTAGGTTAGATTTTTGGAATTGGAAGTCCTAGGCTCAAGCATGATCTTTTTGGGCACGTTAGTTAAATCAGATGATTCGTCTTTGAAAACTATCATTCATTATAAACCTACAGACTCTCATCCCAAGTTGCAGTGCAACACTTCCCATCACAAACACTGCAAACATTCCAATCCTTATTCACAACTAATGAGACTTTAACACATTTGCAGTGAGAATGAAGGCTTTCTCCAAAAAAAAAGTGTTGAAATGTGTGATTATTTTCATAACTGTGTAAGAAAGTCGTTGATCATGCCATGGTCCGTATTAGCACTACTGACACAATCCTAATTATTTTGGAGTTCATGCATCATTCTACTAATAAAACAGTGGCTCAAGTTTTACAAAACCCTCCAGGATGATCCAGAGACTGCTTTCTGTTGTAAGGACAGTTCACTCATTTCCTACAAACAGGACAAAAGTGAAGTGAATTAAATGATCAAGGTGTTCCACCTTCCTGCTAAAATCACAGGAAACTTTTTTTTTTTTCTCTCTCACCTGTAAGAGATATAATCAGGTGCATGGAGAAACCAAGAAAGAGACTGGATAATTATGTTGTCTAGAGCACCTTCACACCATTAGAGTGAAGGATTTCTTTCCAGTGGTGAGACTCTTTAACAGTGATGAACATAACATTAATGACATCTCTGTTTGCTTTGCTAGTTGTTGTTATGGAAGCAATGGTGTGAGGAATCATAAGGAAATAAGAGCTCATTCATTCAATATATATATATATATATATATATATATATATATATATATATACATATATATATACATATACATATACATATATGTATATGTATATATATATATATATATATATATATATATATATATATATATATATATATATATATATATATGTGTGTGTGTGTGTGTGTGTGTGTGTGTGTGTGTGTGTGTGTGTGTGTGTGTGTGTGTGTGTGTGTGTGTGGAAACACTATTGAAACTATATACAGTACATATACCTACTGAACATATAAGTAGACGTGGGCAGCCTGGTGGCACAGCAGGTAGCATTGCTGCCTCACTGCTCCAGGGTCCTGAGTTCGGAGAGCCTGAGCTTGGGTTAATGTCTGTGTTGAGTTTCTCACATTCTCGACGTTTGCATGGGTTTCCTCAAGGTTCTCTCGTTTCTTCCCACTGTTTAAAAACATGCAGATAGGTCGAGTGGCTGTGAATGTCACCCATCCTCACCCAGATGTAGATGGGTAGATGGGAGTCTGGTTCCTCTCAAGCTTTCATCCTCATGTCGTCTCAGGAAATTTTTCCTTGCCACCCTCACTTTTGGCTGGCTCATTAAGGAGAAATTAAAATTTTATATCCGGATTTCTGTAAAGCATGAGCCAGTGCACTCTCAGTGCCAGTCCCAAGCCTGGATAAAATAGAAGTGTTGAGTCAGGAAGGGCATCCGGTGTAAAACGTATGCAAAATCAAACATGCAGGACAATGATCTGCTGTGGTGACCCCTAATGGGAGCATCTGAAAGGACAACACCACAAAGTTTCTAGAGAAACAGGACATTGTCTGTGCAAACTTCACACAAACATATCGTATAGCACTGTGCAAAAGTTTTAGGCACCCTATTTTTTTTAGTACAAACTTTGTTATAGATTTTTATTTTATGACTTCTACATTATCAAGTCAGTACAAAAAACATTTTAGATTCCCAAACATTAGTTTTCTAGTACAAAATTAAATGTTACAGAAAAATGTTTGTATGTCATTAAAGAAAGGCATTTTCCATTTTTCATTATTTTGAAGGCATCTTTGCTCTACAGCAATTCTTTGCACGTTCAAGACTTTTGCACAGTACTGTATATTTAGCTAGAAAACAAATATAATTGCTCATGGATATTGGCTAGCTTCATATGTCCATATGTATTTAAACACAACATATGGCAGCACTATTTTTACCCCATTTTTGGCGATTTGTCTTTACTTTTTGGCAATTTGTCCCAGAGGTCCAGCTATGAATTTTAAGTTGCAGTGGCTTAGAGCAGCATCTGACAGTTATGTTTGAAGCTCGGACGTCTGGACATTTTTTTCTCTTCCCTCTCTGAGCTCTACACCAACTGCTGTGGCGTTTGCCTAGTCTGCTTAACCAGAATTCTCCCCTGTGGAAAGTACACTCACACTCACTCCTGTTTGTATCAGGCTGCTTGGCACTATCTTGATGTGGCTACTCTCCTCCGTTGATTGCCCACTTCTTGGTATTAGCTACAGTCTCACAGGGCATACAACACATCTGCCTGTCCATGCTAGAGTACTTTGTAATGAAAAATACAGCTCCACTTTACTAGGGGGTGTTTGGCATCGCCTCACAGTGTGGGTGCCAGAAGCTGCATTATGCCACATAATATCTTTAAACACTATTTTCCTGGCAGTGACTGATGTGTCAGAATCGAGTTGAACACATACTCTCATCAAAGGCATCAAGTTCGTAAAAAGGAATGTAATGATAAGACTAATCGATAAGTAATTGGAGAAGAGCTTTTTTTAAGAACAGACCTAAAACATACTGTTTTTTTCCCCTTTATGTATTATGTACAGTGGCATACAATAAACACATAACTTTATTCCGTGGTCATTTACTATTGCTCATCCAAATATAAAAGCCTGCATTTGATTTTATATGCAGGTACTTTAATATCTATTACAGTTACTAAAAGTAAATCAAATAATACCCTACTAAAAAAAACACAATAGAAACCCTCATAGGATTTGTAATGGTTTTAATGGTTATAATGGGAATTGTATTGGTTTTAATTTAAACTGTAATGGTCCATGTGGCTCTCTACTTGTAATTTGTCGCCTTCTTAATACCATTAAGCAACTATGTCCTCAATACGTCCTACTACATAATGGAAACCATTTAGTAATGGTCTTAATGGTTAACAGCTGATGGTTTCTAATGGTATTTGTAGTTTTTTTTTGTTTTTTTGTTTTTTCAGCAGAGTAGTCACCCAATCCAGACTTCCACATTATATGTTCTTTTATTACAGCAGAGAAGCTACAGGTTTCCATTCTACACTACATTACACTACGTTATTAGCAGCTCCTACCAACATGCGACATGATTTTTCACAATGAATCCTCTTGACAAGGTCTGAAAACTTTTCACTGTCAGTTATGGTCCATATTTAATAGCTAAAAAATAAACAAACATCAAGTTCAGGAATAATGATTCTGCGCTCACACCTGCAAAGTGAGAACAGGAATTATAGTTGATTGCTCTGCTTCAGAAAAAAAAAACAGCTTCATCACTCATAATTCTTCTTTTTATTTTTTGCAGAGTGGTTTAAACTAAGGTAATTTATTGTGTGGAATGCTGAATAGAATGGCAGGAAGAAGACTCTGACAAGGAAGCCTATGCTGACCTTCAATTAGACTCTAGAATGACAGTGCTGTCGGGGGTGGTGGGTAGAAGAAAGAAGAAAGCGGGAAATCAATAGCTCATTTTGTGCTTTTTTTTTTGTATAGGGATTTTTATGTTTGCCGAGACAAAACGTTGACAAGACTGAAAATGGAGTATCCTCTTAAGATGAACAAACACTGAAAATTGCCACTCGCTAGACAAACACTGGTAAGCAGAATTCAATTTTGCACACTGGTTTCAATGCGACAGCTTATAATAAAGGCCCTGGTCATTCAGTAAATACATTTGTTGGACCACCCCCGATTCAAACCCCCCTCCCCCCAAACCAGTTAAAGTATGTTTCAATATTTACTTATTGTCATATTTTTGCACAAGTCTGTGTTAACTCTGCTTCCTCATTGTCAATTTATCCATCTGTCAGAGGTTCCATCTGCAAAGTCTCTCCCACACATTTCATCTGTGATGTTTCTAACATGTTGTGTGCCAATAAAATTGTCTGCATACTCACTCTGCCACATGTTCAGCCTATAAATTGCATGTTTTGTGCACCATGAACTGACAGGCAGCCCTGTGTGCCTCAAAGTAGGAAGAAAACTCAGCTACTGAATAAGAAAATTGGAGGTCTATTTAAAAGCATGTGTTATTAGGAAAAATCCAATGTCAACTGTTATGGCTATCTCATATATAAAAAACAAAATATGGCACATGTCTGTCTGTCTCTCTTGTTCCCATGATGTGCCCACTGCCTGCCAGCCTGCCACCTCACATCCTGAGAGAGAGAGAGAGAGAGAGAGAGAGAGAGAGAGAGAGAGAGAGAGAGAGAGAGAAGATGCAGGAGATGAAAAAAAAAAAGGAAAAAGAAAAAGCCTGAGCACACAGCACTCCAGCGGAGCAGATATCAGCTCTGCAATCACATCTCACTTTATCCTCAGCCATCAATTTTCAATCATCTCCATACAGACAGGTTTATTTTGGACCACCTCTATCTTTAGACCCGCAGACAGACCTTAACATCTGAAAAAGGGTGGGGAAAAAAAGAGGAAGAAGGAAAAAAAAAGAGAACTGCACTCCCCTATTAATTGTGAAGAAGGACAAACACCTGCAGTGTTTGATCACAGACATCAGTGACATAAAGATTAGAAGTGAGCAGCAGCTGCTGTAGCCGGAGCCCAGACCAGTGGGCCCCTAATGAATTTTGAACTTGTGAATGCTAAGTGGCATATGTAAGGTCCCAGTGTACAGTTGTTTGCAGTCAGAGGAATAGAACTGAACTCCCTAAACACCTGCTTCATGACAGTTCTGCTCCTCCCATCCAACTGGAGGAAGCTGTCAAGTGTGTTGCCAGGCTTGCAGCAAGCAGGTTGCTCTGCATCTTAAAATAAGGCAATGACACCAAGCGCAGGAATAACAAGGAAAATTATTCAAGTGCATCCCGTGAATGCAGATTATAGCACTAGCAAGGGGTTTGTAATTAGCTGAATTGTAAGAAACTGTATGAAATAATACACAAAACATGCTGTCAGGCTTCTGTCTCATTCGCTTTAATGCTGTATATAATGAGGCTGATTACTCCAAAGGCCTTTTTTTGTGTGTGTGTTATTTTCTGTGTAAAAAGTAAAATTGAGTAGCATGACAAATTCACAACGACAAATTTGCAATGATGTACAACTGCTATAAAATTTACGAATGGATACAGGTGGTTTAGTGCTCCGTAGCTTTTCTTATGACTTCATTCATATGAAATCCAATGAAATGGCTCTTGTTAAAATTCTCTCCTATGAATTTTGCATGAAGCTTGGTTGGTGAATAAGAAAACAGATCTCAATTACATTTCCACACTACAGCTAAAAAAAGGTATATTAGGCCATTAATTCCACACGTTTTTTTTTGTTTGTTTGTTTATTTTGTTCCCTAACTGACCTCTGTGGCTTGTTCCAGCTGTGATCAATGATGTTCGACTGAATCTGTCTGGCATCACTGAAAATTACATTTGCCGTGATCCTTGTGAGGGAAATCTCTGTCAGCTGATATATCTTTGAATTTGTGCATTCACAGCTGTGACACATGCCAAAACAGTTACAGAAATGTGACTATGGAATGGAAGAGTGGTGTCAGTTATTGAATGACCTCTCATATACTGATGGAAAAGAATGAGGTGTCACAGCAAGCAGTAGTAATAGAGTGGAATACATTAAATAATGGGGAGGATCCATCGAGCTGGAACCAATCTGCTCCCTAGTCGAGGCCCAGGGACCACCGAACGTGGCTGCATGCAGGCTTATGTGATTATGCATCGGTGAGCAGAGATGTGCAGAGAGGACATGCATGATGAATGACATCAACCGACTTCAGTGTTATTAATTTTAAGAAGAGCCTTCAAACAATCCACCAAACAGAGGGCGGAATTATCGCTGCAGTCCGAATCAGGCAATTTATTATTCTTTAATAAAGAAATAGAAACAGGAATGAAATAAAAAGGGATAAAATATCAATTCTTGTTTTGCTTATTTTTAAGCAGAGAAATAGGCAACCCTGTTAATGAATTTGTAAATCAATGCACAGATTCCTTAACCTGTCCCTTTTTACTCATTTATCTCTTTTGTTTGGAACCTAGCTCCAACAAGGATCAAAATTTTAGTGAGTTACACATTGCAGAAATGTCTCATAGTTAGTATATCACAATGCCAGATTGCGTACTATATCATTTAATCTCCATTATGTTAACCCTGCTCTCATTCTTATTTCGTTAGTTATATTATAAACTGCTCTGACTCCAGTTAGACCATTAAAATGTATTGACTTATTGACAGCCTAAATTGTGCTGATTTCTGAATTACATTATATGACACTATGCCATTAATACAATAGGTAATAATGAACGTTATCATGCTTGTAGTATGTAATTAATAAGTAACATTACACAATACAACATAAAATTGAATTAAAACAAAAAAAGTGTTTATTTATAGAGAATTAAGGATCTTTTAAGCAGGCATTGTTACTGCAACTAGCATGCTGATATGCCTAGCAATGTTAGGAGTTACAAAAAACAGAAAGACATAGCAAAACAAATTAATTCATTCAATTTCATTCACTTTTCTTCCACTTTTCCTGGTTAAGGTCTCAGCAGCAAAACAAACTGAGGTTTGCATTTTACAAACTGGCAATTGTGCTCATAAACAAACAAATTTAAATCGTGTACTCACATGGGCGGCATGGTGACATTATAGGTAGTGTTGCCTCCTTACAGCTGCAGGGTCCTGGGTTTGGTCCTGAACAATTCTGTGTGTGTGGAGTTTCCTTGCATGTTCTCCTCATGTTTGCATGGGTTTCCTCCAGGTTCGCTGGTTTGCATGCTCTATCCCTAAACATTCTGGTAGGTGGATTGGCTAGGGGGGGCATGGTGGTTTTGTGGTTAGCACCCTTGCCTCTCACCTCAGGGGTTGGGGGCTCAAATCCCACCTCTGCCCTGTGTGAGTGGAGTTTGCATGTTCTCCCCGTGCTTCTGGGGTTTCCTCCAGGTACTCTGGTTTCCTCCCCTAGTCCAAAGACATGCATCATAGACTGATTGGCATTTCCAAATTGTCCGTAGTATGTGAATGTGTGTGCAATTGTGCCTTGCGATGTGTTGGCACCCCATCCAGGGTGTCCCCCACCTTGTGCCCCAGGCTCCAGGCTCCCCTGTGACCCTCTGTGGGATAATTGAGTATGGAGAATGGAAAATGGAAACGGATGGATGGATTGGCTATGCTGAATTGCCCATGGGTTTGAATATGTGTCTGCATGGTGCCCTGCAATGAACTGGCGTCCCATCCACTGTGCCCAGTGGGTCCAGATCCACTGCGACCCTGACCATGATGAAGCAGTTAATGAATGTTTTTGCGTTTACTTAGACATTTATATGATAGCTATGAGCTAATAAGTTAAAGTCTGGTACTGTGAGAGTTAATTATAATATGCGATCAAGTCTACAGGTAAACCTAGTGTCCTCCTCAGCTGTTCTTAGGTCAGTTGGGAACTAATAATCACTGCTGATTAGGCATTGGAAAGCATGTTTTTCCCCGCACATAGTAGACTACATTCTGCTACTACATCATCAGGATGGCACTGTTTCCATATTGAATTTGACAGCTGGACTATGTGAGGTGTAAAAACGCAATCTTCCGAAACTACTGTAGTCCAGACCTTGGTGTACTCATAACTAGTTGGATGCATAGCATAATTGGAACAAGTAGACCATTAAAAAAGACCTTGTTTCAGACTATAAAAACCCAATTATTGCATTTGCTTGTTAATGCAAGCCAAACATAAATATTACACCTTTATTATGTAGATTTATATAAACAAAATATACAAAATGTCGAACACTTCAATTAATCGATTACGTTTACATATGTGAATGTCATTTAACAAATAAAAATCAGTTTTATATGAGCAATCCTACATGATGTGATATCATAAAGTGATAATACTAGAACTAGAATTGCAGAGAACTCTCAAAAAAAATTACAGATTGAAAATGAATGGCTCGAAATGTGACTTTAAATGTGCAGCAACATTAAACCCTTTTCTCTGTCTCTGAGGATTTCTTTGACATTTCAAAGGTTTTCTTCCCCCAACTACAACTCAATTCAACAACACATCTGAAAGCATCAGAACTGAATGCAGTCAGGATCTGCTATTTCTGGCCTTTTAGGAATTGCTGCCCCTCCATACTGATCCAAATAGTCATTTCATGGACTGACTGTGCCTACGGCATTGGGCTTAACTTTAGTAATCAGAAGTTCTGGACTCTATTTGTAACTTTTTCTTTTCAGGGGTGGGGTTGGAGGTAAGGGGTTCTATCAATCATTATAATTATTTATTTATTTATTTACCACATCATGGGTTCCTTTTAACTGCATCCATTCAGATTTCACTTTACTAATTAAAATGGCCATTATTGAAATCATGCAATTGAAATCTAGTTGAGATTCAATATTTTTATATTTTATTCCTGTTTTCAAATTAGGTTACTCATTATGTCTGCATTCTTTGTAAAACTAACCATTATGTGGTGTTTGGGACAAAGAATCCCACTTAATAATTTAAAAAATTTGGACCAATACAGAATAAATTTATATTCTTATATTTTCATCTTAACCCTTGATGTGCTTGGATTGGTTTCTTAAATTAATATAAATAATCATTAATTATAATATATATATTTTTAAAATTGCTATCATGTTACACAGATTTGCTTGTTAAACAACTTTGCTTAGTCGCTATCTTTCACATGAAACATCAGAGTTAAACTATACTAATACTATTACTATACTAAAGCTAAACTAGAAGGGTGAGCTGGAAATCACAGGAACAAATCGCACGGTTAAACACATCTAAAGCTATTACTAAACTAGAGCTAATACTCCGCCCCAAAGCGGAAACGGAGCGGCGTATTTAAACGCAAAGAAATCACATGTCCAAATCAATAACAGCTGAACCCACTACATGAACAAATGAGGAGGCGGAGACATGACACGAACCAAAACAAACGCACATGGGGAAACACAGGAGGCGGAGATATGACGTAGACCAAAACATGAGCACATGGGGGAACATAGGAGGCGGAGACATGACGTGAACGAAAACATGCGCACATGGCAAAAGTAAACAAAAAAAGTCCATGAATGAAACGTCCGTCGGAGAGTTTTTGAATGGCGCTGGAATGCGTGCAATGGAATGCGGAAGTATGCCACTCGCTCCTCCTTGTTGAGTAGCCAGTGCTAGAGAAGGGAAAACTTAACATATATGCAGTGGGGGAAAAAAGTATTTGATCCCCTGCTGATTTTGTACGTTTGTCCACTGACAAAGAAATGATCAGTCTATAATTTTAATGGTAGGTGTATTTTAACAGTGAGAGACAGAATAACAACAAAAAAATCCAGAAAAACGCATTTCAAAAAAGTTATAAATTGACTTGCATTTTAATGAGGGAAATAAGTATTTGACCCCTTCGATTTAGTACTTGGTGGCAAAAATCTTGCTGGCAATCACAGAGGTCAGATGTTTCTTGTAGTTGGCCACCAGGTTTGCACACATCTCAGGAGGGATTCTGTCCCACTCCTCTTTGCAGATCCTCTCCAAGTCATTAAGGTCATTTTCAATGCCCTGGCTGAGGGAAAGAGGTTCTCACCCAAGATTTGACGGTACATGGCCCCGTCCATTGTCCCTTTGATGCGGTGCAGTTGTCCTGTCCCCTTAGCAGAAAAACACCCCCAAAGCATAATGTTCCCACATCCATGTTTGATGGTGGGGATGGTGTTCTTGGGGTCATAGGCAGCATTCCTCCTCCTCCAAACACGGCGAGTTGAGTTGATGCCAAAGAGCTCGATTTTGACCACAACACTTTCACCCAGTTCTCCTCTGAATCATTCAGGCAGACTTCAGACGGGCCTGTACATGTGTTCTCTTGAGCAGGGGGACCTTGCGGGCGCTGCAGGATTTCAGTCCTTCAAGGCGTAGTGTGTTACCAATTGTTTTCTTGGTGCCTATAGTCCCAGCTGCCTTGAGATCATTAACAAGATCCTCCTGTGTAGTTCTGGGCTGATTCCGCACCATTCTCATGATCATTGAAACTCCACGAGGTGAGATCTTGCATGGAGCCCCAGACTGAGGGAGACTGACAGTTTCTTCCATTTGCAAATAATCGCACCAACTGTTGTCACCTTCTCACCAAGCTGCTTGGCGATGGTCTTGTAGCCCATTCCAGCTTTGTGTAGGTCTACAATCTTGTCCCTGGTATCCTTGGACAGCTCTTTGGTCTTGGCCATGGTGGAGAGTTTGGAATCTGATTGATTGATTGCTTCTGTGGACAGGTGACTTTTTACAGGTAACAAACTGAGATTAGGAGCACTCCCTTTAAGAGAGTTATCCTAATCTCAGCTTGTTACCTGTGTAAAAGACACCTGGGAGCCAGAAATCTTGCTGATTGATAGGGGATCAAATACTTATTTCACTCATTAAAATGCAGATCAATTTATAACTTTTTTTAAATGTGTTTTTCTGGATTTTTTTTGTTGTTGTTCTGTCTCTCACTGTTAAAATACACCTACCATTAAAATTATAGACTGATCATTTCTTTGTCAGTGGGCAAACGTACAAAATCAGCAGGGGATCAACTACTTTTTTCCCCCACTGTATATGTTTAATATATGTTATAAAAGCCTCCACTCTTCTGGGAAGGCTTTCTACTAAATGTTGGAACATGGCTGTAGGATTTTGTGCTCATTCAGCCATACAAAGACATCTTATACAATTGTGTGCTTCTAACTTTGGGGCAGCAGTTTGGGGAAGGCCCACATTGATGTTATGGTCAGAAATACATTGAGGCTACAGTGGGCAGAGGAAACCAAACCTATAGAGTTCAAGATTTGAAAAAAATGGCTCCTGGTCTGAGGAATCTTGATGCAGACTGTAGGGTCCGAATTTGGGTCCATGAATCCATGAACCCAACCTGCCTTGTGCAAACAGTTCAGGCTGGTGGTGTAATATATACATTCAATGGCTACTTTAATAGGAACACCTGCACCTCTGCTCATCCACACAATAATTTAATCAGTCAATCATGTGGCAGCAGTGCAATGCATAAAATCATGCAGATATAGGTGATGTTTGATTTTCATGAAACAAATATCAGAATTCTGAAAAAAAGTGATCTCAGTTACTTTGGCATCGTTGACAGATGGAGTATTTCAGAAACTGCTGATCTCCTGGGAGTTTCACACACAGTCTCAAGCATTTACCCCCACTAAAACAAACAAACAAAAAAATAAAAAACACCTAGTAAGCAACAGTTCTACACTGGGAACACCTTATGATTAAGAGATGTCAGAGGGGAATGGCCAGACTGGTTCAAACTGACAGGAAGTCTACAGAAACTCAAATAACCACTCTTTACAACCACGTTGTGTAGAATAGTATCTCAAAATTCACAACAGAACCTTGAGGCAAATTGGCTACAACAACAGAAGACCACATTGAGTTTCACTCCTGTCAGGTAAGAACAAGAATCTGAAGCTTCAGTGGGTATAGGCTCACTGAAACTGGACAGTTGAAGGTTGGAAAAGGTGATGTTTTTTTTCCATTAGGAATATAAAAGAAAATACACTGAGTTTACTGAATAGCTGAAGAAGAAACTCAACACACACACAGTGGAACAACTGCTACCGATAGAAAGAAAGTGAATTGGACAAAGATGAAGCAAAAGGCTCAGCATGAACCAAATCACAGACTTCTAGGACATTCTCAGCGATTTATGGTGCATCCGGGCAGAAAGGCTGGTGAGGAAGATGATTTTAGAATTCTGGAGCGGTGGCGTGAGGTAGGGTGGGGCAAACCCAATGGTGGCCCGAAAGAAAAAAAGACCATCATTTTTACTCAATAATTGCTCATGAGTCATTTGCTTGATTTTATTATTCGGTGAAGAGGGCAAGGCTATGTTGCTGTTGACTGGAATGTTTTTCTGTCCATACCTTTCCCTGGTCTAAGAAGATGAATTATATTTTAGGGCTGATAGTATTTTCTCAGCAGAATACAATGAGCCTGTCTTTCAGAGGGAGCATAGCATACTGCCATGGCAACAAGCCACAGGCTTGAGTGGCAAGTTACGTGCTCCAAAAAGGTTAGTCAAGAGGTTCATCCACCTTTAGGGCCATGGAGACAGCACCACAATATCATAGCAGTCTGTCTTCTCCCTTTCTTTCTCCCTCTCTCTCTCTTTATCTCTCACTCTCTTCCTCTTGTTTTTTTTTTTCATCTGTCTACTAAATAAGTGATTTAAGGTTGAGCATGACAGCGGTAACACTTTTAGAGGGCAGAGAGTGTATTGTGGCTGTCCTACCTTGTATGAAAAAGAGTGTAAGGATGACATAATGAGATTATGTGCTTAAGACCGCCATGCATTCTGATGCACTTGCCTGCATGAACATAGGACTGTGATGATTTCATGTGTTCTGGGTTTAGCTCTTGTGTTGAAGGTTATAATGTTGCTGCAGCCATGACCATTTCAAAAGGTTTGCTTGAGCTGCTGGGAGATGAAGAATACACACATTCAAACACGTTCATACACAAGGTGTCCTTGGATCTTTAAAAAATAAATAAATAAAACGGTCCCGCAGCAGTCCAGTAGTCCGTTACGTTTTCTTTCATTTATGCATCATGTTCTGCTGTAACTGATTATTAACACAGATAATGAATAAGGATAATGTGTTCTAAATGGATCAAATATATATATTTAACTAAGAATGCCAGAAAGGTTCACAGGGAATCTGGTTGAGACCGGAGGTGTGCATCGGGACTAGGATTCCATGGGATGCAACCAAAAAAGTTGAGAATGTGGGAGGTTTTTACTTTCACATTCTGTAACATGAAAGTGCAGTGCTTCACAATGCATTTACAGCATCCTTAGTAACTCCCTGGTCAGACTCACAGTGGTTTAAATTAGGCTACTAGTTTGTTTATATTTGGGGAACCAACTAAATTTGTTAGAAAACATTGCTGGCAGTTGCAAGCAAAAATAAGTTGAATTAAAAATAACAGTCCTGCATTCTAGTCTGTAGTTGAGACCAATTATGAACAAACATGAGTGATATAGTTAAGGTTGAGGAACATGTATAAAAGTGTGTATTCTTCATCTCCCAGTAGCTCAAGCAAACCTTTTGAAGTGGTCATGGATTCAACAACCTTTTAACCCCCAGCACATGAGCCAAACACAGAGTTTCCAGTGCATAGTGGTAGGGTTTATATTTAATTAGAATTTTCTTTTTTTAAATCCTTTGAATACCCATTGAGCACATTAACTGTTAATTGAATAGAACAATGATTCAGTATTTGGTTACACCTCTTGTATATATATTGGTAGGGAGGAATAAATGGTGGCTATGCTGCTCCTTGTTCTTCTGGAGTAAAACCTAGGTGTTGCTGCTATTCTAACTTTCAAACATAAGTAGTTTACTTTGCAGATATAATGCACAGAGTCATGCTGACCCAGTGGGATTGTTGTAGGTTTACCTATGACACCAAACATGTTATAAACAGCACCGCAATAGAAAACTCAGCATCTGCAGAATGACAAATGCATGTTTGATAGTACAAAGCTCCCATTTTTCTCCCTACTCCATTCCGCCTCCAATTAGTGGAAATGTAAGGATCATTATCCCGTGGCTTGATTTGCATTATTTAAATCAGCCATTGCAGTTGTCAGTCATTAATCAGTGCTCACTGAAGGCTGTCGGAGAGCTGACAAGCCTGCCAGCTCATTATGGACTGATTTGGCGTCTCATCATCCAGATCACACACTCATCTGACCTGGGCCAGAGCTTCACCAATCTGAATGGTTGTTGCTAGCAAGCCTTCTCTCTCTCTCTCTCTCTCTCTCTTTTTTTTGCTAATCTATTTTGTTGTTAGTTTTGTGAGAAAGATATTTTGTTTCAACCAGTCCAATTGTTGCTAATGGATCTCAATTTCTCCCTCTGAAATGTGTGATTGGAAATTAAAACAATACAAGGTCTGAATTTTTTTTTTGTCTTGATATCTATGACCAAATGTGCCAGGTTATAGGCATGCAAATGTTTGTGCCCCTAGCAATTGTTGTATGTTAACTGGGTTCCAAAATAACACCTTCATGTCCATTATCAAAGCGCATAATTGCAATTGATTATCCCCCTCTCATAAAACTCTCTCCAGACTTTCATTGCTTTCTGTTTGGGGTTTCATGCAGCGTGGAGAATTACTGTGTGTGTGGGTGTTTCAGCTTATACTTTGTGTGTCATTATGCGAGCAATCATGGCATAATTTGTAACAGTGTGATTGACTGGACAGTAATTTGTTATAATTAAGCTCTGAGGTGATTGCGGCAGAGTTATAGATTATAGATATGTCACTTGTTTAGAATAGCATCAACAGTGAACACATGAATCATGCGCATCACATGTTCTAACCTCCAGTATTACAATCACAAAATTATGAAAAATGTTTTACGAGTCTAGATGTCTGTATTTTTTTCCCTCCACTCTTGTTCCATTGGAAAATGAATTGGCCTATGGCTAGACTGGCAAAATTGAATATGGTGTGTGAAGTAAGGGGAAGTGGACAACATAACACTATTACAGTATCAGGGCATGAGCCAATGTGGGTGGATTGAAGCTAATAATTGAATTAGCTCGACCTGCTTTAAGCACATTTTAAAACTGCTGTCAGCAAAGAAAGAGAAGAAAACCCAATTAGACTGATGGGAGCACCATGTGTTTACCAAGTAAGGCTAAGACGAATATTGAATTGTGGCACTGTGATTTTGAGTGTCCAAATGCCAAGACAGAGAAGAACAAAGTATACATTTTTTGAGCCACAAGTGGTTATGCGGTGGACATAATGGTGTGGAAACGGGAAGTATTTGAATATTAATTTGATATATATTTAAATTAAATACAAGTGTTATTAAATGAGATTTTTAAACTTTTGTTATGATCAAAACATTTAATTCAACATTACAGGTTACAGTTTTAAGATTGGAACCCAAATCTTGCTAATTCAAATCTCAAAAATACAAATTTGAAATAAATTTAGACAAGGTGTATGGAGCTTGGAAGCTAAGACAAGTATTTGAATATGAATTTTGTAAAGTGGAAAGTGTAAAATGGAATCTTGAAATTCATTGTTGGACTGGCCAGATTGTTTTGAGCATATAAAGTTCCCCTGGATATAGAATGAATGTCTCAGAAGCAATTTCCTCAATTATGAATTATTCACCAGATATTATTCCAAAGGTCATCTTATAGTAATTAGTATCCTGCTATTGACCAAACAGCCTCAAGGTACCTGATGGCCAGTTTAATTACAATTTAAAATGAGCATGCTGTGTGACACTCTTTATATGTTGAACTGTTGCCTATCGCTGATTGTACTTTCAGTCACCACTAAAGAACCATATTTGCAAAGTTAACAACTGTGCTTTTGGCCCACCAGGGGTGGAAACTAAAAAAGTACGCTCTGTGCTTGCAAATGAAGACTTCAATCAATTGGTTATTCAGAACAGGCTGGCGTGACGTTCAGATATTCATAGTGGCTTGCCTTGGATATGTCACTGATACACTTGGTGCGATATCATATATTGTATTTTCATAGGTTTAAAAGATTGAATAATCTGAGTTGTGATTCAGACATTCATGTTATCATATCATCAGTGTAAACCTCTATGCATTCCTACAATCTGAATCTATTATTTATACTGTAATATATGACAAATATGTGATAAGATGCACAATCAGATATGAAAGGTTATTTAAGTAACAGAAACATAATTCCCTAATGTTTAGGGCAGTCTACATGAGCACTGAAGGAAAAAGCTCTGCACTGGTGATGTGAAGACTCTATCTAGAAACGCTTGATGAGTTCTTCCAACACCAGCAGACACGATGTCACTGTGTACTAGTCTCACACAGTTCGTTTAGCTTCACTTCTCAGATCACTGTGTCTACAGAGAGTGCTCCAGTGCACTACTGACAAACCTTTGGAGTGTTCATTGCTTCCTGGAAACAGTGATGAGGCCCGAGAGCCATTCTTGAGCCATTCTGATCCCTCTGCGGAAATGATCTTATGAAACTGGGTTGATTAGCTCTACATCCGGTAAGGGCGAGAAGTCACATTTCATTCATCCAGCACAATGCCTATGAGGGAGTATATTCTGAAAAGCACTGTCCAAAGCCTTTTTCCTATTAACTTTCTGGTTTTGCCTTCATGCATATTAATCTATTGACACTGTCAATCAGTGTCTTCTGAAGCGCCCCTCTCCAGCATATCCTTAATCCTTAACATGTATTAATTATAATGTTCTGGAAATCTTCTGTTTCAGTTTGAACTGTTTGTTGGCTATTGAATATTATGTACTCAATTTCAGGGTCTGACAATCAGTTAAAACAGGAACAGGGTGATGTTTAGGCCACTGAGCATGGGCCTGTGACTATGAGACACATACATCAGTTTGTGTTCATATATTCATATATGCATCGGCACACGGGCAGTATTCAAACCTTCATAAAGTGACTTTACAGCCAGCAGAGGAAATATAATTGTCAGCAACTTATTTGCATTATACTGAGGTGTTTACTTGGGTTATGTTTATTCACTGGCTTTTCAATGCCCCTACTTGATATCCAGGGCTGTGTGACAAGGAAAGCATTATGGTGGTTATATAAATATTTAGAAATCATTCTGGATCATGCCCAGGTGTCTTTTCTTCTTTCTGCCAACTTTCCTGAGGTGAGTTATAGGGATCCACCTCTTCTTAAATCAATGCCTCTAACAGCAAGGAAAGTCAACAAGGAAAGGGCAGGTCCTTATTAAAAATCACGTTTATTATGTAATTGGACACAGCATATGACTATCACAAGCACTTTTTCAGTCTGTAATCCAGTTAATATGGTGTAGCATAGTAAAGTTACTTATGTTATTATATATATATATATATATATATATATATATATATATATATATATATATATATATATATATATATATATATATATATATATATATATATATATTATTGTATATATTATAGTGAGGAGTAATTCTCTCTTCTGAATAAGAAATTCCTTTAGGTGTGACTTCAGCATTCGCATACTCATGAATTCCTTTGTGAAGTTGATGGCATATCTAAAATCACATAATATGCCCTTTATAAAAATAGGCACTAATAAAGCCATTGTTTTTGATCCTGCTGTTGTGATTTTGGCTTTGCGATTATGTTTTTATTTTTATTTATTTATTTTGTGTGTGTGGGTGTGTATGTTGTATTTTTTATTTTTTTATTTGCTGTTGTGTTTTTTAGTGTTGCTGTTGGGTTTTCAGTTTTGCTGTTTTGTTTCTGATTTATGTTGTGTTTTATTTATTTATTTATTTATTTATTTATTTGACTGGCACTACCAGGCCATCATACCTCATACCATCATACATCATACCGGGTTTTAATACCTCTGTGATTATCTTATACTTTATCATTGATGCAAGTTTTATCCAAGCTTCATATTTTACAACAAACATGTTTCACAACAAACAAAGAAATGAGCACTCAAAAACATCTAAAGATACACAATATTTAATGATTCAAGTAAAATTCCAAGACAAGAAAAATCATTACACCAAATGTATATGAATGTATTTTTTTTCTCATAGATTCTAAAGGGATATTTTACAGGGGCAAGACAATACACAGTATATTTTTGTTGTTTAATAGTGTACTGCTGGCACATATCAAAGCTGTCATCTTTCAAAGCAATTGTGAAACACAACAAATGATTAAATTACAAGCAGATCTAGTATAGCAATAGGTTCATATTGTTTTCTTGCCTTATACAAGATGCATGGTGTGTACATTATTCTGACCATCTCTGTGCCAGTATACATACATGCACACACACAAAGACACCCGCGCTCACATACACTGATATATGCATAATGAATTCTTACATTATGATGAAGATTGTCTCAATGTTATTAATTTAAGCTTTTTTTTTATGTATTTTATCAATAAGTCCATGACACACCAACCACACTTCCCTTTGCCAACATTTTGTCAGATAATGTCTTCTGAGGTTACTTCTAAATATATACATGTTTTTTTTTCCTTCATTCCCTTTTCCATTTTTTCTTTCTTTCTTTCTTTTTTTTTGCCACATGATGATTAAAGTTGATTTGATTTCTGCATAACTAATATGCACCAGTTTATTGACATGTGTTGATATTAAGGAGAGCTTGCATTATCAGTATTTATTACTGCCATGACAAGTTCATATCTATAACACAATCCAAGAGTGGTCACATGGCTACACAGTGCACCTCATCACCATCAGACATGGGCCAAGGGTCAAAGGTCACAACCTACTCTCAAGGTCATGCAAATGCAAAAGATGAGAGCTAGTGAGATAGGAATTTCCTTGCACAATATTCCAGAGTATTAAAAATAAATGCTTTTGTCTAATGTTGCTGATTCATGTTGCTTTCACAATGCACTGGATAGTAAGGTATAAAACATATAAAAAGTGTTAAAAGGGAGAATTATCATGAACATAGTATACATTTATGCATTTTTCTATTAGTGATTTTTGCAGATTTTTTCACTTGCGAGACCTTTGGCACCAAATGTAACTCTACTAAACTAGTTACACACTATATATACGGATATTTATTAAATATACCTTTATGAATATTTTATTAGTAAGAGCTCATTTTCTTTAACTAGTGGTGAATTGAAATCCCATGGCATTGGAGGAGCATTTTGTTTTCTGTTTAAAAGTTGTTCAAATATTGTGGATACATGCAGTTTGAAAACAATATGCACTTTTTTTCCCCCCAGACTAATCTGGGAAGTAGAACAGTTTAAAAACCAAATATGCTTAAGTTAGCTTTGTCTAATTACCAGCTCATTATTACCAACAAAATAATGACTGGTGACAAAAAGTATGAATTTCTAGACTGCCTTGGCTGTCCCTTTTTAATGATCTATCTCTTCAATGAGTAGAGCTAGTGTTCATCCAACAAGCATTAAACCTCTATTCAAATGATACTGTCTTAGTAAGCAGAAAAGAAAGTGTTCTACTGTATAGCCAGTCCATGGCAGTATCCCCTGACGCAGTACCACCCTATAGTTCTTCTCATTGATTAACAGCATTAAAGGGAATTTTTTTGCTGTAGTCCAGGGAGTTGCTGCCAATGCAACTGTGCATTCTCTCAGATCAATGAGCTATACGGCAGACCCAGGCTCATCATACCACTCTCCTGGCATACATTCCTCCACTGCTATTCCACCTAATTTATAAGAAAGTAATTTTTTGGATCACTAACTCAAATGCTTGGGTTTCATCAGTATGTACTAAGCAGAATTGCTGAATTAAAGAAAGTATGCTCGCTGAAGCTGGCTCTTTGGGGTCTGCCTAATTCCAAATTAATATGGAAAATAAAAGAGTGCGTGGGAATTTGTTTTATTCAAAGAAGCAAAGAAAAAATGCCTAATTAACTGCACTATGATGTTCGTAATTACAGTTTCAGTCCTTGTTATTGCTTGGTGGGCTTATGATTGACAATGTCTGCTAGAAGTCTTTACGTCTGCATGATAAACACAGCTTTATTTTTCCAGTTATAGCTCATAACTAACTATGGAAAGCTACAATGTGGATGTGAGAAACAAGAGCTTCTATTTCTATTTAGCAGTCAATAAGTTTGAGGTCCTTGACTGAAGTAAAAACCAAAGAACAAGCCACATCAGGAACTTAGGGACCTAGCAATATGTTTTTTTTTTTTTTTTATATTATTTTTTTTTTATATAGATGTTAAAAGAGTAGTGGGCCACAAAGGTAACACACACCCAGACATGCACACAAAGAAAAAGTAAGCCAATTATACTATTACAGAGCAGTCTTCCACAGCTATGGCTGCTATGGTGATTACAGATCAAAGTAATTATACTATCAGGAGATTCTCATAATTGGTTCCATAGCACTTGTTATGGTGCATAAATTGTATATTTCAAGACTGAAGCTTGATGTAGGAGAGAAGGAAAACAAAGGACGGCTCTTTAGCACATCTGTCTGTGCCTTCCCAGGCTTGGTTAATAAGAAAATGAGTAGGTTCCTAATAATGGGAGAAAAAAGGTGACAGATGCATGGAAACTACTGACATCAGAGGAAGCCTCACTTTTCAGTTCATGAAGAAAAATAGAAGCTGATTTCATGAGAAAACTTTCTGCATGTTATTAGAGAGCGAGTGAAATGTTTGCAGCGAGGCATAATAACATGTCTGTTATCTGGACAGAGTCTCTGCAACACTCAGATGAGGAGAAATTTTTGCTAGAAACAATTCACTCTATATACTCACTGAATCTCACTGAATCACTCACACAAATAACACCTCACTAAATTCATTCAACAGCATATATGTGTGTTCCATAATTACATCATATTTAAAAGGCTCAAAAAACATTGACATCATCTCTGAAGCTCGAATCATTAGCCGCTACCTACCAAAGAGACACAGCTTTTTTTTTTCTTTTTTTTTTTTTTCTTTAAACTCTGTTTTTCACTTGAGATGCTACTTTGGTTTAGATCTACGGATTATGTAGTCTGGTGAATATATAGTCTGGTGTTGTGAGAGTATTATGACTGTCTGTTCAGTTAATTGATTTCTATCCTGCCATAGACGAAAAAAAAAAAACGAAATGCTTTTATAAGCATTGGAAATACAGACTGATGATGAACTTTGTTAAGATTTTCTTTTGTCAGTTGTCAACTTAGTTATGGTTTTCTCATCACTCACTTTTTTGTGTCGCTGTAACTTACTGGATATGCTTGCTTCTTGCTTTACAGCTGATGCTCATGTAAGAATGCGGAGGAGGCGCCAGTACCCGAGTTCTGCGGGCTCGATGTGGCTGAGAAACTGGCCAAAGGGATGACCTTCACAGCGTCCTCTTTCTTGCTACAGTGTCTGTCCAGTGTGCTGTAGAACTGGGGCCGATTGCTCCCTTTGTCCAGATCATCTCTGGGCACAGATCTGCCGAGGGTGTGACGCCCGTCTGGCATGGCGCCGCTGCGTGCCCAGCTCTGTTGAAGGCTGAACGAGGGCAACGTGGCAGCAGCAGTCGTCTGGAACTGGGTCACCGCCGGGGGCATCCAGCAGCTGTCAGAATGGCCGAGGATCAGACATTCCTGGGTGCAGGTCTCCGAGGCCTCAGTCATGGCCTTCTGCAGGTTCACTTCGATAGCTGTTGAAGAAAAGGAGCAGGATGAAAATTCTCAGGGGTTCTTGATATTAGAGAAAAAAACATGAACTTTAAAGAAAGTGTTGTAGCTGTAGCTAAGTGCAGCAGTTATAAATGTTTAATTCATCTCATAACGAGCACAACACAATCAGTACGTTTATATTCCCATGGTCTTCAATGTTTACCTGCAATATGCACTGAATTCCCTGTTGTTTAATTAAAGTACTAAAAAAATGAAAGTCTCATTTGTGTGTGAGAGTGGCTCTACCACATTAAAGAATTAATGAACAGCTCATACAAGCCATTGTTTATTTTAATGACTGTCATTGTAGCACACTTCACGTCTTCAGATCTTTTCCACATCTGATGAATTTGGTCAAGTAAAATCAGACAGAGAGCTCTGAAAATACACCTACAGCCTTGACTTTGCCTACTTGTTAGCATATTTGACAACGTGTTAGGCAGAATGAACATAGCTTTGAGGAACCGCATTTGATTTCGACAAAGGAAGAGAACTGGAAGGTTCTCCAACATCCTACCTCATTAAGCCTGCTCTGACATTGTACATCTGATGGATCTAGGAACATGCCTTAGTCTCAACACTGAAGCCTGTCAGCTCTGATAATTACAATGTAAAACAGTATTTTCAGAGCCTGCTGTCTTATGTTTCTTTACCGACTAAGAAAATAAAACACACATAAGTCTTGTTAGGCCTTCACTTTGAGCTGTCATGTAGAAATAATTGATCATATTTGCATGAGTAAGTATGCTATCAATAATTGAGCAGGACTCTATCTCTGATTTCCTCACATTCTCTGTTTTGCATGCTCTAGTGATTTTTATTTGCTAACCAGCAGCCAGCTTACTTAAAGATTTAATCATGTTTATGACCATCCAGGAAGGAAGAAAATGACATTATGCTACACTAAATCCATAAGCATTCAGGTTTATTGTCAGTCAGAATAATCCTCATATGATCTATAAAAAAAATCAACTGCATTTCTCATGACAGCGGCTTTAGAATGTACAGATGGGAAAGAACGAAAGTGAGAGAGACGCGCGCACACAGAAAGCGAGGTGAGAAGGAAAAAAAAGAGAGAGAGAAAGATACAGACATGTGGCTGGATCCCTCTGGTCCTGCACTGTTCCAGCCTGCCTCAGAGAATCGGTGCATAAATCAGCCGAGCGGTAAATGTGTCACCTTTCAGAGGGTCACTAACTTCATTAAGGAAAAATGATGCTGCTCACTCACTCTGCACACGCAGAATAAACGGGGGGCCAGAGCGCTCGCACAGCCTTTGCTGTAAATCACCTCCAAGCTGCTTTGGAAATTGGAGGTGTCTTTCCAAGCCATTGTTCTTCGCAGGAGCAAACACTTCATGCCACAATGGACACATTCGTCCATGCTGGCAAACACACACGCTCGCAGTGTGCTCACCTGTGCTCCCAAACTTCACCTTTTGTGCGGAGACAGCAGAGATCAGCTCAAAGTGCACAAGCTCATGTGTAATTATATAATGTGTGAAAGGTGATTTTGGTGCCTCGGTGCTTTCTACAGAGGCGCAGCGCGAGCTGTCAGTGATGCTGTGTCAACAGCCAGAAGTGCTACTATTTTTTAAATTATTTTTTGCATCTGATATTTCACATTAAACAGCTCCAGATATGTAGTCAGTATCAGTTTCCACCTCCACAGGGACTAGTATTGCTTGACTGATGTGGGTGACAATGTTGAATGCTTTCATCAGCCAGAGGCAAGCAGCTCACTCTGATGCAGTTTAAGTGTCTTTTGCATTCAGAAGGAATTGCCACTCTCCTGCCGTGTTTTTTTTTTTTTTTTTGCTCATACCACATGCACAGTCCAACCCCATGCATTTGAAAGTTATCCCCAAATATCCCATATTTTTCTGTGCAAAGCAAAGACCTCCTGCTGATTTGAAAATCTGAATATTGTGTAAAATATGTGTAATCTATAGTACAGTCTGTCAGGCATAATACACCCTGAGATGTTAGAAAAACCCATGTTTAAAGGGAAATTGGCTTCTCAGCTACAGTATGTGGATTCGAGTCTTGCGGCTTGCAAGCGTTTTGTAAAATGACCAGTTGCTATTGATTGAGGCCTTGGCCGATTCAGGCTGGTAATTACAGTGGTACAAATGCTCGGAGATGTTTTTCATCTCCTTTTCTCTGCAAATGTTTTTCAGTTCCTTGACTCTTAATCAGATGGACTTGGCTTTTGACTCAGCTGGTGCAAACTGTGAGCTTGGTTTTATATGGTTTACAGCCTTTGTGGAGCAAAAAGGAAAGCAAGATTCTATCCTCATTTGACTTTTTTGTCAAAAAATGCAATGCACGCAACGCAATACCCAACCCCAAGTTATTTAATCAGAAACAAAACTTTATCTTATCTTGAATCTTAAACTTGCTTGAATTGCATAGTAGACAAGTGGAAAGAAAATGAACCTAATGGAAAGATATATATATATATATATATATAAGAATACACATCCAGAAGCTTTGTGCGGCATTTGTGTCAGAGACAATGACAATAAACACAGATGACACACAGCAACAGGGCCACTCAGGAAAACAGCACGACCTGATGGGATTTACATGGATAGACGAGGGATGATTACTCATCTCATTACGGTAGCATGTGCATACCTATTACTACCAATTAGAGGGTTAATTGCATAAATATAGAACATTATTTCCCCTCCTTCCAAACAGTCTCTGATGGGACAGAAAGCTTGTGCACCGTAACTGGAGTAACACTGTTGTAAATTCGGGTGTAAAACAGTAATACTAATATCACACAAGTGAATTTTAATGAGCTTATGTTATGCATTTATTTTGATTTATCACACTGTTTTTTATTTATCTAATATTAGTATTTTATAGACAATATCAGTATTATAGATTTGAAAAATCACTCTAATCATATATTTTTCCAACATGCTATCTGAACATATAGTCATTACAGCTTGTTTCCTATCCAATATAACTTGACTTATTCAAGCTTTTAATAGGTTGTTGCATGAGTGACATTTTCAAGGACACCACTTTTCATATGCAAATGAAGCAGAAATGACTCTTCATAAAATTTATGAAGCTAAAAAGATGTCAGTGGTCTGTGCACACTCTGCTACATTTCCCTCATCAGAAATACCTAACAGTTAAAATTTCATAGAACTGACAACATTGGCCAATTAAACTTGAAGTTCAAACGTTGTAGTATTTAAATAGTGGTTATGTTGTTTAGACAATTATAGTCAGTAGAGGTTGATTGGTGTGCACACTGTATAAGTCAAACTGCAAACAGAAATGCAGGAATTCCTTGAAGAGAATAACATCTAAATTGTAATCCTATGGCAGTTTGACATTGTATGTCTAAATCAATTTGGTGAAAGATACCAAAAGGAACATAGCAAAAGAGACAAAGCCTTAAAAAAAAAAAATATATATATATATATATATGAATCCAGTCAGGGTTAACCACAATGTTCAACGTTCAATAAACTGTCTATTTAAAAAGAACATGTGCTCGTAAAAGATCCCATGTTGTCAGCCAAAATGAAATTTGAAAGAAATAATTGAGTTTGTAATTGCACAGACTGTCATTTTATTACAGCGCCACTCTGCCTCTACATCTGGATTGGCAAATGGGTGATCATTAATAATAATGAAGCCATTTAACCCCATGGGCCTTTTACAAGGGGAGCAATGCCATTTTTCAAATGTTGGACATGACCATAAGGTGAAAGAAGAGGCCTACTTTTCATTCTCACTAAGCAGAAAAGGGCCACTTACTGCAGGACGGATGCATTTTATCATGATTCCACTCCAGGTTCTCCAGTACTACTTCATCACTGATAATGTGTGATTTATACTTTTATTCTTGAAGAATGACTGATATGAATTCGTGCCGCTGTTCCCCATTAAGTTATTCATGAATTCTTGAATGTACAAATGTACACGACGGATATTAAAGCACAACACGTGCTGCAAACAAATTTTATGACCAAGGGCAAATAACGTACCAAAAGTGGAAAAAGATTTTATAGACATATGGGTGTTGACAACATATTTCACACAGTTATGGGAACATTTCAGCAGCCGTTTGTGCTTGACAGTTGAAAAAGGAGCAGTTGTCTTTTGGAGTGGTCTGGGGTTTTCTCAGTTGTGGCTTTATGAGTAACTTTCTCTGACAAAATCAATGTTGCAGAGGTTATTTTGCCAAGAGCCATCAAAGAGGATCTTGGTTATAACTCTGAGGATTAATGACAATGGTAATCTTTTTCCCCCCCTCCAAAGCTGTTAGAGGGCTAGGAATAAATTTAGATTGCAGTGCTTTTTAAGACATGAGAAGGAACTGACTTGCTGTCATTACTGTAGCTGAATGACTAAAAATGTGGTAATTTAGACTTGTTACCCATGTGCAATTTGGTGGAGTTACACTTACACTTTGCAGTCTTGCAGAATGCAACACAGTTTTTGATAATGTTCCCCCACATGCATACCGCCATCTGTTACTGTTAGCTCTTACTGATGGCGAAGAAGAACTAAGTCAAAAGCAATAGGGGCCATCCATGTGTGGCTTCTGTACTTGAATGAATAACAGCAAATCTGTCTACAGAATGTCTTCCAAATTCGAAATGTACAAACAGAAGTGCTCAGCGGGTGAAACTCTCAGCTCCTCAGTTATTTAGCATCATTTACACCTGTATGAAAAAAAAAAACTTGCTTGCAGCGCATGTGCACAACTTGTGAACTCTCAGTTTTCAGAAAATGTTGCCATACTTTAAAGCACTTCTTGTATTCTTGTTGTTGAGAAATCCTAAAAGCACTTGGTGTTGATGATAACTGTCAAACATGCTATGTTTTCTAAAAGGTAAGAATGAGGACTATTTATATGTAAGAACGAGCAATAACATTTTCTACTGTGTATATATTCCAGTATTCAACTGTCTAGTTTCAGTGAGTCTGTGCTCAATATAGCCTCAGATTATTGTGCTTGGCTGACAGGAGTGGAACCTGATGTGGTCTTCTGCTGTTGTAGCCTATTCACCTCAAATTTTAATGTGTTGTGTATTCTGAGATGCTTTTCTGCTCACAACGGTTATTAAGTGTGCTTATTTGAGTTACTATAGACTTCCTGTCAGCGCACATACCAGTCTGGTCATTCCCCTTCGATCTCTTTCATCAACAAGTTGGTTCAACCTGCGGACCCTCCACTCACGGGATGTTTTTTTTGTTTTTCTGCACCATTCTGTGTAAAATCTAGAGATTGTTGTGTATGAAATTCCCAGGAGATTAGCAGTTTCTAAAATACTCAAACAAGCCATCTGGCACCATCAACCATGCCATGCTTAAAGGCACAGAGATCACACTTTTTCCCCATTCTGATGTTTGATGTGAACATCAACTGAATTAACATTAACTGCTCATGACCTGTATCTACAAGATTTTTTGCATTGCACTGCTGCCACATGATTGGCTGATTAGATTATCATGCAGGTATGTGCAGGTATACAGATGTTCCTAATAAAATGGATGATGAGTTGTCAGCTGAATTCAACTAAAGCTAACACCTAGCTCACGAACCATCTGGGAAACAACTTACAGAATAAGACTTATAAGCTAATATTCAATAAATTAGTCTTACTGGTAGATTGTGGGGTTTTACATATTACATTACATGTATATTACATATACATACATAATTCAAAGTAAGGATATGTGTTGACATGAAGAAATAATAACTCAGAGTAATGAGATAATATAGTAGTAGTAAATCAAATAGTAAATCAAAATAACATCATAGCACTTCAACATATTTTTCCTTAACTTGCGGTTCAGAGCTTTTATACAATCTAAATGAATTAGGATAATGTCAGTTTCAGTAGCTATCCAACAACTTGAGGATATTACACCTAGCAGGGTTTTACACATCTTTATGCAGACTGACTGCATTTACTGGATCCTTACAAAACATGATCTTTGCAGGCAGACAGTCAAGGAATGGTCAAAAAGTAGCCTAAATGAAACATTTTACTAAAATATATTTATGTTGTGGTAAGGCAGGGAGAAGCATACTATCGACAGAAAAAAAACATCATTTTTGACTGTTTTCCAGAATTAAGTCTCAGTGACATCTGTGGTGGTTGGTAAATGTGTATTTTCTCTATGGTTTCTCAATACAGCAGAAATAAAAGGACATTTTTGTACAGCAGAGCCTTGATTTAGTCCACAGTTGAGAGCATGTTTTAATTTGCTGCAGTTACAGTGATACATTAACACTGGGAAGTGAGTTATTCAGTGTTAGGAATATATCAACTGCAGCATGTTTAATGTCTGAGAGCCCTGGCTTCACACCTTTCTAGTTCTTCGTCACTTTCTCTCTTTCATTCGCTCCTCCTTTGTCTCGCCCCTTCCTTTCTCCTCTGTGTACATGTTGTCTTTGACCCGACGAAACTATAAGTAATTGCGAGTCGAAAAACAACATTTAATGATACAACATTTACTGAGCCCGAACAGACAGAAGTCACAGGTAGGCACTCCCAACAAAAGACAGAGTTTTTTTTTCTCTATCACTCCTTTTTCAAACAACAAAGAATATTATTGACTCAGCCAAGATTAAAACACCAAAACAAATAATAGAACAGCGTCAAGGACAAGGTGCAGGAGGAAAAAAGTTGCCTCGAACATGACAGGTCAGCTGCTCTCTCTGTTTTCCCTTTTGTTAGTCTTGATTAAAACCATGCAGTGGCTCACATATTTGATTTTTCACCTGGATATAAATAAAAAAAATATCCTTTTCTAGTCATGTCATTTGTATAATAAAGTGTTGATATACATTGTCTTGCACAGACACACACCTCTGCAAATGTATTGAATTTGAATGAGAAGTAAATGAAACAAATCCTTATTTCTATTCCCTTTGTGAATGGATAAAAAAAATACAAACAAACAAACAAAAAAAAAATCCATGTCGCTGCACCCTGTCTTCTGACTACTTGACTTTTTTTTTCTACCGAGCTCTTGTTGGCTGATGGGTCTGATTGCGTGGTGTTCATTATGTCTGATGGCCCCTACCTCTTGTCTCCTCTCCACCGCTTAGGCCTCTCCTCCATTAAGAGTGCGGAGGAGGAGAGGAGGAGAGGGGGCACAGCGTCAACACAATCAGCACTGCCCAAACACACAGCGTGCGCCGAATAGACGAGAGGCGCAAACACCATAACAATCAGCAATCAGCACTGATCATGATAATCACACGGAGAGTGCTACAAGATCCATGCTGCGCTCTCCCAGCTTGCCAAGAGTGGTTATTGTGTTGATAGGTCGGCGTATGAAGAGAAGTAATAAATTCGTCCGTAATTTGAGAGGTAAGAAAAGAAAATGCAACTCTCGTTTAAAAAAAAAAGAAGAAGCATGTATTTCAATATGCAGGTGGAAATTTGGCAGCAGAAGTGACCTTTTCTTAGGATAATGCTTTTTGAAGTCTAAAAGGAAGGAAACAATTTCTTGGGTGGGTGGGGACGGGGACTCTACGTCGTATACTGAGAGGGTGCTTTTATGAAAAGATAACATAGATGGATGGAGCAATATGTGCAAGAGATTAAGGGGAACTGTGAAGACAAGGGCACTGAAAGAGCCATGCTCTGCCTGCTCTTAAACCCACTCACCATTCATATCAGCTGTTTGAAAAGCCAGGAGTGTTCTCTATGGTGGCCAGGTTTAACTTTAGGGAGCTCACGCAAATATGCTCTCAGAGAAATATAATAAATAAATAAATAAATAAATAACAATACAAATCTACCAACAACCTACACTATATCAGGTGTAGCTGAGTACTTAAAAAAGTACTGTAGCATAGCCGTAGTTCAGCAATTCTAGATTTCTAGCTCATCGAACCAGAGACTAGCTACCAGGCTAGAAACATTAGTTCAGAGAGGGAGGAGTTTTCACAGACTTACATACATTTTTCATTTTATTTGCCATAAAAAACCCAAACAAACAAACAAACAAACAAACAAACAAAAAAAACCCCTATGACTAAAATATAATGCTTAAAAATGACTGGACCTAGAAGTATGGATTTATTCTATGGATTTATTCATTTATCTACAGTATGTCAAACTCAAAACAGATATCTGTTCAGAGTCTGTGGTAGTAGTTGAAAGAGGTACTGTGAACCGCCTCTATTAAACCACTTCAAATTGTTTCATTTTTAACCTTGAATCACTAATGGTTATGTTACCGTTCGGTCATGTTAGATTCTTATCCAGACATTTGTAAGCAAGGAACTCTATGTTCTATATTTTAGTTGAATACCCTTGATGTATATCATATGATATACAGTATATAAGTATACCTAGCCTTTATCAGATAAATTTTTGCTTTCCTAATACATTCCATGTGCATATTTATCAGTTCAAACAACTTTAAAATTCTACTCAACCAATAATGGAAATACAATTGGCCTGAAATTGAGCCTTTAACTTTTGGTCTAGTCTATAGCGAGCTCCAGTGAGGTGTGAGGAAATAAACTATGCCTCTGGATCCACAATATATCTGTTAGTCACTTGTGATTTGTTCTTGTTCCCTTAGCCATATATTTCTGTAACTGCTGCTATGGTCAGGGAGATAGTGAGTACATGGCATCAAAAGAGGCCATCCTTCAACCCTTTACTGGCAGGACAGAAAGCCGCTTGCCACGGCTGCTCCTTTGTCTTCGAAAATAAATGTCTCTGAAAAGGACAGAATCTGTTACATTGTGAATTGGGCGAGAAGAAGTCTGCTAATTAACTGTTACCAGGAAAAAAAAAGCGATAAAAACTCAGTTTCTTTGTGTCAGTGATATATCCTTGAGGCCAGTGTACTTGCTACATGGCCTCTGATTATTTCAAGAGACAAACCAGTTCTTTGAAAATGAGCTAAGAATAACTTGAGTTCCTCCGAGGCTTCTTACTGAAAAGCTTCTTCTTTTTAATTAATTTATTTATTTTTTTACAAATCAGAGCCTTGATGAAGTTTCTGCAATGTTAACACACTTGTTTCATGAGGATTAGACACGGCTCGAAGCGTGAATAATTTGACTGTGTTTTTTTCTTTCAAACACGATTGAAGAGCAGATTTTATATGATGGGTTAACACACAATGTAACAGTCCCAGTCAAACAGTGCAGTAAATTATTAAAGGTGGTCCAGCATATCTCAAAGGAAATGGAAACATGAAAATCAAATCATAAGGGAAGAAAATGTATGTATATATATTTTTTTGTTTTACTGAAGTTTTAAAACGTTATCATAAAACATTTGCATTTCTGCTGCACTCATCCTTTTCCATTCACCTTCTTATAAAAGAGGGACATTATTCCTTCTTCCTTTATACATAAACTACATAAACCTTTTTTTTTGTTTCTGTTATGGCACTTTAGAAAATATGAACACTTTCGTGTATTATTTATGAATATATATATATAGAGTAGAGATGCTGTTTATTTGTGTTTAGTAGCAGTCAATGTCAATCGAATTGGAACTACATGGATTGCAGGGCTAAGCCCCCTGCCTTTCCAAGATAAAAAGACATCAATATATACAGTTTCATTTCTGGCATCTGCATCAGATTTAATGCTGTTAGCAAATATCTTAAAGCAGATTTCTGGACTGTTGGACCACACCACCAATGGTCATAAGAAAAATACACAGACTGGTATTAAGAACCAAGGCCCAGACTGTAGATTCATACAGCCTTTCAGTGACAGTCGTGTCAGGTTCATTTGGGCTGATATTTTTCAGCCAGCTCTGCTGACACATCCATAATACATCATCGACACATGTTAGAAAGCACATGAGAAATACAGTCACAGGTGTAATGAATGTGAGGAATGTGGATTATTCACTTTATCATAACTTTCCCCTCAAAATTTGGAGTAGAACTAAAAGTAAATAGACTAAGTACTAAGTCCTTAGACTAAGTCCAATCAAACAAAAGGACGGATGACAGAAACAGTTTAGTGTTTTATTAAATTTTATTTATTTATTTATTTTCATTTTTCTACTCAGTTTGGTCACCTGCCAATCCCCACCAAGCAGCCAGCTCTCCTCTATCATATGACAGATACTAACTGAGGAGGGTGAAGGCTGACATGCTTCCTCAATGACACATGAATCCAGCTGACCACACCTTTTCAAACTGCAGCGTGACACACCCGGAGGAAAGAACTACTTGCCCTCTTCCACATACGTGAGCTTATAGATGCCCACAGTTTGCTGGTGTCACTGTGATTGACAGGAGAGAGAAAGTATGCAATCCCTCCCACCAGCCAATTTTGCTCCCTTGGATCCCAGTCACAGATGGCTGTTGGCATTTGGCATTGCTGGGATTCAAATTCGCAATCTCCTGAGAATAGGGTGATGTTTTTCTGCATCACTTAGAAGCAAGCTTTTTCTTTCCTTTTTCTTTTGGTGAACTTATATGTTTACCATGTTTTGTATTCAGAGGAAACATGACATGAAACCAGTAGAGCATTACAGACTTGAAACACTTTGCCTCACATCATTCTTATTATGCCATCAGTGAAACCACATGATATTATGCATTGCTCAACCCTAATATTTTCACTGTTGAGCAATTGATAAATATTAGATTTTAGCTCACACCCAGTCGTCTCTGCTGGACTAGTGTTATAATCTACAAGAATACACCAAAATGATACAAAGTTCAAGCACACTGACGTTCCACACTGACAATGAGTCATCACTGAGTGAGCAATGATGACTAAAACATTCCAAAACATATTGTTCCTCCAGATGAACTTGATGTGTCTGTACAGCTTCAAATCTCCCTCTGCCTACTGATGTTTTTTTTTTTTTTTTCCTGTGGTCATTCCTCCTTTTCCTGTCTGCCAGAATCCTGTCTACTGCTGCAACTCAGAAATGCTAGGCTTCAAATAAATACACTATATGTATGTTTAAAAACAATATATATATATATATATATATATATATATATATATATATATATATATATATATATATATATATATATATATATATATATATATATTCTTTTTCTTTTTCATAATACATATACTACATATATAATATAATACTACATATAATACATATATTATATACATATATTATACATATCTCATAATGATGATGATGATGATGATTGCACATAAGAAGATTGTTCTTTTTACGATGCCACCAGACAAATGCATATGCTGTACACACATGTATGTATGTACAAGTATGTCTCCACATTATTCACACACTCCAGGAGCAAGGCGACAAATGTACCAAGTGAGTGGAGGAAAATATTTTTAGGGCTATTTTTTTCCACATATGAGCAATCAATGCAAGAGCTGTGCCAGGGGCACTTACTGTGAGATGCTGAAGAATTATAGCAGTAGAAGGTGAAATGGATTTTTAGACCTCAGTAACAATAGGAAGTAATAGGCAACAACAACGACAACAACAACAAAAAAACCTCTGACAGTTTGCGTTAAAAAAAAACAAAAAACAAAAAAAAAAACATGCAAAAAACAAACAAACATAAAACCAGCTTGTATTATTTATTTAGGCATGTCAAGGTAAGTGTCATATAATTATTCCATATGTTACTGGAAAACCAACCCATAAACAAACAAATAAACCAGCCCAGATAATGGATGATATGTGAAGGCTGTATCACAAAAACCATGGTCAGTTGTAGTAATGGGAAAGCTGCTGTTTGATGTTTTTCTATCATTTGATTTCTACACCGAGGACAACAGGGGGAGCTGAGGGGGAAAAGCAAGGCTACTGCCTTGATAAATAAAGCATACTTTCCTTTCTCTTAGTCTTCTAGATGCAGCATCATCATGCATTGAATTACTGGCCCATAGCTTTTTCAAGAAAAAAGGAAAAAAAAAAAACAGAGCAGTAGGAGTGTAGCTTCAAGATCTAACATCAAACACAGATTCTTAGGCCAAGTGGTGAGTACTGATCAAGAATATACACAATATTATTTAACTTATTATATGATTGCATAAGTATTGCTTATTAGCGGCATAGTAGCCTTGCTTTGTGCTCCGAGAAGAGGAAACTTTACACAAATTCAAATACGGCATGAAAAACTAATAGATGAGTGATCTCTAAAGGAGCAGACACACTGGGTTCCAGGAAAAGGCACATGGCCGCGTTGCAGAGAGCACCAAAGGCCAGGACATGCAGGGAGTGAGAAGAATTTGAAATAGCCACAGGGCCTGTGCTCAATAGACTGCCTGAAACCTATTGACCTCATTGCCTTGATTTTTTTTGTGTGTCTTGCCTGAGGTGACCACTGTCAAACATTAACCACAAGTGCAGCGGATTTATGTATGTGTCCAAGTCTGAATCAGGCATATACGATATGCCTGGCCAATGGACTCCAGAAACAGAGGATGGACTGGACGTGTCATCCATTCTGGACGTATTTTTTTCCCCTCTCTCATAACCCTGTGTCTGTCACATTTCATGGTTGGCATCTCTTACAGCTGTAATGTCAGGACCCATTAGTGCGGCATGCTAACGGCATGGAAAGACAGAAGCTCTGCAGACCAAATGTCAGGGACTTTTGTCATCGTATCGCATGCTCAGCATCACTGTTTGTTGTCAAAGACCATTCTGCTTCCTGTGTACACAGTCTGCTCCAAGTCTCCACATGAACACACACTGCTATTGATACAATATGTATGATAATGCTGTTATTCCTGTATCGGAAACCCAAGACAGTGTGCCTCATGCAATATATCTCCACGGGCATTGCAAACAGGTTGGGAAGCAATTCTGGAGAGACAGCTGCTTTTAGATTACATTCATTATTCCATGGGGTTTGCTGTTCCAGTCTGAGGACAAGAAGACCAGGCTTTAATTTGGAGCTAAGATTAGCTGCTATTGGTCAGCGTGAGGGCTCAGAGCAGGCTATGGCCCATAATATTCAAGGTGATCCCTTCATAATTTCTCACTTTCCGGACCCACTGCTCTCTACTCTAATATTTGATAATTAGGTAAAGCCATCAGGTAGACAATTTCGTTTTCAATTAAAACTCCTTCTCCCCTTGTGACCTTGAGAATAACAAGGGAATGCTCTATATAGATCAGTGTTCAGCGTGGACATTTCAGGTGCCATTTAAAAATACATTTTAATTTAAAGCTGAACCCCCTCAGCATCTAATCTTAATGCACATTCACCTTCATAGAGACTGAAGGCGTACCATGAGGTAGACTGGGATAAATGTTAATGTAATTACTGAAGCTGACCCAATTAACTCAGGGGATATGACTGGACACCATCTGAATGACATATTTATGACCATATATTGTGTGGCACTCTTGCAAAAACAGGTTGTAAATTTGTATGACTCTCATGAGAGCATAAGGCATGCTGATGAGCTAGAACTGTGCAGACCTTATAATAATGCATAATAGTGTGATTAGACTTGATATCAATATATCAAAAACTTAATATGTTTAAAAAAAAAAAAAAAGATAAAGCAGCAAGGCCCAACCACTGATGTGTGAATCTATTTACTACTCACAGTGATGGGGATTTATTTATTAGATATTAGGATTTATGTGAATTGTAATGATCAATTTAGGTGTTATTTTATGGTTGTTATTTTTATATAATAGAAATGTGGTTAAAGCAAGCTTTCGATATATCTGTTTCTGTCCTAAGGGCTTAATTTAACTAACCACAAATGGGTTGCCAAAGCTTACATTTTCTGTTTGTTTGACACTTTGACATCTGCATCACATCATGATTATTATTATCAGCATTATGCCATGCTAAAATTGACTTTTCCATCAAAAGTTAATTACTTGGCATTCACATAAACCAAAAATTTCATCACAGACTCCAAATTTCTGCTGTCCATCATGAAACACTTTGAATGTTTAACCCTTCTGCGCAATATAGTACTGTGAAAGTACACACTTGGTGGTAAATAAGATCATAGGGTTAACACTACATGCAAATCAAGAGATGAACCTTTACTAAATGTAAGTGGTCATCACTTGATGTAAATGTATTGCAAACATTTCAAATCTATAATAATTGGTGCAATAAAATATCAAGAAAATGGCAAAGACAACAAAAAGTTTAATCAAAAGTACTGGTCTGTTTATTATGAGGATTCTAATCTTTAATGTCCAAGCTTAGAATGTAATTTTAAACAATCAGTGTCCAAAATGTTCAATGTTTTGGGTATAAAATGTTTATGACTATGTGCATTGCCACCCATCCAGTTTTCAGGCTGTGTCTATGAATCTGGTTTTAACTGTCACATTGGAATGTTTTGGAATTTTGGAATGTTCTCCTGAATTTGTGGCGAAAGGGTGGCCACTCAGTAAGAAATAATAATAATAATAATAATAATAATAATAATAATAGGTATTATTATTGTTGTTGTTGTTGTTGTTAGTCAGTGCAGTAACCATTGAGGTTATATGATGCAGAAATCTTGCAGTGATAGTTAATTTGAATAATAACTGAATGCCCACCACAACTCTGAAAATTTTGAAAGGCCAAAGACAAGGAATAAGTGAGTTTAGCTAGCTAATAGAGATGCAAACTATTCCCTGGCCCTATTGACCACAACAAACGACAAACACTGGATCTGTTAGCTAATAACATTTGTACAATTTAGTTGAATTTGCAATGGTGGCATACTTTAAGCTAGACAACAAACAAATATTGCATGTGTGCCTTTTATGTACAATCATAAATCTTACTCAGGCCATAAACATACAGGGGAAGCCATATTAAGTCATTTTCTATGGATGCAAATTAGTATTTTGCCCCACCCTAGCTTGGCACCCCAACAAAGTCAGCGGGTCTAACCTGGCCACCCCATTGTAAAAAGTCTGGCCACACCCTTGCTGTCAAAGCGGAAATCTGAATTTTTAATTCTGGACTGTCATGTGCCGACTACTATGAGCTTGTTTTAAAGAACAAACATGGTAGCAACCCTACCTAAGGAGCAAAAGTTACTTTATAGATATGAGTTTGTCAGAAAGTCAGTTGCAAACCCTGTCCCTCAGACTAAAGTTAACTGTTGAACTTTTCACAGTAGTTGGCTTATAAAACTACTTCTAAAATTACAATCATGAGACCAATTTGTAGCTCAAAGATGTGTCCTACCATTGGGACTGGAATTTCTATTGCATTCAGTGCAGAAGAGTGCACTACCACTGGGACTCAGGTTTCTAGTGCATCCAGCACAGAGAAGCGTAGCACCACTGGGACTCAAGTTTCTACTGCAGCTGTGCCATCTGTAGCCACCGGCACCCAATTGGCCGTGTTCTCATTAGGGGGGAAGGACAGCAGGGTCCCTGCTATCATTAACATTACAAACCAACCAATCATGTGTCTACTTGGTCAGTTGATTACCATTCCCCAAGCACATATCAGAGGCTGATATAGCTGTGTGGTAGCTGGTTTGGAAAGGTACAGTGGCAGGCTGCATATGCCATGGAGGAAAAAAAAACAAACACATGTTGTTTTCTTTTTTGCTCTTTTTTAATAGGTACACAGCTGGTAGAAAATTAAATATGACAACTGTTTGAGATCAGTAGATCAGCAAATAACGGCTACTGTGCCAAAAGAAACATCTCAACATTGCCACTAATGCCCCTAAATCTCAAACGGCTTCTGTTCCTGACAAATGCATCCCAAAAACAGGCGAAGGATCTTTGTGTCATATAAAGTGCAATGCAATTAAAATAAAGCAATGTCTAATTTCATATCAGTACTATATGTAGCACAGCTCTAATACTCCTTCAAATAAATATAAAGTTTGTGGTAGTGCTGCCAATTGCTAATATAAAAATGCTGTGCAATCAAACTGGCCTCCGACAGTGCTGCCAATCAGATGAATATTTATTCAACCTGGCTGCTGCTTTTCATTTTTGAAATCAGCAGAGATGGTGCACTAGCTTGGAGACGATGGAGGGGAAAAAGTTGATTTGTGATTATTCTCTTCAGGTTCTCAGTATGGAATGTGTTATAAGTCACTGCTTGAGCTACATGCAAAATGCAATAAATACTCACAAACAAATTGATACACCTGTATTAGCGCTCTATATATACAGTATATATATATATATATATATATATATATATATATATATATATATATATATATATATATATATATATATATATATATTATAGTATACACACATACTGTGTAGTATACACATATACTGTACATGGGCGGACTAATTTGGGGGCCTATAAGCAATTCCGGGTATGGGGCCCCAAGAAATCAACTATGCGCCCTTTTACTTTTGTAACCCTTATTTTGCTGTCTCTCAGCAAAGCACTCAACCTATTTTTTCTAGAGTTTACCCCAAATTAAAACGACAGGGGAACAACTAAGCCTAACTAATATACACAGATACTAACTAATAAAGCAACTAAAAGAGTTTGACTACATTCTTTTCTGTCATTTCTTTTTTCCTCCTTTTTGAGCTCCACTGGGATAGCTGCATTTCATTATTAATTTATTTCCTTGCAACTTTAATTTCGACTTCACTCTGCTGCTAATGTGCTACTCACACTCGCTTTAGAACTACTGAGTCTGCCATAATTTTATATAATTTTTTTTTTTAAGTCTGCCACTGATAATGTAGATGCATACATATACTCACTGGCCACTTTAAAGTTAACACCTGTACACCTGCTCATTCTTGTAATTATCCTATCAGCAAATCATGTGGTTAATCAACCATCAGAGTAGGGGTTTAAATAAAGTGAAATCTCAGAGGAGATCAGAAGAGAATGGCCAGACTGGTCTGAGCTGACAGAAAGGTTATGATAACCACACTACACAACCGTGGTTACCAGAAAGGCATCTTAAAAATCACAACCCTGTGTTGAACAATGTTGAACCCTCACGTGAATGGGTTACAACAGCAGAAGACCACATCTGACTTCTACTACTTCTATCAGCCAAAAACATGAATCTGAGGCACAGGATCATCAAAACCAGACAGTTGATGTTTGTAAAAGTCCAGACAACATTTTTCCTATCTTCAACTGTCCAGTTTTCCCAAATGAACCGTTGTTTTTTCTTTATACATAGACAATGCACTAAAATGTAAATTGTAGAGAGAGACACTGAAATGGATTAAGACTGATACATTTGTTTCAGGCTTGAAACCTTAAATTGCACAAAAGTTGATTTAGATCTGTTTGTTTGAGCTTCTAAGAGAAGAGATATGAAAATGGCCTCACTAACAACAGTATGACAACATCATAAAATGTTATTTTCTGCAGTGATAAGGCCAGCCAGATAGAACAAATGGTAAAGGCAGTATTATCTAAATGCAGTAATTGGCTATCTGAAAATCCTTACTTTACCACCTTCAATCGATATGGCCCGTGTAGATAAGAGTGTTCATTTTCAATCCCTCAGTTCAGCAATAATGTGAAATGATGCACTTGCAAACTGATTGTGACATTAATTTCTCCAAGCCTTTCTCGGTGGTCACTGTATCCACCCAAATGTGCATTGCATTTTCTAGTTTTTTTTTTTTTGTGTTTACTAAAATAATATGATTTCTTTTACTGTACAGCCAAATCACATAATCAAATATACTGGCCATTAAAAGTCTGAATCTGCTCTGGGTGGTTGTTTCTGAGTTATTCTCTGTTTATATCAACCAGAAGAAGAATTTATTGAGCTTGACATTTTAATGCCTTCCTTCTTATTTCCCCCTCTACTATGACTTCATCAGCGCCTTAAACCTGCAATGGCTGGTTCATGACCAGAATAATGGCGTATGATCACTTGCTGAAAGTAGAAAAGATCATTTCAGCAGAAACGTGTTGATGCAAATTCATGTGAGGCGTGGCTGTGAATTCTCACACTAAGTGTCCCCAACTCATTGAAAAGTCAGTCACAAAGAAGACAGCTATGACAACAGATTTCCTGAAGATGTGTGATGTTGTTCCAGTGTGAACTGCATTATTTTAATAATGGAAATGGCATCAGGAATGAAACCTCTTAACAACTGGCTGATTAATGAGAATGAAAATAATTTTTAAAATTTTTTTTAAAAAATGATGTATTTCAGGGGGCTTGGTGGTTAGCATGTTTGCCTCGCACCCTTTGGGGTTGGGGATTCGATTCCTGTCTCTGCCCTGTGTGGCTTAGTGGTTAGCATGTTTGCTTCGCACCCTTTGGGGTTGGGGGTTCGATTCCTGTCTCTGCCCTGTGTGTGTGGAGTTTGCATGTTCTCCCCATGCTTCGGGGGTTTCCTCCGTGTTCTCCGGTTTCCTCCCCCAGTCCAGAAACATGTATTGTAGGCTGATTAACATCTCTAAATTGTCTGTAGTGTGTGAATGGGTGTGAATACAGTATGTGTGTGATCATGCCCTGCGATGGGTTGGTATCCTGTCCAGGGTGTCCCCTGCCTTGTGCCTTGAGTCCCCTGGGATAGGCTTCAGGCTCCCTGCAACCATGTGTAGGATAAGCGGTACAGAAAATAGATGGATGGATGGATGTATTTCAGTCTAGTTCTAGTTTTCTTTCTGTTGGACTTGAGTGCAGCATTTGACACTATTGACTATATGACTATTAAATTTTAATGGGCAGGCTTGAAAACACTGTAGGTTTAGACAGACACATTCTTTCCTGCTTTAGATCTTACTTGACAGACTATTACCAGTTTGTTAGCATAAATGGAGATTATTCAGAGCCTTAAAAATGCAATATGGTCTCCCAAAAGATTACATTTTAGGGCCCCAATTATCCTCCATTTGTATCTGTCCCTTGGGCATGCAATTTTGGCTTTAATTTCTCTGCTGATGATATACAATTAACAGAAACTTAACACAATGAAAATACTTTTTCACCTCCTTAATTCTGATTAAACAACATTGCCTGCTGCTGATTTTAACCTAGAGCTTGATGGCTATTCAGAACCATATTCTGGTTCATCCTTTGTTTTCCATGGATTTAACATCTCAACTACTACATATTAACATCTGAAGAACATAACTAAAATAAGAAATATTCTAACCCTACATGACACTGTGAAACTACTGCATGCTTTCATAGCTTCTAGATGAGACTATTGTGAGGTGTTGCTGGATGGCTGCCCTGTTGCCTCTTTAAATAAGCTTCAGCTAGTTAGAATAGGATCAGGCATAATAGGCTCCAAGAAAAGTAAGCTTTTTTATGCCAGTCTTTTTCAAGCTAAACTGAACTGATATTTGAAGCTCTGAATTGTTTAGTTAATTTGTTATTGGTATTTATTAATTAGTAATCATACTTTGGAATTTTAATGTGACTGACCATAAATAGTATTGAGATCATAAAATTTTCCATGACATGACAAACAGACAAACAAGCAAACAAATAAATAATTATGTTGTTGCTGTCTGATGAAAACCATGTATCTCAGCTTTTTGAGGTTTTCACTTTTTTTTCTGTGGAATTACCCATCTACATGACCTACATCTACTGTAAATGACCAAGCTGAATAATGACATTTTAACTAGTTTGTCCATTTGACTGTCTGTGAAAACTATGTATCACATTCAGATCAGATATTGGATGTGTCAGAGAACTGCTTGCCATCAAATAGATTTTTGAGGAATGGACCAACACCCCTTTCTAGTCCTCATCGATCTCCATAACCTTAAGTATATTCAGATAGTGAAATGACTCAACTTCCAATAGGTTATATTCTTCATGCATCTCAACTTCACTTTAACCTACAGACTCGGATCCAAGTACACCAAAGCGGATACCCCTTTTAGAGTCCATTAAGCCTCAGCCCAGCCACAGACTCCTGAGTCTCACCCACATGCATTGGTGCACCAGTCCACTGGGAAATCATTGAAGATATACAACAGGCCAGTGCAACAGAACCCTACTCCTGAGCAGTGCACTCCAGAAAAGGTATACATACCTGCAACAAATCTGTCCACAAGTACTACAATGGGTACATGGACTTCATAATGCATTGATCATGGTAGTCATACAGTAATCCAATTTTCTAAAGCTT
Organism: Cranoglanis bouderius; assembly: GCA_023630585.1. Taxonomy (NCBI): domain Eukaryota; kingdom Metazoa; phylum Chordata; class Actinopteri; order Siluriformes; family Cranoglanididae; genus Cranoglanis; species Cranoglanis bouderius. The sequence continues at coordinate 10,270,511 of CM042561.1, forward strand.
GCATGCTTATCCTTTTATCCAAACTACCCTCCCACTTGATACAGAAAAAGTGGTCTCCCAGCAAGTGTTTATGACACTATGAGGACTAACCAAGTCTCAGACCATGGGCCCCAATTTACCTCTCATGCATGGCAGGCATTGTATAAGTCATTGCAAATTGTTCAACCTCTAACAAATGGAATGAATGCATTTGATATCTTGGTTGAACAGTATATGCATAGAACTCTGTAATAATTTATTCCACAGGTATGACACCATTCCTCTGTGTCCTAAGGCAACAACCTCCCCTGTTTTCGGGGTCAGTTGAATCCTCAGATGTCTCAGCAGTGGATTATGCAAATGGAAAGACATGGGCAGTTGTCAGACATCAGAAGGCCAAGGCTGATCATTGACATTCATCCAAATGGTGGGGTTGTCTATCTGCTACCTGAGACAGAGACTCCAAGGTTCAAATATTTATTGGTTCATTCAACATAGTTTAGCAGGTCACTCCTGTATCTTATCATTTAGATTTTCCAGCCTGTTTCCATGCATCTCTCATTAAGCCTGTTCCTTCTCATAAACAAGTCAAGGAGACTCATGACTCCAACCAGCTTACATTGTCCAAGCTCTGTGGGTCATTCTTGGGTAGCGTTCTTTAATCTTTGTTAATACAGGGCATCCACTGGAAAGACCCTAATCACCCTGCCCTGAGGGCATCAGGAGCCGCTCATAGGGGAGTTTCTGTCATGGTTTCACCAGAGGAGCACCACAATACTAGGTCACTACATTTACTCATTATTATATATACAGTATCTCACAAAAGTGAGTACACCCCTCACATTTTTGTAAATATTCTATTATATCTTTTCATGGGACAACACTGAAGAAATGACACTTTGCTACAATGTAAAGTAGTGAGTGTACAGCTTGTATAACAGAGTAAATTTGCTGTCCCCTCAAAATAACTCAACACACAGCCATTAATGTCTAAACCGCTGGCAACAAAAGTGAGTACACCCCTAAGTGAAAATGTCCAAATTGGGCCCAAAGTGTCAATATTTTGTTTGGCCACCATTATTTTCCAGCACTGCCGTAACCCTGTTGGGCATGGAGTTCACCAGAGCTTCACAGGTTGCCACTGGAGTCCTCTTCCACTCCTCCATTACAGAGCTGGTGGATGTTAGAGACCTTGCGCTTCTCCACCTTCCGTTTGAGGATGCCCCACAGATGCTCAATAGGGTTTAGGTCTGGAGACATGCTTGGCCAGTCCATCACCTTTACTCTCAGCTTCTTTAGCAAGTCTTGGAGGTGTGTTTGGGGTCATTATCATGTTGGAATACTGCCTTGTGGCCCAGTTTCCGAAGGGAGGGGATCATGCTCTGCTTCAGTATGTCACAGTGAACTGTAGCTCCCCAGTGCTGGCAGCACTCATGCAGCCCCAGACCATGACACTCCCACCACCATGCTTGACTGTAGGCAAGACACACTTGTCTTTGTACTCCTCACCTGGTTGCCACCACACACGCTTGACACCATCTGAACCAAATAAGTTTATCTTGGTCTCATCAGACCACAGGACATGGTTACAGTAATCCATGTCCTTAGTCTGCTTGGCTTCAGCAAACTGTTGCTGTGGGCTTTCTTGTGCATCATCTTTAGAAGAGGCTTCCTTCTGAGATGACAGCCATGCAGACCAATTTGATGCAGTGTGCGGCGTATGGTCTGAGCACTGACAGGCTGACCCCCCACCCCTTCAACCTCTGCAGCAATGCTGGCAGCACTCATATGTCTATTCTGCAAAGCCAACCTCTGGTTATGATGCTGAGCACATGCACTCAACTTCTTTGGTTGACCATGGCGAGGCCTGTTCTGAGTTCAGTTTCAGGGTGTTGGCAAACTTCTTATAGCCTAGGCTATCTTTATGTAGAGCAACAATTCTTTTTTTTAGATCCTCAGAGAGTTCTTTGCCATGAGGTGCCATGTTGAACTTCCAGTGACCAGTATGACAGAGTGTGAGAGCGATAACACCAAACTTAACACACCTGCTCCCCATTCACACCTGAGACCTTGTAACACTAACGAGTCACATGACACCGGGGAGAGAACATGGCTATTTGGGCCCAATTTGGACATTTTCACTTAGGGGTGTACTCACTTTTGTTGAGTTATTTTGAGGGGACAGCAAATTTACACTGTTATACAAGCTGTACACTCACTACTTTACATTGTAGCAAAGTGTCATTTCGTCAGTGTTGTCCCATGAAAAGATATAATAAAATATTCACAAAAATGTGAGGGGTGTACTCACTTTTGTGAGATACTGTATATATTTCAATTTTCATTGCGAAGTCTTACCTTCTATCTGGATTACAATTCTGAGACGTATTGTCTGAAACTTTATGCCTGAGAGTATGTTTCTTTTTTTCTGGTTTCTGAATACTGGATTGTTTACTGACTGACACTTTTGCCTATTCCTTCTGTCCATTTGGCAATTATTCTTTCCTAGTTATTTTCAGAAATAAACTTTCTGTGCAGTTTCTATGAGGAAAATTTGGAACTATTCCTAATAAAGTGTCAACTGGATGAATTTCTACATTATTTTTACATAAACTATTTAAATGGATTATTAAATTACAATTTTATTTCTGGACTGACTGACAGCATGATTTGTAATGTTAAGATACAGTCTACATTTTAACATCATTCTTATATGCTGTTTTACTGGTAATTTAGCTATTTGTTCCCCTAATGCCACAACGCTACTCCTGGGGAAGCATAGTGTTATATTAAGCTCTTTCCCGGAAATAAAGCAAAAACCCTGCATTTGTCAATGAATGGTCCTGCACAGTCTCCTTATACAGCTGCTCAGGGTTGTTTGCATGACTACATCTCAGGTTATCAGAGATGTTAGTCACTAATGCGGAGTGCCAGTTCTTTGTTCACAGTGTACGTTCTGTCTGTAAAGGCAAATTAAGTGCTTTATGAAGTAAACAAATATACCTGGCAAACAAATATACCTGCCCCGCCCGGATTTGGCACAATGTTGATGATACAATACTTATGATACTGAAAAACAGGTGCACAGGAGGACCAGGCAATAGCCACATTAATCAGAAAAAGTGTTACAAAAATAACATCTAGGCAGGCTGACATGCTGGCAAATCTATTTTAGAGAGGTGGTCTGGTTTCCTTCAGATTCTCTGGTTTCCTCCCACTCTACAAAAAAAAAAAACCCTGCAGGTAGGGGGAATGGCTATTCTAGATTGCCTCTAGGTGTGGATGATTCTGTGAGTGTGTGTGTGTGTATAGTGCCCTGCAATGAATTGGAGTCCTACTGGGGTGAATTCTCCTGCCTTGAGCCCAGTGTTGGCTCTGGATAACCCGCGTCCTTCACCAGAATAAAGAGGTTACTGAAGATGAATGAATGAATGCATATAAATAAATATGAACAGTGTGTATAAATAAATATATATGTATGTATAAATAAATAAATAAATATATATATATATATATATATATATATATATATATATATATATATATATATATATATATATACAGTTTTTTTTTAATGACTGTATGAGACTGAAAACAGAGAGTAGAATCAAGTATAGAAGCACGTTGTCAGTGAGCTGTTCATCTATTTTTCATTGGCCTTTAGTTGCCAAAAACTGTGGCCACAGAATTCTTTTATCTTTTCGTTGTTTCTTGAAGTTATTTATTTACTTCAGCGCAGGCATTCTTCTTGACACTATTCTGAGAGACTTGTGTAGGTTGGTGAAGGCCTATCCATCTCTCTGGCAAGCTGAAAAGTAATTTACTAATTTGCTTGTGGGTGACCTGGGTCATTTTTATTTATGAGCCATTAGCAAAATATATTCAGGAATCAAACCCCCGCGTTAAGACAATGATGGAGAATTATGTAGCCTGAGCAACAGAGCAAGCTCACACTCCACCCAACTGTTTGAAAGAGGAAGCCATGATAGTGGGCATGCTTTAAAAAGCAGAGATTGCATAATTTTCACCCCCCAACCTGGCTGACAGAAGTGTGTGGGGAAAGGAAATCTCTAAGGTTTATAAACTGAACTTTTTATACAATGCACATAGTATAGGACAATTACCATTTATAGTGGTTGCACGGCCTTTGCAGCATCCCCCTGCCACCAACCCCTTGCCTTTTTATATGAAAAGTACTATACATTCTGCTATTACCTAACATATTGAGTGAGGTCACTCACTGGTAGAATACGGCATGGGTTATTGAACTTGGTAAATGGGCACAGATTGCTCCAATGCCTCAACTGTCAATGCCTCCTAAAAAGAAAGGCAGTAAAATGGAGTCATTAAAAACTACTCCAACAAGAGCTTCATCTTCATTTATATCAAAAGCTGCTAGTGTTATTTTAGCCAATGGTTCAAATACTATAGGTACATCATGTTCATATATTCCTCTATGATTTATGACTTCAGTCACGGCACTTAATGAAAGCAAAGCCGATGTAATGATGCAAAGAAAATGAGCACTTTTATTAAAGAAACATGACTGTACACCAAACGCTGGACCTTAGGAACAAAAATAAAGTCAGTGAAAGAGATAACATCTGGACAGAAGCTCAAAGGGACATTGTGAAATATAAACACACCATCTTTTATATTGTCTTTTCAACGTAACTCACAGGAAGCACAACATGCCAAGAGTTATAAATACAGGAGCCAAGAATGCTTACAGCATTATTAATTTTCCCCAGCATTTTTTTCCCTGAATATTTTAGCAGTGTGTCTGTAGCTCACCCTTTGAGGGCTAAAGAAGTCTCTGAAGTGGATAATTCTCCTTTCAGTTGGAGAAAACGCTCTGCCTGCTCATGTCAATACAACTTCTCATGAGATGTGCATCAATGTCTGCACAGCTGTGATAAGTGTATTGAGAACGAATAATAATTCAGCACATTCAGTGTGCGTGCACATATTTATTCCATATTGTAAATTAAGTCATGTCCCCTTGAATGTGGCTTTGATTCCCCCCCCCCCTCCATTTTAGTGAATTCAAAATGGAGTGAACAATAGAAGGGGGCAATTTCTATGCCTGTAAATTCATGGACAAAGCATCAATTAATGAAGTAAATAAATAAGAAATGTCCCTTAGAGGTGAATGGAATTTAATGTGTTCTGTACAAAGAACAAAGGCAAAACCGAAAAAGTGAAGTCCAGTATGAGTAATGCAATCTAGCTCCTCAGTTTTAACATTTTATAGCCACAGTCTCTCTCTCTCTCTCTCTCTCTCTTAAAAAAACGCATTACTGAAGAAGTTAGGGAAGAAAAAAGGGCTTGTGGATTAACACTGCTGCATAATGTTGGACAGACTCGCATAACAAGTGCAGGAGTACACATTCCACCATGCAGCCTGGGAAAGCAAGAGCATGTGGACTCTGTGGTTGAAGCTCTTTTGATCAGCGTCGGACTACTCCTCCTGCTGAGCCCTTCCATCTTGTTCACAGTTGGATCAATGAAGCTGAGCTTCTTTCCCTAATGAAATCTGCACTGGATCATGGGTTTGTGAATGACCACCGTGAAAGGTCAGGCAGTAAAGTAGCTGTTTTTCCTCCTGCTGAGTAAAAAAAAAAAAAAAACCTGCATCGAGCTTAATGAGTTTACATTACTTTACACGAGGCTTGACATGAGGCACTCTGTGAAAAGTTATGCCTTCAGTTTTAATTAGGTCAATAACTTAATACGGCCTGAGAGCGGCCCAGGTTAGAAAATCGCTAGCCTAATTTACCTTGACCCATGAGCTTATCAAGTCATTAATGCCCATGACAAAATATAGTGAGGCTCTTGAAACACAGAGCTGTTTTGCTACTTCAGCAGTCAGTAGATAGATGGGCAAGAAAATTATAGACTCAGAATATTATTTTTATTCACTTCTCTCATCCACATTTATTTTCACCCTACATTCACACTCTTGACAAGTTACTTGTGTCGCTTGTAGTATGTCTCTTGTGGGAATGAACTGACTGCTTTTGGGTGTGCACTGTACTGTTTTTAGATAGATAAAGTAGGTAAATTTAGCTTTTAATGCTAATTATTTAGGCACAAAATAAAAAATGCAGTAATCAGTGTGAAAAGTGGTTGTTTGATTTGTAATGTAATGTGCCAGGCTTTGTACCACCACTGCTGGCAGATAAGCTGGCAATCTCTGCTACTTGCTTTCAAGGTTTTTTTTTTCTTCAAAATGTCTCTATACACATTTAATGAGAGATCATATATGACAGGATGAAAGGAAACCATGGTTTTCTTCCATTTTTCTTCCGTTTTTTTGCACATCATAATGTAAATGATATATAATTGCAGATAAGAACTAAAATTGGGAAACTAAAAGAATATGCACAATAGGATTGGTCCGAGGACTCATTCAAGCCAATCATTTGGATATATAGTTTTAATAATTTGCATAGACTTGAGAAAATCTCAATTCAAACATTGCTTGTCAAGTTGTCAGTTTCTCGTGTGCCGCTGTCACTGAAACTGTGGCTCTATGTCACGTTCGTACATAGAATGAATGGCCACCTGTCTGTTTGTTGCTTGCTAGCGTGAACGTAGGGTCAGGGAGAGCAGTAGAAAAGCAATTAAATGACGCATTAAAGTGCATATATCACTTTAATGCACTGTATGTTTAAAGAGTTCAGGTTTCTACATTTCATGGCATCTCACAGGAATAATAAAAAAGTGCTGCAATTTTCAGACATGGTCCTTAAATATTACTTGTCTTCTACATTTAACACCCAAAGGCAGGCTGCAAGTGCTGCTCAGGCACTTCGTGCCATTTTGGATTCTCCTTTCATTAATATTTGAATGCCACATGAAAGAAATATTACAACATGGAGCGAACAAAAGGGAGAAGACTCTCCCCCACCAGAGGAGAATATAAGTTTTGTATCCCGCATGCTACTCAATGGCAGAACGTCATGCTGAATTTTCTCCCTCTTCTTCCTGCTATCTGATGCAATGCTCATCCTTCACAGTCAGACACCCTCTACATCGTCTACAGGTTACACCTGGCACATCGCGCTACGCATCATTCTGCACCTTCTAAGAAAAAATGCCAAGCTGCGAACATGCTGATGCTGCTCCAAATGTCTAAAAAGATTCAGCCAGGGTTATCCGGGGGTTCATCATCCCATCATACGACCTTTCAGGATCATCTGGTTCACTAAGAGGTTTAGATGGTTTAAGAAGCCGGTGTGGTTTAGACTGTAATAAGGTCCCAATTGTACTATGCATAAATGTTGCAGGCACAGAAGGCTTATTGTGCTGGCATCAATGCATGAGGGCTGCTTTAAGAATGAAACCCAGTCACGCACGGCATGGCCTCCCTGCTCTACACAGATGAAACCGCATTCCCTTGATCAATGGCAGGATGTCTCATTGTACAGTAAACACGAATCATTCTTTATCATCTGGCCTTCAAATCTGATTGCTTGGGCCACTACTCAGCCGCAGCGCAGTGCCTCATTTCAGTGGCATTTCAAAGCTTGAGTGTTTGGATGCAGCACTGAGGGACGATGAGTTTACTGAGCAGATTTCTTGACCTTTTAATGGCCAGTAGAGGGCAGATAATACTCCTATGATATTGATGCAGTGTATATATTTAATATAAGTCTATGTGTGTGCTTATGACAAGCATAAATGATTAGTACTGTATTTTTCAACTCAGAAAAAACAATAGTATGTAAAAATAGTAAGGAGTCACAGGTTAAACATTAATTCATAGCTAATAAGTGTGCATAGAAGTAGAGAAAGCAGTTATTTGCAGCCAATTAGTGCTTAATTTAGTGTACAGTTTTTGACAATGTATATATTTACCATGCGCACAATGCTACATAAACCCTCTGGTAAGACAGCTGATAAGAAAAAAATCAATAAAATAATAAAATAAATATATAATAGTAATAATAATAATAATAATAATAATAATAATAATAATAATAATAATAATAGGAGGAAGAAGAAGAAGAAGTGGAAGAAGAAGAAGAAGAAGAAGAAGAAGAAGAAGAAGAAGAAGAAGAAGAAGAAGAATCCATCCGTCCATCGTCCATACCACTTATCCTACACAGGGTCACGGGGAGCCTGGAGCCTATCTCGGGCCACAATGTTGAGGATACCCTGGACATCTATCGCAGGGCACAATCACACACACACACACACATTCACACACCCAGTCACACACTACAGACAATTTAGAGATGCCAATCAGCCTACAACACATGTCTTTGGACTGGCGGATGAAACTGGAGTACCCGGAGGAAACCCGAAGCACAGGGAGAACATGTAAACTCCACGCACACAGGGTGAAGGCAGGATTCAAACCCCCAACCCCAGATGTGCGAGTCAAAACTGCTAACCACCAATAATAAACAAACAAACAAACAAACATATTTTTATGCAACAGTCCATTTATCTGTCATAAAGACTGCTTTCATAAATGGCATAGATTTGTGCTATTAGTACTTTTCTGTCTGTCTTAAGTCAAATTGTCATAAATAACTTTGTTGTTCAGTATGTCGCATTAAAATATGTTCAATATTCCTTATTAAAGTTATTAATGTTTATGTACATTTATGCCATGTATCATTAAGTCCTTATGTAGGTGTCATATACACCGTAAAGAATAGCTGTAAATGTATAGTGTATATTTCACAGTAAAATATTGTTTTACTATTTACAGGAGTATACTGTAAACAATTTGGCAATTAGAGCAGTGTGTTGGTTTGCCATGAAATATCCAGAAAAAGCAATGAATAGTGGGAAATATAACATTTTAGATAGAAGTATTTAGAGTAAATGATCAACATCTGAAAATTTCAGACAAACACAAATCCACTTTCATGTAAGTTTATACGCTAGCCAAAACTTAGTTTAGTAAAGCACTGACTAATTAATTTGTCTTTTAGTCAGAGATAATTCACTGATAGTGGTAGTTGGATCAGTGCTAGCTAGTGGAGGGAAGTGGAGGCTCAGTGGTTCTGGCTTTGAGCTACAGCTCAGAAGGTTGTGAGTGCCATGGTTGCCATGTTTGGGTTCTTGAGCAAGACCCTTAACCTTCAACTGCTCAGTTGAATCCTACCAAATGCTGTATATAAGTTGTTTTGCAAATGTAGTGGATTCTAATTTGTTTTAAATTTGCAGTATATCACTGGAAACATTATAATGTAAATACAAATCTACAATCATTTACTGTAAATTTACAGTATTTTTTGTACATTGTAGCCCTATGAAGACTGCACGTAAGTGTTACCAAGATTTGTAACAGTATGAAAAGTAGTAAGAGACTGGCACCTGTCTGAATATCTTGTTTACTTGTTTATAGATTGAGTTTAACTGGCTGTTTTACCTGACATACAGTTTTCACAGTAGTACAGAGTTATGAACTGAACACATATAATTTAGAGCAGTCATTTATTAGGTATTATCTCTTTACGTTTTTTTTTTTCTTTTCTTTTTCTTTGAGAGATCATGTTTAGTGTAGCAATAACTGTACTAAACATTAATTAACCTGGACATTTCCATATGCAGTAGTTATTAATAATCTTCATAAGATAGGAATATAAGAAGACTGTAATAAGAAGCAATCATATTCTATTAATGTTGCTGTATCTGTATTCATTACTCTTATGCAAATGTAAAAACATGAATTAATGTGCAGTATGTGATACTGATGTGTTACTAAAAGAAATAAAAAAATAAAATAACATTTAGGATGTTATACTGCATCAAATGTAGTTCTGGCTAAAATCGTGTAACTAGAGACACAGTGTACATGTGGCAGATGTGGCACCTGCACTTGAGTCTTGTCCAGTCACAGAGACAGATAGGCTGGCAAACAGAAGACAAGTTGGTGAAGAATGCAGTGTCAGTAACAGTAGCAGGTGAGATAAAGTCACTGTGAAGCTGTGAAGTTGTAAGCCACCTGATTTAAAGTGGCTACAATAAACAGGCTACTGTGAGTGTGTGTGCATGAGTGTGTGCGCATGCGGTTAATGCGGGCCTGAATGTTCTGTGCTCCAGTCTCAGCAGCCACAATATGAAGTGACATCTCACTGCCATTATGTAAGTGAAAACAGCTGTTATTTTCTGGAGAGGCTATGGCTGGTTAAGGTCCTCAGCAGACAGGGAAGAGTCATGTCTCATTCATCCTCCCAATACACACACACACACACACACACACACATTAAAAAAAAAAAAAAAAAAAAAAAAACAGGATGGAGAATGACCCAGATACAAACAAAACCATCCATTTTGCAGGACATCCATTTTGCTGATACTTCCTGTTGACTGAATTTGGTGTATTTGATGTATATTCTACATTTTTTAACAGAATGAAGGAGAGGATGGTATTCTTCTAGCAGTTATCTAAATATATTTCTTCTGCTGGTATAATTATAACAAAATTAATTGCGTGCCTATTCTATGTCAGGAGGGACAAACACGACTGCTGCAAGATTTTATCTGCACAGAGAAAGATGCCATGGATGTAATTAGATATGGCATTTTTTTCCCCCTTACCATTCATACGCAACACTAGCACTGATGAAAACTATCAGAAGAAGATTATCTATTGTGGCGCTAAGCTGGTTTGATAGTTACTGTAAACACTATAACAAACCACCTTTTTATGCAAAATGGAACAATGAGCTATTTTGCATGTATATAAGCAGCCACCAATTCCTATTTTAAAGGAGGTTGAACAATTCAGTGCTGTAATCATCTCTCTCCATTCAAGTCCCCTTTTGTTCTTCTCAAATGGTGTTCAAAGGAATGAGCATTTTCTTTCCAGTCCACTTGAGTTGAGAATATAAAGTGCTGCAATGCAATCTACTCCGCAGCTCGATGAAGGGAGAGATGTGCTGTATGTATAGACTGACGATAAAACTGTAATGAAATGTACGTGTAAATGCATACTTGCTAAGGATGTAACTGAATGTAAATGCATTATTCAGAATGAAAAGGTAGAAATACAGATATTATTCATTTTTTTCACAGGGACTCACAGGACATCGTCTATTGGGATGCAACAAAAAATCATGTTACTCGGAGCTTTTTATTCTCGTGCGAATATGTGTGAGTGGTTAGATATGAAGCTTGAAGTACAAAGAAAGACCACGTTCATTAATATCGACATTATTCTTTTACAGTGCTTGTTCATTCACCGGTAGTAACTGCCTGGTCAGGGCCACAGTGGTTTAAATTAGGCTACTAATTTGTTTATACTGTATTTAGAGCAAAATTTGTACTGTGGGCAAACAAATATAATAACTGTGTGAGTGGGATTTAAAAAAAACAAACAAACAAACAAACAAAAAACAGTCTTGCACACATTCTTCAGTTAAGTTCAATTATGAACTCGAATGATGTGGCTGAGGTTGAGGAACTGTCAGAGCCAGTACAAGAATACCATGCTGATAGTGCTAAGAAAGAAAGAAAGAAAGAAAGAAAGAAAGAAAGAAAGAAAGAAAGAAAAAAAGAACTGTTAAAATATATATATATATATATATATATATATATATATATATATATATATATATATATATATATATATATATATATATATATATATATATATATATATAAAACCTTTCTGTTTAGACCACACCCCCTTTACAGTCCATACAGGATTTCATGGAGTTTTTTTTTTTTCAAAAAAGCTTGATTTTGCTGTGCGTTTTTTTCAAAATTTGTGATGCAATTTGCTAAGTTTATTTATGCATTTTTGCAGAAAACTACTTGAATTGGTGAAATTGCAATTGCACAAAATTGTTTTGCATGTTATTTCACAGTGTTGTTCGTTGGTAAATGAGACCTTTTAGCTGTACTCATGTTCAACGCACGTGAATCGAAGGGGGCTTTGGCAGAATGTGTGTTGTGATGACATCACATGGTGCATTGTGATGATGTCACATGTAGTAATTTTGAAAAACTGCAAGCTCCTGTGAATATTGAGGAGTTTCCTTGATTTTGCATTAATTTCTGCGATCACAAAATGCCAAAATCTTGGAGGGACTGCCTTTAGGGTTAAATACGAATACAGATACAGATAGTGGCAGTGAGGACAGTATTAGTGCACCCCCAATACATGCCAAGGACTGCATTTCTAATCTCAAATGCCTTGCTTGATGCTGCAAAATAGAAATAATGCCTTTATTAAGACCATAATATAGGCTGTGCATCTGAGTACACTGTCCTTGCTTTTAGGATTCAGCAGATGATGGGGGTTATCTAGGCACCTCATTTCCCTTTGGACTGTAATTCGGTGGCGACAATGTGCTATGGACCCTAAAGGCCTGCCATCTGCTGATGTTTTTCCTTTTCCTAAGGTGAGAGAGCCAGACCTCAACCTGGAAGTTCCAAATTGTGTAAGCACACACACACACACACACACACACACACACTATAAATCCCAAAGAGCTCTAGCAAAATGCTGATGTCTGCTGCAGACAGCTCAGCATCAGTATGAAATGACAGGAGTTCCGCTATGTTTGGACCAGATTAATTACACCAATTGAGGAAATAGCTGCACACTAAATAGCCATTAGTCCCTACAAGAAACACTTAGAGCAAAACAGAAACAACAATCAACACCCTGCCAAGTCCTGATCAGACTGTTGGGGGGGTGAGGTGTAGGGGGGTAATGACAGTGAAAGGAAATCTCACTTAGCCGGCTGGAAGCCTGTACTTCACTGGTGCTAAACCTCTAACTAGGACAGACACAGAAGAAAAGGAAACAAAAGGGCATCACTCTTTCACACCAGACCTCTTTCCTCATTGGCAAGAAGATTTATCTTAGCTATCATTCACTGTCTGTTGGTCCTCCTTCTTCTCATCTGTGATTTCAAGAGGGATTTGTCATGACTGTAAAAGCTTGAACTTCTGAAAACTGCTTCCTAAGAACCATTTATAGTGTCAGCCTGGCGATGGTAAGCAGCATGATAACGTTTCTAGGCACAATTCAACGTTTTTAGGGCTGATTGTAAAACCAGTAATGCAATTTCCTCCTACTATCTATATTATAAAAAGCCAATTTGACGATTATTAGATTATGTCCGTGATGGGACTTCCTGGGAATTTAAATGTTGTAACTGATAGTCTACTTCCAGGAAATCTATAATTCCTGGTAACATTAGTCTACTATTATTCCTTTATTTATATTTGTATTAGTCTCAAGAAGCAACAACATGGGGGGAGGGGGAGTATAAGCATTCTTTTAAAAGCCTTTTATGACCCCCATAAATGTCAAGCAACTCAGAAAGATCACAATCCAAATCTTCAACTTAAACAAATCAAACTTTGTAGAATTTCATTTAACAGTGAAATGCACATAAATCTTCTGCATCTGTGTCATATGGTAAGATGGTTTCCTTTTTAAATCATATATGGTTGTCTATAGTCAAAGGCCAATCCCTGTCCTCATAAACGTTGCTTACAAATATGAACTGACAGTTTAGACGCTGTTTAACCCTGTTTTTGATGTCAAAGACTGACAGTGACATTTAGCAAGAAGAAAAGCACTTTGGCTCTAAAAAAGGGCTCTAGGAAAAGACTACATTGGATGATATTTGGATGAATATACTGTATGACCTTCTGTGACACGTGCAGAATAATAAGGATACAAGTTATTGATAGTCTTCTTCTACTTATATTTTAATATGTCAAAGGTAAATAAGGTACAATAACACCGTGGAAGTGCTAAAAAGTCTAGACAGCACAAAGAGTTCAGGATAAGGAAATCAGTACAGTGGAAAGGCAGCTGTTGTTATTTACACTCAACCTTGCGAATGTAACCTAGAACTTCATGAAACAGATGAGAGATGAGAAAGAGTAAATATAAGAGTTTAAGGCGAGAACGAGTAAGAATAGAATGAGTCATTTCCCCTTTGGGGATCAATAAAGTACATCTATCTAATTAGCTTTCTAACACTTTATTTGCACTTCAGTACCTGTGTGACTTAAGGTTGAATGATTTACAGTGTAGTTGTTTTTGGGAGTTCGCATGCTGAATAAAGTTGATACAAAATTTCTGAGTACAGATTGTACCAGGAATGATCTGTTGCTTCGTGAACCAAGCTGGTCTGGAGAGTGGCAGCTGAAAATGCTATTTATAAATAGCCAACACTTATAAAAAATAAATAAATAAATAAAATTTAAAAAAAGCATGTACAAGCAATCAAATCTGACAGACAAGGACACATGACCTGAAGAGATGTGAGGTTGCATTCATTCGTCCATCAACCCAGCTTCTGTTTTAATGGGTAAATAGCCGACCATTAAGCCGTGCAGTTGCCACAGCAACGTGTCGGCTCTGAATATCCGGAGACGCTTTTGGAAAAGGGGCCAAGCGTTTTTTTTTTGTCCTTAAAACCCCTTGGAGATGAGACTAAACAACAAAAGAGAACTCAAGTTCCACTGTTCTGGAAGGATGTTCCAATGCAATCTTGGTTCAAGTCCTTCCCCAGAGAATGATCATGAACCCGATTGCAAATATCCCCCCCCCCCACCTTCTTTTTTATCTGTTTGCTAGGCACTATTCCTGATGGCAGGAAGAAAACGCACATATTTTGCAAGTACACATCAAGATGTTGAGACTCACTAACCCCCATCGGACGCTGCGAGGCATGCAGCGTAATTCTTGGTTATTAAGAATTCACTTAAGTGCTATAATTAGTCGGAGAATGACAACAGTCAATTCACAGAGCTCTAATGCAATCACTGAGCTGTAAAAGCAACACAACACTTGGTCTTTTCAGATACAAAACTGTTATAAAAATAATCTTTTCATTACATGTTATTACTTGTACGGAATATGAATAATGCCACGGAGACCCTTTAGAGTTTTGATTAGTTTACCAGCTCTGTTAAGGCAATTAAGCATTAATGACAATACTAGTGGCTAAGTGTAAAAGCAGTTGCTTACTGGGAAAACAAGACAACAGAGAATGCATTGTGCATTTGTGTGCGTGTGTGAAAAGCTAATATCATACTGAGAGCTGTTTTTTTGTGCACCTCATGGTGTGATTTGTAGATACACCATATGGCTTCAGTGGACATGCCTTTGGCAGCTGGAACAAGATCAACTAGTACCAAAGCGGAGCTCAATCACTAAATAAACACAACCAAATAAGATCAGCCAGCCGACTGTGCCTATAATTTCAAGGGTGAGCAAGTGTCAGTTACCTCCAGTAGTAAATAAAACAAGCCACTAAGACAGAACCGTGCATGCGACACCGAACAGATTCTACTCAAATAAAGTCAAAACCAAAGATCCTAAATAAACAATGCACGTTCATAAGAAATACAGCTATAATCATTCTACTCCTCGCTGCCAAACACAGTTCCGACACCGTGGTGTCAAAAATATCCCAGGAATACATTAGTTGAAAATGCATAGCAGCACCTCCAGGGTTGAACACACTGCTTTTGTTCAGCTGCATGATGCAATCAGATAATGCAGCAATACATCACCAACATCATAGCTATCAAAGCTATACATTTGGCAAGTTATGCTCCAATCAATCATGTCAGAGCCTCTCTGGAAAGCCCTCCGCAGAGTGTAAGCGTGTGCGAGAACATTACTGAAGGCGAGGATCAGAGCACGCGCAAGCCAAGTAACAGTCAACTGCCTTGGCTGCTGTGTGTAAGAGCTAAGGTCACAGAACAAGAGCACAGAGATTTTGATAATGGTGTACTGGTGCTTACATGGAAAATCTGCCAAAATGCTGTGTGTGTGTGTGTGTGTGTGTGTGTGTGTGTGCATGTGTTAGGTTTTGCAAAAATACAGTGCTCCTTTATTATTAGACATATTTAATTTTAACATTTATAAAATGTTCAATTTTAATCAAAACGAATGATTACAAAAGAAAAAGAAAAAACTTTGCTTATGGGAAAATCACATATAATACATACGTTTATATGTGATAATGTGAAAAATATCTGATTACATGTGAAAGTTAATTTCAGATTCATATGCCCTGAAATTGCACGTGTGAACTCAAGCAAACACGTGGCATGATAATAATAATAATAATAATAATAATAATAATAATAATAATAATAATAATAATGCATGTGAAAATTTTATCAATCTTACAAAAATCACTTTATTTTAAGGGAAACATATTAGAGGTTAATTATGGCTTTGCTCTTTGTTCAGTAAAGTCCAAATTAGAGATAGACACTAATACATGGCTTATTCACTGTGCACTAAGCTTCTTTTTGGAAACCAAAATACATTGATCTTCAACTTCTCATGCAAATTCATTTGACAACTTGTTTACTGCCTTGTAGATTATAACCACTGATGATTAAAAATATATTTTAGAATATGAAACACATCTTGAGGTATTACTGACTTACTGAACTCTTATTAGCTGTAATGAATTACAGCAGTCACTTAACACTAGCTAAAAACTAGAGGAATAATATGTTGCCAATTATAAAGATGTGAATTTAGATCATTAATTCATGTTTAATAATTTGAGCATGAAGACTTAAAGTGTTTACTGTGCATTACTGCACGTTTGAATTATTGGTTGTTTTCAAATAACAGATGTATCATAATGAATAAAATTGAATGTATAGTGAATAGGCCATGCATAAGTAAACTTTTCTGAATTTGGACTTTACTGAACAAAGATGCAATGTGTGTGTGATTGTGCCCTGCAATGGACTGGCACCCCTTTCCAGGGTGTCCCCCACCTGTGCCCCATGCTCCATGGGATAGGCTCCAGGTTCTCCGCGACCCGGTAAGGATAAGCGGTATAGATAATGGATGGATGAATGGATGGATGGATGAACAAAAAATATGAGCAAAGAATGCTGTGAAAAATTGTCTGTATTGTTTAAGCATTTGATCTTTTGTTCAAACAATTCACAAAAATACTCTGCTCTCATGGATATCAAACAATTGCAAACAAAACACAGGTTTATCCAAAAAATATCTTCGTTAAATATAGGTGTGCCACAATTATTGGCACCCTTTTAGTTAATACTTTGTGCAACCTCCCCTTGCCAAGATAACAGCTCTGAGTCTTCTCCTATAATGCCTGATGCCATGAAGGTTGGAGAATACACGGCAAGGGATCTGAGACCATTCAGACAGAATCTCTCCAGATCCTTCAAATTTCGAGGTCCACGCTGGTGGACTCTCCTCTTCAGTTCACCCCACAGATTTTCTATGGGTTTCAAGTCAGGGGACTGGGATGGCCATGACAGGGCCTTGATTTTGTGGTCAGTAAACCATTTTTGTGTTGATTTTTATGTATGTTTTGGATCACTGTCCTGCTGGAAGATCCAACCATGGCCCACTTGAAGCTTTCTGGCAGAGGCAGTCAGGTTTTCAATTAATATCTGTTGATATTTGATAGAGTCCATGATGCCATGTATCCTAACAAAATGTCCAGGTCCTCTGGCAAAAAAACAGCCCAAAACATTAAAGAGCCACCACCATATTTAACCGTGGGCATGAGGTACTTTTCCTTATGGCTACCTCTCTGTGTGTGTCAAAACCACCTCTGGTGTTTATTGCCAAAAATCTCTATTTAGGTTTCATCTGACCATAGAACCCGATCCCATTTGAAGTTCCAGTAGTGTCTGGCAAACTGAAGATGCTTGAGTTTGTTTTTGGATGAGAGTAGAGGCTTTTTTCTTGAAACCCTTCCAAACAACTTGTGGTGATGTAGGTGACACTGGATTGTAGTTTTGGAGACTTTCTGACCCCAAGACTAACTTATGCAATTCTCCAGGTGTGATCCATTTTTTGGCCACTCAAACCATCCTCTCCACAGTGCGTTGAGACAATATACACACAAAATTCCAGGTTGATTCATAACATTTCCAGCTGACTGGAACTTCTTAATTATTGCCCTGATGGTGGAAATGGGCATTTTCAATGCTTTTGCTATTTTCTTATAGCCACTTCCCAATTTGTGAAGCTCAACAACCTTTTGCTGCACATCACAGCTATATTCCTTGGTCTTAACCATTGTTATTAATGACTAAGGGAATTTGGCCTATGTGTTACGTCATATCTATATACATATATATGAATTTATAGGGGTGCCAATTTTTGTGTCACACATATATTTAACAAAGATTTTAATAAACCTGTGTTGTGTTTGCAATAAAGGTTAAACAATAAAGGCATTTTTCACTGCCTTCTTTGCTCATATTCACCAAGGGTGCCAAAGTCCAAAATTAGTTGAGGGCACTGTGTATATATATATATATATATATATATATATATATATATATATATATATATATATATATATATATATATATATATATATATATATATATATATATATATATATATATATTAACCTTAGAGCTGTAGTCAAGACCACCAATTCATAAGGTGGTAAAGGCCAAGTCAGGATAGAGCGCACAGCAAGACTGAGTCAAGATCAAAACCAAAAATCATCAAATCATTTTCGAGGCCAAGCCTTTACTTTGAATATTTGGCTTCAGATGTTGCGCATTGTGCCAGTGATTAGACGGTTTTCTAGAAGAAGGAATTAGTTCTTGTCAAACTTTGTGCATGTTAAAAGAAAAGACCAAACAAACATTGTTTATTATTACAGTATGATTTACAAACTCTTAAGGCTAAGACCGTGGTTAGGCAAGGCCAATGTCCAGACAAGTCAGAGTACAAATTTCAATAAGTCCAAGACAAGTCCAAGTGTCAAGACCAGACTGGAGTTCAAGACAGCCCTAACATGTGAAAATAAATTAATCATGTAAAAACACATAAATAGAGACACTGTTTCTGAAATGTCTGTAACATAAGTTGTCTAAAAACCACATGTGAATTATGTGATTATTATCATGTGAAATTCATGTGAACTATTGTATGGGTTCATATACTGCTCTCTGCTGGAAGAAAAAAAAAAAGAAATGTCTCATTTTAAAAATTTACAGTCATTCACAATGAGCTCCTAGCCACATAATGTGTTGCTTTTAAACCATACACTTAATGTACTGAATTCTTAAAACACCAGCTATTGTGAGTACAGAGTGATTTTGTCTTTATTTCAGCTGCAGCACAGCATGGGTGCTTCAATGATGAAAGGAGCATGACTTCAAAGAGATTAGCTCATCAGCTAATAGATGCCAGTAGAGGAACGACAGGATTGTGGGTATTTGTTGAAATGGTGTACATATTTGAAAGCAAGACTTATATAGATCATATATACAGTGCCCTCCACTAATATTGGCACACTTGGTAAATATGAGCAAAGACGGCTGTGAAAAATTGTCTTTATTGTTTAACCTTTTGATCTTTTGTTAAAAAAAAAAAAAAAAATCACAAAAATACTCTGCTCTCATGGATATCAAACAATTGCAAACAAAACACAGGTTTATCCAAAAAAAAAACATCTTTGTTAAATATAGGTGTGCAGCAATTATTGGCACCCATGTGAATTCATATGAGAAAAATATATTTGAAGTATATTCCCATTGATATTTTACATTTTTTAGTACACCTGGGTGACTACGAACAGGAAATTGTTCAACCATGACTTCCTGTTTCCTGAGGTAGCACAAAGTATTGACTAAAAGGGTGGCAATAATTGTTGCACACCTATATTTAACAAAGATTTTTTTTTTTGATAAACCTGTGTTTTGTTTGTAGCTGTATTTTTGTGAATTTTGTGAACTAGAGATGAAAAGGTTAAACAATAAAGACAATTTTTCACAGCCTTTTTTGCTTCTTAGTGAAGGGCACTGTATATATATATATATGTATTGTTATCCTAGTAAAAGGTAAAAGTGGAGCAAACCTTTACTTGAACAACATGCTGAAATGGATTAAGTGTTGGAATTCACTAGGGAATAGCAGAATGTAAGGTTTACAACACACAAATGTGCACCTGAGTCCCTGGTTCGGCACAACCCCTCGCTGAACTCAGAGCTTGTTAAAGGGGCTCAGTCATGTGATGTGTTATTTTAACGGCTGTTCCTCTAGATTGGTCTCAGTGGCATCATGAAGGCTCATAAAGGCTGATTCATCACCTGCGTTGTTCACAGAGGGCACGGCTAGCCCGAGACAAGCTCCTCGCAGGTATATTAAAGTCACTCCCAATGGAATATGTTAACTCAAGACAACTGCCCTCCAGACTTGGTGTCCCATGAGACACAACAGAGACTGTTCGTCTCCACTAGTTCTCAAAAATGACCAGCACATAGTTGCCACTTGATATGCAATCTCCTCATCCTCATAACCTCAACCCAATCAATGTGATTGATGTTATCAATATCACTATGATGCATATGAGCAATACAAAGTCACAGCTAACTGTACATCTTTTTTACTGTGAGCCGTATTATTCATTTTATCTGCTGCATTAACTATGAGCAGGTCATTAGCATTTGACAGGAGTTGTGATGTGCTGAAATCTGATACCCTTGGCTTTAAGAGACACTACGTTTCTACAATGTGCCACCACATGGCACTATAGAAAGGCCTTCTAGAAACGTCACTTGTGCTGATCACTGGGTGATTGATGTGTGATTTTAAAAAAGGGGCACATTTATTTATTTTTTCCATCAGCAGATTGGACATCCTATGAAGCAGTAAAGCAACATGGTATACACAGTAACACACAATGTAGCGTGGAATAAGAAACTGAGGTAATATGCATGCAGGATTTGTGGGAAAATGTATAGTAAGTATAACTACATTATAATTTCGAATGGAACATGAACATAGATTTTCCTATATGCCAGCAAGTAATGTCATCTGTCTGCATGACTTTAAGTTACAATTATACATACATTGACTTTTAAACAGAATATAGCTATACCCTGCCTAGCCTCTATCTCTATACTTATTTTGCTGGATGCCTGAGAGAGAACCAAAAACTATTGGAACAGCTCTGCATCAATGCAACAACAACAACAACAACAACAACAACAACAACAACCATTTCACATTATAATAAAATTACCCTGGAAATTTTCAGTATGACAGAATAGTTGGAATGTAGTTACTGATAGAAACTTTTCTACAATGGTTCCTATCAAGGTTTCTTCCTCGTATCATCTCAGGGAGTTTTTCCTTGCCACTGTCACCTCTGGCTTGCTCATTGGGGATAAATTCATACATTTAAAATCTATATCCTGAATTTATATATTTCTATAAAGCCGCTTTAGGATAATGTCCATTGTTAAAAGCACTATACAAATAAAACTGAATTGAACTGAATTGAAAAGTTGGAAGGTAGTTACTGATAGAAGATTTGGAAGACAGTTACTGACAGAAGAATTGGAAGGTAGTTACTGATAGAAGAATTGGAAGGTAGTTACTGATAGAAGAATTGGAAGGTAGTTAGTGATAGAAGAATTGGAAGGTAATTACTCATAGAAGAATTGGAAGGTAGTTACTGATAGAAGAATTGGAAGGTAGTTATTGATAGAAGAATTGGAAGGTAGTTACTGATAGAAGAACTGGAAGGTAGTTACTGATAGAAGAATTGGAAGGTAGTTATTGATAGAAGAATTGGAAGGTAATTACTCATAGAAGAATTGGAAGGTAGTTACTGATAGAAGAATTGGAAGGTAGTTATTGATAGAAGAATTGGAAGGTAGTTACTGATAGAAGAATTGGAAGGTAGTTATTGATAGAGGAATTGGAAGGTAATTACTCATAGAAGAATTGGAAGGTAGTTACTGATAGAAGAATTGGAAGGTAGTTATTGATAGAAGAATTGGAAGGTAGTTACTGATAGAAGAATTGGAAGGTAGTTATTGATAGAAGAATTGGAAGGTAATTACTCATAGAAGAATTGGAAGGTAGTTACTGATAGAAGATTGGAAGGTATTTACTGATAGAAGAACTGGAGGGTAGTTACTGATAGAATAATTGGAAGGTAGTTACTGATAGAAGAATTGGAAGGTAGTTACTGATAGAAGATTGGAAGGTATTTACTCATGGAAGAATTGGAAGGTAGTTACTGATAGAAGATTGGAAGGTATTTACTGATAGAAAAATTGGAGGGTAGTTACTGATAGAATAATTGGAAGGTAGTTACTGATAGAAGAGTTGGAAGGTAGTTACTGATAGAACAGTGGAAGGTAGTTACTGACTTTTTTTTTTTTTTTTTTTTTTTAAATATGTGCAAAACTAATAAAATGGTAAAATAGTAAAATAATAAAAGTGCACTAGCCGGTCATGTATTAAATATTACACACTAAAACTGTGTACTGGTTGGCGCTGTTATTAATTTATTTTCCCCTTTTTATGAGACAACAAACCCCGTGATTTGTCTTAAAGTCGTAGTGGCACGGTCCCTACAGGACACAAAAGTTGCAGGCAGGAAAGTGTTACAGAAGCTAATGCCATTGGGTGAGGAAAACATTTTTCGCTTGTCCTATTTGCACAAAGAGCTGTTGTGTATAGAATACTGATGCAACATACCAACATACTGATGAGACAGAGAACATTTTCCCCCCACTTTCTTTAAATCTATCAGTCCAGGTTCTACTCATAAAAATGCTTTTTATTTCATAGGTAGATTTAACATAGCCCAAACATCATTACAGCTTGTATGAAATTTGGTATTAATATAATATCCACTGACAGGTTCCTACATTAACAGTATATTAGCATAAATAAACTGCTGGAATTTTACCATTATATTAATGTACATCTTAAATATACTGTATTTCCAAACACCACACATAGTAACAAAAGATTAAACTAAAATGTGTTTACTAAAGCAATCATTTGATTTCAGTAGCTATCTTTGCTAGCTCAGTGTTAGAATGTTGACAGCAGGCACTAGCTGTTTGCTAGCTGTGTTAACATTGCCTCATGTGTTAGCTGTTGTCCTTGATTTCAGTCTAGCTCATTATGAGTCAGAGCATCCTGTTTTAATTTGTGTGTGTATAAATTTATTTAAACTGCTAGGCTGTTAGGTAGCTAACTAGAGGCTAGCATGTCTCCTGTCACCACTAGTTAAATATTAGGAATAAACATTAGGAATATATTAATCACATTTACAGTGGTTGTTACACTCCTTTGCACACAGTATTTTATTGTAGAATTACTGAAGTTAAATACAAACACTCCCATGCATACCTCTACACTGCAGTCTCATTATGTT
The DNA here is from genome assembly GCA_023630585.1 of Cranoglanis bouderius. Classification (NCBI taxonomy): domain Eukaryota; kingdom Metazoa; phylum Chordata; class Actinopteri; order Siluriformes; family Cranoglanididae; genus Cranoglanis; species Cranoglanis bouderius. Next base: position 10,293,646 of record CM042561.1, read on the forward strand.
AGTTTTAAAAGCCCATACATTTTGACCTATATTTTCTACATCCATATAGCAGATGAAATCAGTCCAGTATTTCCTTTCCTTTCCTCTTCGTTCCACATGTAAGAAGTTTTGTTTCCCTACCATTTCTAAGCTTGACATGTGGAGCCTCCAGAAAATGGATTGAGTATGGATTTAGATGGGACGTGCGTCAGCCTGTCTCGTGCTATTTTTTCCCTCACGGCTCTGCACCAATTTCATATTGATGAGCTCAGCAGCAACTCCAATTGCCTGTCTTCTTTAAACATTTAACCAGAGAAGAGAGGGGTCAGAATGAATACAAAACCCAAGGAATACCTGTAGTGCAGTTCAACAATGATCTATTGTGTTAAATGAATTCTTATCCAAATTTGCAAAAATCTGAACATTTTAGATCACATGTAAATATATGGTTTTATACACATATTATAACACATTCTTATCATTATTATTATTATTATTATTATTATTATTATTATTATTATTATTATTATTATTACTACTACTACTACTGTACCATTAATTGTATTTCATAATTGACGGACATATATTACATCTGTTTTTCACATGTAACATTCTGGTAAATATTCTCAGATTAAGAACTGATATATGCAGCATTCTCTGAGCCCCTTTTCACCTTTACATAAAAACCATTTTCCCTATGATTGCATAGAAATATGGGCACCAAATATGGAAAATATGGATGGCAAAGATGATATCGCTTCTGCCTCACAGCTCAAGGGACCGTAGTTCTATCCTGAGCTCGGATTACTGTCTGTGTGTAGTTTTGCATGTATGGATTTCCTCCAAGTTCTCATGTTTCCTCCTACCTCCTGAAAACATGCAGGTAGGTGGATTGGCTTCTATGAATTACCCCTAAGTGTGAATGTCTGTGGATGGTGCCCTGTGATGGACTGGTGTACCATCCATCCGTATAGAAGGAACTGCTGCTCACTGGATGTTTTTTTATTTTTCACACCATTCTGTGTAAAATCTAAAGAACGTTGTGCATAAAAATCCAAGGAGACTCAAACTAGCTTGTGTGCCAAAAACCATGATGCTATGGTCAACATCACTGAGATCAGTTTTCTCCTCATCTTGACCTGTACCTGCATGATTTTATGTATTGCACTGTTGCCACACTGGTGAAAAGTGACGTACATAGTGAATACTACACTCAACTTTCACTACAACTACAATTACCACTAGTATATACCGTGTCTACTTCCTGGATCATATATATATATATATATATTGCACTAAGGTAGGAGAGTAGTTTTCTGACATGCTGGGATTTCTTGCTGAGTTGCTTGGGTTTCACCATTTAAAGTTGAGCTGGCACTCAAAGAAGTGCCTTAGTCTTAAAAAATGGAAAGGTTGTGAAAATGTGTGGCCTTTGCCTGCCTTCCTGTTTCAAATGTTCACTTGATTTCCATCAAAGGAATCAACTTACAGCTGAGACTCACAGGAACGATGAAGATGAAGGAATCACTCAAAGCATCAGTCTGCTTTCAGAATATAATACAGTTTTCCAGAAAATGTTCAGACTAACTTTCAAACTGTGTAAGTATGTAAGCGTGTGCATATATTATGATATTTGGGTTAGCATTAGCCTACATGTAAAGAGTTAAGGATAATTACAAAAAGAAAAAAACATCCTTTATGCACATTGAAAAACCAACATTGCAGATGTTATGGCTGTTCTGTTGTATGTATCACTGGTCCATTGTTAGATAAAGGAACCGTCATGCTACTTTAGGGTATTTCTAATTACTGTAAAATACACTTTAATCTCTGGGAGGCATGAATGTTTGTACATTAAACAGAATTTATGCAGAATCCAATGTTATTACATGTATGTATTTGTATACAGTAAGTATTGGCAATAATACAGGTAATATCTTCCCTTTAACACACTGCATGGGCATTTCATTTTGAAAACATAGCACATGTACTTTCTGCTTAATAAGCTTTTTTTTTTTTTTTTTTTTTTTTTTAGTATTTTCAGTATCAAGTAATGATTTGTTTGTTTTTTATGACCCTGATGGAGCTTTCTCAACCACTAATTTTTTTTTTTTTTAAATGCTCCAGATCTTACCCCAAAAACACCAGAGCATTTAATTTCTGCAAAAACATGAACAAACCTATCTGAATCCCATGCAGGGAAAATGATCTTTGGGGAGTTCATCCAAAAAACTATTGGGTTTTTCAGCACTCATAAATTCTAATCATATTAACAGAGATAATCATTAGCATTTGTGTTTTTATAGGACAAGAGAGGTTGCTTTAATTAGCAATGAAATACATGGGGATATGACCTGGTGATGATGCTCTTCTAAACCCGCTGTGAATAATTTCTGAGCGTAAATCAAAAATATTAAATTACCCCCTTATCCAAATTAGGCCAAGGGGAAAAAAAAGAAAAACAGCTAAGAAAGAAAAGCAGAAGTGGTTCATAAGGTGCACTCATAGGTGGATCCCTACAGCAAGAAAAAAAATAAAGAAACTCATAACAGCTGGAGCTTTGGGAGACACATAACTAATGGCAGTGGTTGTGATCCCTTTAATTCACCTATTGCCATTAAGAGGTGATAAACTTCAGATGGGCTAAGTGCCATAGTTCTTGTTCTGTCTAAACTTACTGCTTTGCCGATATTTATTCGGCGTCGTGATGACTGTGAGGCTTTGCTGGTGTGTGCGGTCACCAGGCTCTTTTAAGGATCGTTTCTTTTCTAGCAAATCTGTCAATTTGTCTAGTGATTTATGATGTTGACTAACTGAGTTGGTATCATCTAACTAATTCACAGAGAGGCAGTGCAGGTTGCTTGGCGGCTGTCCATTGTGTACTGAGAAAAGTGGTCGGTAAGCAAAACCCTCATGAGGAAAGCAGGAAAGATGAGGAAATAAGTGGGTCAAGCAGCAGGCGCAAGGGCACAAGCTAGAGACGAGGACCATTGAAATCAATGTCTCCTTCTTCTAGACTTACTTTTGTGGGATACTGAACACTGTACAATGCATAGCACAATGGTGAGTGACAGGAACAGGGGCAATATCTTTTATATTTGGCTTTGATTAGTCTGTCTTCTTGTGCAGGTGAGTCATTTAAACACAGAACAGGCGTCAAGGATCATATTGTTTCCCTGCCGTGCTATTCTTCAGGCCTGCCGTGTACCTGCTAATCATAGAGGCCTGCTGTGTGTAAGCTTACACTGGACACAATAATGCAAGACAGCCTTGCACAGTAACAACACATGAGCCAAACAATCCAAGCTCATGTGAAATCTGTAACGTCTGACGGTATCCAAACTGATTTCTGAATTAACCTGGACTTAACATAAAAAGTTTCACCACTCAGGTGGCCGAGAGTAACCCCGAGAGGCCTTCTGCTACCAGATGCCCTCGGAATGCAAAAGGGGGGGAACCTTTTGCACGACCCCCCCCCCCCCTTTTTAGACACACACACACAGAGAACTTAGACCCACAATAGAGAAACCTTTCATGAACCTAACGGATGTGAACGTCTGGAAAACTTCACGATTAGGTTCATCAGCAGGGGTCAGCTGAAACTCCGACCGAGGGCCTGTAAATCTCTGATCTAATCTCTGTTTACGACCACATGGATTAACATCGGAGGCGAAAAGGCTGGAAGGAAAACGTCCTCCCTAAAGGTCACCCTGAGGTGACCAAAGACCGGTGGGACATTAGAAGAACACCAGCCCCCTCTTCTGGACATACACACACTCACGCACACACAGTGAAAATGTCTCTTGAATGTAACATGTAATCATATGTCTAGGATAGTTATAATGTATTCATATATGCATATGTTATGTGTCTAGATAACCTAACTATAGTGATTTTAGATAGTTTGAGCGAGAAGCTAATTTTAAGTTGTCTGTAACCATGTCTAAAGATCTTTCACTGTCCAAAGTATCATAACCGCCTTGAGTTTGGTATCAAAATCATTGTTTCGTAATATGCCAATTAATGATGCATACTATAGGACGATGGGATGTATCATTCTATACTTTTCCATATTTCATTCTAATCCAAACTTAATACAAACCCCGCCTTGACATTCGAACCTGCTCTGGAACAGACAAAGAAAGTTCTCCCCCAGAACTTTCTCCTCTCTCTGGATTCGCCAGCAGCTCAGAGAGGCGTGTACGTTGGCATTATCCATAAAAGACAGTGACACGCATTCCTCTTCACACTCTTTTTCTCTTTATCTTTTGACTTCATCTTTAACTTCACCTTTTGGCTTCACTTTTCTCTCTCTCTCTCACGGACTTGCTCTCTTCCGCCCTCTTTTTCCGGTACTCCTCCGGACTCTCCTTTGTCTCGGTTAACCACGTGGCAATTACCGTTTTCTTTCTTCTTTCTACTTTGGCGAGACCCAACTCCGTTTACCCCGACTCTACCGACGCGGAAGATTCAGCAAACTCCTCACTAAATCTACGAACCAAGGACCCTCGTGAACGGCTTAAAACTAATGCAAGTATAAATTCTAACTGATCTATAGAGGTGTCCTTTTAAGCCAGTGCCCCTGTTGAAGGTGAATTCAATTCACTGCTGATTCTCGAGGTTAAACTCTTGTGTGTTCTGCCATTCTGTTATTTTCATCATTTTCCTTTTGTTTCTTTTATTTGTCCTGTATATATGTATTATTTGTTTATACCTAGTTGTGTATATCAGTAGTTTTTACGTAGTTATTAAAATCCATGGTTATCATGCTGGATCGTCTCTGTTTTTACTCATGGTAAGGTTCACTTTTAACGTTGCTCTTCGCTACGCGCTGTATTTCTTTTAACATAGAATAAACTATACTTCATGGTCAGAAGAATAATTTATTCTTTTAGAGTAATACGAAGATTGCCCTGGTAAGTTTGGTGGACAAACAGATCAAGCTGCTTCGCATTTAATTCTAAAGCTAGACTACAGTAAGTCAATAATTAATATAGCATTCCCTTTCATGGTCGATTTATATCCATAACTAATCAGAACACGCTTTGATTAGAGATATAGATATATTTCACCCATTTGAGCTAAATTCGCTACAAATCTGTTACAATTTCAGAACAGAAGAATTTTGATGGATGTTATATGAGTGAAGTTGTAATAAAAATAAATGTCCCTTAACCAAAACCTTCTGTTTCATGTGACACTATTTTGTTCAAAGGCTGCTTGCTTTACGGAAAAAATACTAATATACAATTTCACTGTTACATACGGTATCTGTTATACACATATTTACAGTAAAAATACACTTTGGGGGAGAAATAAAGGCCCAAAGTGCAAAATCGTCCATCAAAATGAGAGACTGCAGTTCAATTCTTCATAATGTATCATTCTATATTTTTCCATATTTCATTCTAATCCAAACTTAATACAAACCCCGCCTAATAATCATCCATAACATAATAATCATCCAGTTGTCCATAATCCTATTTGGACAAACAATAAATCCATGTAAATTTGCTTTATATAAACATGGGATGTTAAGTATAAACTATGGCCCTATTTGGACGGGATTAGATTTACCTTTACACTGACATCATTTTCATGTGCTACTCAGTAATTTTATTTCCCTTTTGGCCATGTTTGTGTTAATTCTCCGCTGAGAACATTACAGAAGAGAAAATGTTTCAATATTCAAACTGCTAGTGCACATAAAACAACATATGACTGTGTGTGATGTAGGAAAAACAACCCTGTTGAAATGTTCTCATCCTGCGTAAATTTAATTGCACTCTGGACACAAGAGTTTTATAACGGAGGAGACATATTATTACAGATGTCACCCAGACCCATTAATCTTATCTAAACAGGGATTTTTTTTTCTAAACAGGGAATACTGAATCATTATTATCACAATTTCACATTCCCTTTAAACTCTGACCAAGTCTGAAGACACTCAGGCTACAAAGACATAAGACGATACATACAGTGCTGTGAAAACAAATTTGCCCTATCTTGATTTCTTCTGTTTTTTTGTATATCTCATACTAAATTGTTTCAGAAATTAAAACAAAATCTAAGATAAAACAAAGGCAACCTGAGTAAACACTCAGAGTGTTTACTCACTCTGAGTAATTTTTAAATTATAGATATTTATTGAAGCAAAAAAGTTATCCAATACCAACTGGGCCTGTGTGAAAATGTATTTGCCCCTGTAGTTACTAATTCCCCAAATCTATGAAACTGCATTCATAATGGGGTTCGGCTGGACTAGAAGCAATCAGGCCTGATTACAGGCCTCTCTTGCAACAATAAAGGTCACTGTTCATGACTCTACTATCAGAAAGACACTGGGCAAAAATGGCATCCATGGAAAAGTGGCGAGGTGAAAACCACTGCTAACCCAGAAGAACATTAAGGCTTGTCTGAATTTTGCCAAAACACACCTTGAAGATCCTCCAACCTTTTGGGAGAATGTTCTGTGAATTGATGAGTCGAAGGTGGAACTGTTTGGAAGACAGGGATCCCGTTATATCTGGTGTAAACCAAACATAGAATTCCACAAAAAGAACATCATACATACATCATCAAGCATGGTGGTGGAAGTGTGATGGTGTGGGGATACTTTGCTGCTTCAGGGCTTGGGCAACTTGCAATAATTGAGGGAAACATGTATTCTGCTCTCTACCAGAAAATCCTAAAGGAGAATGTCTGGTCTTCAGTTTGTAAATTGAAACTCAGTCGCAACTGAATTATGCAGCAAGACAATAATCCAAAGCATAGGAGTAAGTCCTAGTCCTAGAAGTAAGTGAAAGACTGATCTCCAGTTATTGGAAGCGTTTGGTTACAGTTATTGCTGCTAAAGGTGGCACAACCAGATTTTAAGTTTAAAGGGGCAATTAGTTTTTCACATTGGTGATAGGTGTTTTATAACTTTTTTTCTTCAATAAAAAAATAAAAATAAAAACTGTATTGTGTGTTTACTCAAGTTGCTTTTGTTTTATGCTGTATTTCGTTTGAATATCTAAAACTATTTTGTATGAGATATACACAAAACCAGAATAAATCAGGATACATACACTAAACATTGCAGAGAGCACAGTGCAAAAAGCAAGTGAGCATCTGAGCAAGTAAAATATATTAAATACAGTCAAATGTATCTAGAATTTTTCCAATTTTATTACTACAGTGAACCAAATATAAGATTAAGTAACCTAGAAATTTCTAGACATGTTGGTCATTTGAAGTTCTTTGGGAAAGTGTATGTGAGGGAATTTCATAGCTGAGGTTACATTCTGTAAAATGGATGGACAGATGTGTGAGCGAGTATATTGGTAGGGGTGTACATGAATTCTTACTGAAATGTAATGCATTTAAATGATGAATCATGTAACTGAGTGCCTTTATTTACTATCCCTAGCCCTTTGATGGAATGGTAAATGTGCATACATACCATGAGTTTTAGAAATAAACCACAAGACAAGCTCCACTGTATAAAGAAACTGTTGGTTTGCGATGCTTATAACACATTCACTGGAGTTCATATATCTCACCTTTCTGACAAGCTGTCACTGTTGCAAATACAAGCACCACATCAGGCTCACAGCCTGGCTCTCCAACAGCTCAAAATTATTTATTTATTACATGCTGGATAAGCGCATATAGCCACCAGTGCTCTCAACCCTAAACAGAGCCATAGCAATACTTGAAACATCTATCTGCTTACTACAGGTGTGTACAGATAAGACATTTTGCTCTAGGTTAACCTTGTTATCTGCTATACAGAGCAGAATTAGGTTTATCTTGACTTAGCATTTCCTTTGCTGCCTTGAGGCGTCCTACTGGCAGGAAAAAGACATTCCGGGCTCATCAGCTGTTTACTCATTACACTGCTCACAGTATTGCTCTGTCTGAAGCACTGTGTTAAAAGTGGTACTTCCCAGGCCATGTTAATCAGTGGTAGATTAGCACACCAGCTACAATTATTCCAATCAATATCAAGAGGAAACAAGAAACATTGCACGTGTGTCCATATATAAAACACTTCTCAAATTGTCAAATAAGAAGAAAGTGATCCAGCAAACTGATTAAAGGGGCTAAAATAAGGACACATTCAAATGTCAGAATGTCATCCAAATTTTAACTTAAAAAAAAAAAAAAGAAAGAAACAACTGAGCAGTATGGTAGCTAAGTGGTTAGCACATTTACCTCGCACCTCCAGGGTTGGTGGTTCAAATCCTGCCTCCATGCATGTTCTCCCTGTGCTTTGGGGGTTACCTCCAGGTACTCTGGTTTCCTCCCCAAGTCCAAAGACATGTGTTGTAGGCTGATTGGCATTTCAGAATTGTTTGTAGTGCGTGAATGATTGTGCCCTGCCTTCTGCCTCAGGTTTGCTGTTTGGATAGTTTCCAGGATAAAGTGCTTACTGAAGATGAATGAAAAACTTTAATCAACTGTAAATGATGAAGAAATGTTCACTGTATTAAATCCCCTAACACATACAAAACAATATATGAATATTGTATCAATATATGTGTCATGCAAACATCCATATTTGTAGGAAAAACAATCCTGACAAACATCACCCAAATACACTAATCCTATATTAAGCAGTGTTATATTAGCAAGACAGCTAGATTTATGCCAATGAAATAGAAAACAATGAGAATTATATAATAATAATGTTGTAGGTATTAAATCCTGCACTCACAGTTTAAGATTGGAAAAAGATCAGGAAATGTTTTTTTTTTTTTTTCCCAATGTCCAATTGTTCACTTTCAGTGAACCTGTGCCCATTGTAGCCAGAAATACCTGTTCTTGGCTGACAGGAGTGTACCCCAATGTGGTCTTCTGCTGTTGTAGCAAATCCACCTCAAAGTTCAATCTGCTGTGCATTCTGAGATGCTTTTCTGCTCACCATGGTTATAAAGAGTGGATATTTGAGTTACAATAGACGTCCTGTCAGCTCAAACAAGTCTGGCACTCGAACAATTCTCTGAACCTTCTTATCAAGAAAACGTTTCCGCCCACATAATTTATTTTTCACACCATTCTGTGTAAACTCGGCACCAAACATGCCATGGTCAGAATCACTAAGATAACATTTCTTCCCCATTCTGATGTTTTATGTGAACATTAACTGAATCTCTTGACCTGTATCTGCATGATTTTATGCATTGTGCTGCTGCCGCGTGATTGTCTGATTGGATAACTGCATGAATGTGCAGAGGTACAGGGGTAAAGTGGCAAGTGTAGATTAGGATATAACATCTGATTGGGATGATGTACACAATTTACTTCATGTTAAATTGCTGGGTAGATGTTTCTGTGCTATTTGGGATTATGGCACCATAGTGGTTTAAGAAGGGAAAAAAAAGAACGAGAACAATCAACTGATTTTATGCTATATATAGTAAACATCACTGCCATTGGAATGTTCTGCAGGTTTCAGTGCAAGATAGCAACACAAAGAATATCAGAAATTAAAATTTAACTGAAATATTATCCATTATATGGGACTCTCAGGACTGACAGGCCTTTTACTTATGGTATTACACTATCATATATAGAGCAGTAGTGAAGTGCTGTCCAGTAAACAGTTACACACAAGACTGGAGACAGGATAAATAAAATAAATACAATTATTGCAATTGAGAAATTGACTTTTCTTTAATGAATGCATGTGTAGTTGTATTCACACAAGCCCAAGAAGTGATAACACCTCCTGACAGAAATTCAAATGGCCTTGTGGGGGATTAAAAAAAAAGTGTAAGCAGGATGCATTGATGGAAACACTAACAGAAAATAAGAGTGATACTGATAAGCTGCAGCTACTGAAAGTTATTCCAGCTTTTAAATAACTGAGAGGGAAAAAAAGGAATCCAGTAAAAAGAGACTGCTGCAAGCCAGATCACGTGATTTCAGTAAATGTTTTAATTTGATATAAATCATCTTAGGGCTAGATGGGGAAATATCTCATTTACAAATTGTGTCCTCGTTTGTTAGTGGCACGGCACCTCAATTACCCGCCAAGCAGCTTTTTATTTATTCATGCACACAAAGTCATGTATTCATGAGGATTAAGCAGCTACTCTCATGGAGAGTGGCAGCCACAGACAGCATATTTTCCAGACAGGGAAAATATGATGCAGATTAAACTCAAAGTAGATGGATGAGAAGAGGCTGCCTATGACTTTGTGCCTCCGTAGGTCGGTACTTGGTCAGTTTCGCAGTAAGAGCTTCATTCCTGAAAATTAGCCTCAGAATGAAAGAAAACGAAGCTGGTGTAGCTGCAATGCCTTTAAATCAGGCAGGGATCCTAACCGCTGTGAAATGATATACTAGCAATGAGCATTTGGGGACATTTATATATGATAATGTATGCGCCACTGTAATGGGTAGGTGTCAAAGCAAATATAATAAATTCCTCTGTGCAAGGTGTCCTCCGATCTCTTATATATTGCATGCAAAAAAAGTGGGGAGAAAATGAAATGACACTATGCCGGAGAATAGGCGAGAATGAATTGTTTTGATAGCTATTCATGTGACTGATATTTGTAATAAGGCATGCTAACATGCTGGAAAGCACACTGCCATTTGAGGCCCACCAAATTATTACAAAGTTGCATTGTTCTTATTAAAAAAAAAAAAAGAAGGTAAAGGAAATTGTCAAGCCCTTAATTTACCTTAATGCCTGTGCTTCCCACGTCCGCGTTATGCACTAGACACATTTATCAGGATCCAGTAGCACCGTTATGACGAGCCTTATCAAATTATCAGGGAGCGGAGTGGCTGCAGGCGAGGAATTGGAAACACCAAGTCCACTGAGGAATGCAATTTGCTTAGATCTAGCGTAGCAAATGCTCACAAGCGCATCGCTGGGCCTGGCGGAGCATACACAGAGCGGGCGACGCATCCTGATTTGCTGTCTGTAGGGACAGATGTCCGCGTGTCTCTCTGACTGCTGAGGTGGACGTCCCTCGAGCCATGACAGATGCTCTCAAAGGTAAAACAGATGGGCCTGACTTTGGGCCGATGCAGCTATAGGCATTTAAGCAGGAAAATAATGGGGATAATCATTCTGCAAAGAAAAAGCAGTAGGGACATCACACACTCTGAGTCCCACATGGCTTGTGAAGTGACAAGGGATGAAAAAGATTGGGGCCTGGTGCCGAGAACGATTACCTCTGTCTTCTGTGATGCTGAGTGGATCGACACATTTGGGTTCTCTGCTCCGCTACACTTTACTTTTCTGACAGAGGGGGAAAACAGGTGCGCGGGATCACTAGCACAACATGATATGTAATCCAGTAACAGCGCGCAGGAGCGTTTACTCTTACTGTGAAGAAATGGAGTGTAAAATGCATAATTAGATACACCTTGTACAACATATTTGCTGAGAATTGAGTATGTACAATACCTTGGGCATAATGAAATGGCTAATCCTAAACCTAATGGAATAATTAGCCATGGGACAGGCTAATCAAAATAAACAAACTTGTGCTTTGATTCATTGCAAGAGAAGAAATAACATGTCTTTCTGAGAAAAAGAAAAAAAAAATAGTCTCAGTTGTGCCGTGTTTACTTTCTTTCAAGTCCACTCGTTACTAACTTATGAGACCATCTCACAGCAATGTTTAAAGAAGCGTCGGCGATACAGAGAGAGAACATTCCTGGAAGAGAAAGGCCACGGTGAATAAACTGTTCATAGCAATGCCCGTACGTTGCTATTGGAGACAGTGTCACTTCAGAGAAACGCATAATTAACTGGAACTTCAGCAAGAGGAGGTGGAGGAGAGATCTATGGGCTGAAGCACATCAAGGCGCCTCGAGCACATCATTAGGATGCAAATCTGCCATTTGAAGGACAAAATGCTCATCCAGCAGTACAATAGGCCTCCTGATGTTTACACAGTTGTGGTGTAATACCTGTGCCATGCAGCAAAAGAAGCAGTCCTGTGTCAGGTGTCTTACTAGCATGCTCTCTCCTGTACGGACCAGCGATTTCTTATACTGACAGCAGGCCTGATCATCAATTATTATAGCTCACTGGGTCTAATAGGCATTTCCCCCCTGCTGTCAGACTTGCCTCTCAGGCTGGTGGCGAGAAAGAGCAAGCTCTGGGGCATGATGCACCTGTAACCTTGCCACAAGACAACATCTGCCTCCTGTGAGTTAAGCCAACTGCACACGTTAGGACAGGTTGACAGCTAGCCAGCAAAGTCCAACTAAATACAGCATCATTAGCAACTCACAATTTAGATGTGGATCTTAAAAAAGTACTATGTTAAGCATAATGTCAGATCCTGCCTAATTAAAACATTTACGCAGTATCATTATTGTCAATAAAGATGTATATGCAGCAGTGTTTTAAAGCAGAGTGTTTGACAGATGTGAGGCAGCTGAGAGCCTAGGGAGTTATGCTCGACTAGAATGAGGGGAAAAATCTATGCAGCCAAGCAGGTGTGTTGAGTTAGTGGGGCAAAAGGGACCAAATGGCCAGGCCGGGTGGCTGATGGCATTTCGCGCTGGTGGCCTGATCCTCTTCAGCCTGGAGGTCTTGCAGATGTTCAGCGGTGGCCAACTTGACCATGGCAAATGTGATGAATGCACTGGTTCATCTATGCTGCACCAGCACCGCTTGCCAGGTCTCTGTGTTCACTGTCAAGCCCTCAAAAGCTCCCTGTCATACTCAGTTAGAGCAAACATTTCCTGCAAGGGCGAGCATAATCCATCCTCACCACGTCCCAACTGGAATAACTGGAATCCTTTTTTCCTTCACTCAGCAAACCTCCTCCGTTCCCCATGCACTCCATCCATCTGCGTTAGCCAACCCCTTGAGCTCTTTCTGAACTCATCCATTTGTCGGAGAATGCAAATTTATCAACGAATCACAGCGCACATCGATCAACTGGACTACGGGGTGCCACCAAGTAATCCAGCTCTTGAATGCACACACACATGCTAAGATTAAATCCTGATGACCTGTCCCAGAATATAAAGGCCTAAAAAAAAAAATCACTTTTGAATGTTCCCATATTAACCTTTATGGAACTTTCATGCTGCTTTCTTTAGTAGACTGAGAAAAAAAAAGAAACCTATAGATATTCCATACACCATTTTGTTGTTTGGACTTGTGGCTATCCACCATGTCTTTGAATGTGCAATAATATTCTCATAACAGGATTTCTTTTGGCAGAAAACCTGCCTAAAATGGTGGCAGCATATGTTTGGAGCGATAGCTGTTAACAGGATGTAAGTACTACAGAAGTCAACAGCGTTATGTTTTGTCAATCCCCCAAAAAACCCTCAAACGTTCTCTTTTCAGCCTTCAGGGAACATATTGCTGCTCAGTTATTTTGGTCAATAAGTCCGTCTGACCAGACTCATCTTTATCCTTGATGCTGCCTGCATTTGAAAAATGGAAGCTGGACAAGGATGAATTTAAATCAGTTCACCATAGAATATAGTAGAGCAGAAGGCACACACCTCGTGTCAGCTTCAGCTGTGCTCCAATCAAATGGTGATCATAATTAGATATAATTCCTTAGAGATGATTGACCTTTTTACAAATCTGTGGGCCCCCAACTCGCATGCCATGAAACCAGGGCTTAATTACGGCAGTATCTGAAAGAAGGATTGTAAACATGGGGTGCCACACTGTAATGAGTGTCTATGGACTACACACTGGTAAGCTTATGTGCACAAACTCATATATGCTTTTCTGAAAAGTTTATAATAGTTTAGTGAGTCCTAAAAGCATCCAGAGTTTTTCAATATAATTCACTAGCAAGGTCCACGCCACAACTATGAAGAGAATGGATTTTATTATGATAAGAACAGGTTGGATGAAATGGGGTGGGGGTTGTTGAAGTTCTCTGATCCAGCTGATCGGGGGAGTGTTGACCAGGGAGACTCAGAGTGGGCGCTTCGTCTCGGTAGGTAGTAAGCCGGGTGACTTGAAGACCCCCCCGATGCAGCCTGGAGTAAAGAGTGGATGTGGGGGAAGGGGGTGGGGGGAGAATGGAGTGGGTTGAAGGGATGAGTTAAGAGGGAAGGGGTGGGTGGGGTCGAGAAACTGAGACAAATGGTGTTGTGAAGGTGGGTTCGGTGTAAATATGTAGACGGGGAATAAGCTTATTGGTTGAGGCGTGGCCTTGCTCCCGAACTTTAGTTAACTCATTAACTTCATAAAAAATATTATTCATAGAGACAAATTCATAATCAGTCTCCACTCATAGATTCAAGACATTTTCAGATTGGACTACTTTTATATAGGGAGGTGGAGTATTGGAATTATTACCAAAGTATCTCTGGGATATTAGCCCCGTGCGAATTTGTTATATCAATAATTCTTTTATGGATTGTGTGTCCATGTGTCTGGAAAGACTACACCATATTTTAACTTCTATAAAATGACCAGTAGAAATAACCTGAGGTAATATATATCCAATCCAAATTGACATGTTGGTAAAGATTGCATTATATCCTGTGGGAAAAGAGGTTTCACACATTTTCTTCAATATGGAGACACTCCAGGAAGCTCACTTGTCTATCGTCTCTCGCCAAAACCAAAACAAACAAAGTACTGGCCAAGTTTATAATAGAACAGAATAATAAAATTTAGACAGTGTTTAAAAGAACGTGTCAGAGAAGCAACACATCTCTGGGTGTTGGGTAAGTTATTGAGTTTATAGCACAGGTAAAGCCTACAAGCATGGTCATTAGACCTACTAATGATCAAGCACAACTTGCATGGTCACAAGCCCTACAACAAGCATGCACGGACACATAGACACACACATGGGATTTTTATGTTTTTTTTGATAAGTATTTTTTTTTTTTACAACCATGCATACATGATGAAAACGCTCACATTTCTCTGATTTATACAAAACTTAAAAATGATCCCATGCAATTCGATCTTAATTACTACAGACATTTTCCAGCAATATTACTTAACATCTGTTCAGAAATAGTATGCCATCCAAATAGTACTTTAATATTGAAACAGCATGATTCAAAAAGTTCTTTCATGCATAAAGCAAATCAGCAGAATCAAAGTGACACAACTGTTTCCTCTCACAAGTACATATTAGCACTTTTCAATTTTTCAGTGTAAACACAGAGCAATAGTCAGTTTGTAGGATTTCAATAATTCAACAGATTTCTAACATTCAGTAAATCTCTATGGGAAAGCCACGCCCCAGAGCTCTGCTGTGCCAAAAAAGTGGTGCAACACTATTGACACTTATGCTATAAGCAGCTATTTACAGATGCAGTGCAAATCTTATGAGAATTTTATTAGATAATACTCCCACACGAGAACCTCAATCGTGGCATGCCCCCCACACCATGTGGGCAGTGATCCTGCCCTGTATGCCACTGACCTTTTAGACTCACTAGTGTTGGGAAAAAAAAAAAAACCAAAGGAGGAAGAAAGCCACCATTTTCACTTGATGTCAGATCACAAAATTTTCTGGGCATAATTTGTGGGTAATCACACGCGCGTTAAGTGCAGATGGTTTGGCTGTTTGCTGTGTAGGGGTGCTTTAAAAAGCTACTGCTGTCCAAAATGACAGTGAATCTGAAATGGGTGCTTTTCTGCTTGCAATTGGGAAGGCAAAGCGATTTTGCCCTCATCTGGCGAAGCCATGGTTTTAAGCTGTCTAAACCAAATTACTCTGAAACCAACAGTTGACCTAATTCCCAAACACAATGAAAATCTTTGTGCTGAATCTATTACAGAGAATAAAAACAACCCAGAGCCCATGGCAACCTTTTAGGTAAGAACACCACCATAAAGAGTGACATGATGATATTATGTTTGCCATAACACATGACACGTATCGTCAGTTCATGACATCGTAACACAGGCTTATCTCTGTTTTGCGATTGACATTATGGCACAGTCAGTTGTAATGTATGATGGTCTGTCACAGGTTGACAGTCATCAAAGTTTTTAAGCTGACCAAAGCACTATGCTACGAGATGGAATAGCAGGTGCAGTCATAAGAATTAGTTGACATAACCGCATGATATTCCATATGACATGACTGCGTTTTCCGCCACCTAGCTAAATACACTCCCTGATAACCACAAAGACACACATATACCTGTACACTACATACCAATTTGACTGTTTGCTGAGTAAAATATCTGAAAGGTATGATCAGTGGCAGGATATGTATGTAAAGAATACAACATAATAAGGGTGTGCTATTATTGGAGTATAAACACTGGGGTGGTGTGCTGATGTTACCATCTCAAAGATTATGATTTCCTGTTAATTATATTTCTCTTATACCATGATTGCATTTTTGTTTTATTGAAAATGAATGTTAAAAAAACATGTTGTAATTATATCCATCCATCCATTTTCTGAACTGCTTATTCTACACAGGGGTGCCAACCCATCGCAGAGCAATGTTGGTCTTTTAACCATTTATACAGTGGGGGAAAAAAGTATTTGATCCCCTGCTGATTTTGTACGTTTGCCCACTGACAAAGAAAGGATCAGTCTATAATTTTAATGGTAGGTGTATTTTAACAGTGAGAGACAGAATAACAACAAAAAAATCCAGAAAAACGCATTTTAAAAAAGTTATAAGTTGATTTGCATTTTAATGAGGGAAATAAGTATTTGATCCCCTATCAATCAGCAAGATTTATGGCTCCCAGGTGTCTTTTACACAGGTAACGAGCTGAGATTAGGAGCACTCTCTTAAAGGGAGTGCTCCTAATCTCAGTTTGTTACCTGTAAAAAGACACCTGTCCACAGAAGCAATCAATCAATCAGATTCCAAACTCTCCACCATGGCCAAGACCAAAGAGCTGTCCAAGGATGTCAGGGACAAGATTGTAGACCTACACAAGGCTGGAATGGGCTACAAGACCATCACCAAGCAACTTGGTGAGAAGGTGACAACAGCTGGTACGATTATTCGCAAATGGAAGAAACTGTCAGTCTCCCTCGGTCTGGGGCTCCATGCAAGATCTCACCTCATGGAGTTTCAGTGATCATGAGAACAGTGAGGAATCAGCCCAGAACTACATGGGAGGATCTTATTAATGATCTCAAGGCAGCTGGGACCACAGTCACCAAGAAAACAATTGGTAACACACTACGCCGTGAAGGACAGAAATCCTGCAGCGCCTGCCAGGTCCCCCTGCTCAAGAAAGCACATGTCCAGGCCTGTCTGAAGTTTGCCTGAATGATTCAGAGGAGAAGTGGGTGAAAGTGTTGTGGTCAGGTGTGGTCAGATCTCTTTGGCATCAACTCAACTCGCCATGTTTGGAGGAGGATGAATGCTGCCTATGACCCCAAGTCATAACACCATCCCCACCGTCAAACATGGAGGTGGGAACATTATGCTTTGGGGGTGTTTTTCTGCTAAGGGGACAGGACAACTGCACCGCATCAAAGGAACGATGGACGGGGCCATGTACCGTCAAATCTTGGGTGAGAACCTCCTTCCCTCAGCCAGGGCATTGAAAATGACCTTAATGACTTGGAGAGGTTGGAGAGACTCTCAGCTAGTTACCTGTGTAAAAGACACCTGGGAGCCAGAAATCTTGCTGATTGATAGGGGGTCAAATATTTATTTCCCTCATTAAAATGTAAATCAATTTATAACTTTTTTGAAATGCATTTTTCTGGATTTTTTTGTTGTTATTCTGTCTCTCACTGTTAAAATACACCTACCATTAAAATCGTAGACTGATAATTTCTTTGTCAGTGGGCAAATGTACAAAATCAGCAGGGGATCAAATACTTTTTCCCCCCACTGTAGTTACATTTAAAACTGCGGAATGTCAATGAGACAAGTTAGTTCCTGTTATCACTTACATTATAGCAGCTACAAACTGTTGTTTCCTCACTAGCTTGTCCTGAAGACTTTCACGTTGTGGAAAACTTACTGACTGTTATAAAGTAGTGACACTAGTCTCCGGTCCTTCCATGAATATTAAATAAACATCTCCTTACAGAAAACTTCACCATATAAATAATTTTATATATACTTGTTACATAACAGCATGTTTTTAATCCATTTATTAGTAGGTATCGAATATCTGGAGCATCTGCCATACAAGACAATGTGAATGAGTTGTTAATACAGAAACAATAACCTATTAGAAGGAGTGCATTCACATAAACCATTTTATAAGCTGCTGTTGTAGAAAATTAATCAACACCTTCTGGCCAATCAGATTTAAGAATTCAACAGTGATACGGTATCATATTTAATCAAACAATAGTAATTATTATGCATTCACATTGTTCTACTAAGGAATGCCATAAATGACATATGCAAGTAATAATAATGTGAATTACATTTTTAATTTTATCCATAACCCCTTTGAGCCTTTTTTGTCTCTCCACACATGTAACTCTCTGTTATTCACTGATCAGTAAAGTACTGGAATTGAGTTTGAAATCTGTCCTGACCTGACCTGCCTTTTTGCAAATCACAAAGAAAGCATCTTTCATACCAAATGAGAAAAAGAATCAGGTACAGAAATAAGACAGGAGAAATGCCAGAGCTAAGACAACTAACAAAGCATGGCTATGAATATTTATACATAAGCTTTAGTTCACAGCAGTTTTGAGGACAGTTGCTTCCTCTGGAATTACAATGTGTAAAAGAAACAATTTTTATGGAACCTATTTTTAACAAAATTGTATTTTATAAAACATTGGCCCAATGAATTTTATTACCTCTCTATGCTTTCCTTCTGCACTTAGAAAAGAACAAGGGTCTAGCAACACATTGCTACACCTCTCACCATGCCCGATCCAGCTGCTTAGACTCCTCAGACATCTGCTGAGAAGGGAATTCTTTGAACAAAGTTTCCTTTTCGTCAAAGATGATAGACTTTGAACAAACATGAAGCTGAAAGACACACCTGCAATATGATTCTGTTCATCAGGCAAATCAAGAGCGTAAAAAATCACCGTTTATCCGAGACATAAACCCTGCATTTAAATGCTCTTGTAATGAGCTGTACACATTCCTTTGGCAATGATGCATGAATGCTGTCACTGAAATCATGCCAGTTGGAAAGAGGTATATCAAATTGGCCCTTTGTTAATGAAGCCTTGTAAACAGAAGAGGTTTTGGCAGCATGTCTGGAAGATGTCCATATTAGTGCTTGTTCTTTAAATAAAAAAAAAATAAATAAAAATAAAAATAATAATAATAATAATAATAATAATAATAATAATAATAATAATAATAATAATAATAATAAAGTAGTTGATATGATGCATATGAGTGGTCTGATTTTAAAGCTGAGCAACCCCCCCCCCCTTATGCTTTAAATAGAAATGACTGTATGTCAAAAACTCCTAGGAGAATACTGTATATGGCTGTCTATTACTCTACTTTTATCATAATTCAGATGTAGACTAGATGGTGCCAGTCTTCTCACGATTTCAATGCATTTGGAGCCAGGTGATTTCGATTTTCTGAATTTCAGTTCTTGTCAGAAAAATGAGGCATATCAATTTGATAGACAGTTAGAGGGTGCTCGCATGCTGGGCGTTTCAAGTTCCCTCACAGATTTCACAACACTTTGTCCAGAGAGGCAATCAAATGTGGCAGCTATCGATCGCCTTCTTGCTCAGATGGATGACTGAGTAAGTGCACATGTTAACAAGTTGACAGTGGCTGTTTTAATTGTAAAAGTCTCCCTTAGTTTACATAATTTAGGGTATAAAACATTTGAATCAGAATAGTGTAAAGTGAAGACAGCCTACCCAGGTATGGAGCATGGAAGCTGAAAAAAAGTAATTGAATATTAATTTTGTATATTTTGTATTTTTTAATTGCGGATTACATATTTTGAGAGTTAAATCTTACCACTACCAAGTTCAAAACAAAGAAAAAAACAAACATTTTCTGTACCGCTTATCCTACACAGGGTCACGGGGGAGCACAGAGCCTATCCCAGGGGACTCGGGGCATGAGATGGTGGACACCCGGGACGGGGTACACACTACAGACAATTTTGGAAATGCCAATCAGCCTACAATGCATGTCTTTGGACTTGGGGAGGCAACCGGAGTGCCCGGAGGAAACCCCCTGAAGCACGGGGAGAACATGCAAACTCTGCACCCATGGGCAGAGGCAGGAATCAAATCCCCAACCCTGGAGATGTGAGGCAAATGTGCTAACCACTAATACTGTATATAAAATTCATATTCAAATACTTTTGGCAGCTTCCAAGCTCTATACCCAGGAGTCTCTGCACTGGTGAAATGTGCATCTTCCTACTCGAGACAGTAAATAACATGCTTAAGAACCTACTCTTCTGCATTAACACAAAAATGCACCTCATAAAAGAAAGAAGCACTTGCACTTGCATATTTAAAAGCCTACATATATTTATCTTTAATGATGCTATGCAGGACCTTTTAAGGAACGTCTCAGGATTGACTTCATATTAACAGGTGTTGGTGTAGATTTTATACTGAATTGTTTCCACTATCTACACATTTCTTTTCTCATTTCCTTTGTTCATGATGTTCATTATGTACTATGTTCCCCAGGGAAACTTAATGCACCGTGCATGAGCTGTCTTACATGACACTCCCCAGTCTCTTCTGAGGAAATTTCAGAGCTTTGACTCGCCTTGCCAAATCAATAGCCTGTCTCCTCAAGATGACTATCAATGGCATTTGATCCAGACGAAAAACACAGGTGCCCCTCCAGATCACCTCGGAAGCACGAGCGCTTCCCTAAAACCCCAGCTGCTACGATGGATATACAGATGAATCCATTTAAATCCCATCTGGCACAGCCAGAGACCTGAAAGAGTCAAAAGATGAAGGAATAAAAGACTTGAAATCAGCAAAAGGAAGAGACTGACACAGTATGTGGGTTAATACTGTTGGTGCATCACTTAGGACCAGTGCAGCAGCTGGGGGAAAATTCTGCTTGCCTGTAGCACAAAGACATTTTAAGAGATTCTGTAAAGAAAGAAAAGCAAATTACCAAATGAGATGAGGTGTAAATCTTTGTGAAATAAGCATGGCACCTGAGAGAAATAAATACGTATATATTTGCATGGCCGCATTGCCCATAATACATTTTTATCTTGCCATTTATGCTTTGAAATGGCTCCACAGAATATTCAAACTATGCTACAGGTTTGTGGGTGACATATTAGGGCTATAAAGCCTTTAATTGTGAACATCTGGGGCACCAGAATGACAGCAAAATGAAATATTACAGTTTAAGGAATAGCTGCTGCTAACTGCTGCTAGTGATCATGAAATAAGACAACACAGTGATCGGTATAATTGACCAAGCAAATGTAATGCAACATTACTGCAACTGCCAATTCCGTCCTTGTAAAGTGCGACTGCTCCCATGATGTTCACAGCACTCCATCGCTAATTAGTATTGTCTTTGTTTTGGACAGATTTCAACTCATGAAATGCCATCATTCGGTGTCAAAATGTTTCCAGAGAGAAATTTGGTGAGTAATAGAGATTTACACAGCTCAGTGTAATTAAGCACTACATTCATTAATGCTAATTGCATAAAAAAAAAGGCTGGAATTAATGAAAATGTGTTTCACTGAGTACTCAGAGTGCCATCACGTTTCTTCTGTGTGGGCACAGCATCTTATATGTCCTGCTTTATTATCAGTGCTAGTCCAATAACTGCCTCAATCACAGAAAAACAAGACAAGATGTGTGTTTATGTGTATGTGAAACTGAGAGAGAGAGAGAAAGAGAGAGAGAGAGAGGTTAATTTAGGTCAAACTGCATTTGTGTACATTAATCGCTAAACAAACTTATAATAAGAACAAATATGCTTAGGGGAATGTACAATAAGATTCACTCTGTAACCTTATTACTCTTAAAAATATATATTTTTTTAAATGGTTAAGAGATGCCTGAATTATTCATTTTTTATTTATTTGCAATCTGACTGAAAGCTAGTACACTGCAGTTTAACCCTCTACTACATCATTCATCTGGACTTTTCGAGCATCTAAGGAAAACTTTTTCACTGACTGGTTTTGTTTTGTAGTCGGTGTGATTTACCTGTATCAATTATGTACTTGGATGATGACATGAGATATGTAAATCTCCCACAGGCATCATGTTTTTCATACTGATCATCATTTTGATACACTCTCGTTAGAGTTCTGGAAATTTCTAATATTCATTAATAAACTGCATATTTTTGCTGGCACCAAAATACATAAGAAATCTTTGGCATTTAAAGAACCTTTTTTGGCAATGATTAAATCCTAAAATATTATTTCCAAATATTATTTTAGTAGTTTGTTTCACAAAATATGGCAACATAGCATGATTTTTATATTTTTATATTGTTCCTTTCTTACCTGTATAGAAGTAAATTCTGGTTTATGTGCATTCTATTTTTATGTCATGGACAGTAAAAAAATAAAAAATAAATAAATAAAATAAAAAATACATTGCACAGTGTACTGTGTATGGTTGTGTAAGTGACCAATAAAATTTGAATTTGATAAAGGATCCATATTATCAAATTTGGCACCTTATAAAATCTTAATTTGCATGAAGGTCATTCTTTGTTAAAAAAAAGAAAAAAAAAAAGTATTATACTAATTTTCTTTTCTTTTCTTCTATTTTAACCATACACTACTTCAAATCTCAGGTTTATATTAGTGCATTCATTCAAATGCATTATTGATTCTACAGGCAATTGCATGGTGGATACTCCACATAAACCGATTTTTTAAAGTGTGTTATTGGTTATACGGTGACATTTTCTGTGAGAAAATGTTTATTTGGCATTTTTGGAAGGAGTCTCCACTGTCAGCTCTTTGTAACAGTCAAACGTTTCTCAGTTTTTGTTTCATTAACTATGAGAGAGAGAGAGAGAGAGAGAGAGAGAGAGAGAGAGAGAGAGAGAGAGAGAGAGAGAGAGAGAGAAAAGAGGCAGCTGTTTATAGTTGCTATAACATAAGTGATAACAGAAACTAGACATTCCGCAACATTAAAATTAACTATTTAAAGTACAAATAAAAAGAATGACATGTTTTTCATTAATAAATGAAAGATTGTTACGGTTTGCAAATTGCTGTGGTATAAGAGGAATAATCGTTCCTTATTATTCCACTTTTATTTTAAACAACTTTCATAACATAATGAAGATTATTTTTTTCAGAAAATGGAAATGAAACTGTTATATGTCCAGCATATGAAGAGGACTGTTTTGGCTATTTCTACAGATAATAGTGAGGATGAGGCACACAGGCACAAGAGACAGGTGTGTGCTTTGAGGAACATTTAGATGACGTGTAAATTCCTACCTCTAACTGAATTATATCTCTCATATTTCACTGAGAGGGAGGAATTCATTTTGAAAGAAAGTAGGCATACAGCAGATTGAAAGTAGAACATTCCATTTAATAAAAGAAAAGTGAAAAAAAAAAAAAAAATCCCAGTTGCAAGGAGTTAAATGCTGCAAAAGCAATGTGTTTACCAAATGCAATGTTTTTAAATAAATAAATAAATAAATAAATAAATAAATAAATAAATAAACAGCCTGATTTCCATTGTTGTATGGTGTTACGCTATTTTCCGTAAGACTATCATAATGTGTGCTGTAGAGGATTAAGATCTCTAGAACATTCTCAGCCTAGCAGTAACACTTGTGTGATGCACTTGTACCAGTGTAGGAGGCTCAGCAGTTCTGTTGGTGTTTTTAACCCAATTAACACAATTCATGTTAATCCTACTCTCGCAGCACCACTGTTGGCTGGATGTTAATGCCTTGTGGACTGTTTCTCAACCCAGCACTGACAGCCCAGCAAAATCCCTGCAATACTGCCATGTCTGATCTACTCATAGCATTGCAATACCTGCTAACATGGCACTATCGTGTCAATGTCACTGCTGTGCTGTGAATGTTGCACAATCCAAACTATATCTGGTCAGTTGAGATCCTATGGTGGTTCCTATTAACAGGTTTACCTGTTAAAGTGCCAATATATGTGTATAATCTACTCACTAGCCACTTTATTATGAACACCTGAACATTATCTCATTAATGAAATTATCTAATTGGTGATGAGAGAGGTCAAAGGAACATTCTCAGACTGGTTTGAGCTGACAGGAAGGCTACGGTAGCTCAAATAACCACTTTTTACAACCGTGCTCAGCAGAAAAGCATCTCAGATTGTATGGTCATGAGGTGCATGGGCTACAAAAGTAGAAAACGATATTGGGTTCCACTCCTGTCATCCAAGAACCGGTATCTGGGGCTACAGTGGGCACAGGTTTGCGAAAACTGGACAGTTGAAGATGAATTTAAATGTCTGCTGTGGCATATAGTAGATAAGGTTAGAATTTGGCATCAAATTTGGATTTTGGAAAAATGTTCCTCCAGTTGTTTCTTTTTAGTAACACTTACTTTTCCAGCCTTTTGTTGCCACCGTCCCAACTTTTTTGAGATGTGTTGCAGCCATCAAATTCAAAACTACCTTATGTTTCCCTTAAAATGGTACATTTCCTCAGTTTAAACATTTGATATTTTTTCTATGTTCTATTGTGAATAACATATGGGTATATGAGATTTGCAAATCATTGCATTCTGTTTTTATTTAAATTTTACACAGCGTCCCAACTTTTTTGGAATTGGAGTTGTACTTCAATGGCCACATGTGGCATGTAGTAGATGCTACTGTGGCATGTAGTAGATGATAGGGTTCGAATTTGGTATCAACAGCATGAATCCATGGTCTTGAGTCAACAGTTCAGGCTGGTGGAGGTGGTATAATGGTGTGGGGAATGTTTTTTCAGCACACACTGGGCCACGTAATAGCAATTATGCATTGTTTGAATACCATAAACTGAATCTGATCTGAACAGTGCTGCTGACCATGTGTATCCTTTCATGCCCATAATCTATCCATCTCATTATGGCTACATCCAGCATGATGATGCATCATGTAACAAAACACAAATGGTTCTATGAACATTGCAATGAGTTCAATGAATTTCAACGGCAACATGGGAACCTGTTCCCATGAGAGCAATGGGTGGTCCTACCCAGTATTAATGCATATAGATGTACATATGTGAAGTATGCAACAGTGTATTCATCAAAATCAAATAATGTGCTATTAGTAATAGTATGTTTTTAAAACATGTCTGCTATTTGAACTGTTCATGCCCCGCAATTTACTACAATTCTAGTCTCAATTCCCCCAATTTATGACTTTAGTTGCTTATCTAATGTTTAGTTATTGAGTCTGAATCTGACAAATGACTTAGTCAGACATTGTGTGTAGCTGCAACTGTAAAAGTGCAGTGGATGGTGAATAAAATGATGCACTTCACTTAATAAGTTGCATGACACGGACCCACAGAATTAAAAAAAAAAAAAAAAAAAAGAAAGAAAAAATTGGTACACAGTTCTATGAAAATAAGAAACTTAATCTGTTTTTGAATACTACGACTACTACTACTATTACTACTACTACTACTACTACTAATAATAATAATAATAAAAAGAAGAAGAAGAAGAATGTAAAATTAGCAGCATCTGATAAATCTTTAGGCATACACAATTATATTATATTATACACATCTATCACATTCATATATCTGAATTTTTATCTCTTTAAAATGATCACTATCAGGTTCTTTCAATCCAAGCCAATTCGACATTTCCTACATTTATTTATTCAGTTTAAATGACACGGGAGCAGGAGGAAGTCTACAGAACACACACATCAGCCACAGTCACCATGGCGACAGCTATAGGCGAGATGCACTTTTATGCATTATACTGTTTGATGTTAAGTACAAAGGTTTGGCTACAGCCTGGAGGGACGGTTCAGAATTAAAAGTGCTAATTGTTTGAGACGTGCATCTCCCCCTCCGCCAGCTGTTTGGGGAACGAGAGAGGAGGTGGAGAAGAAGGAGCATCCATGCTAATTCTGCCACAGCAAATTGAGCCTTTTAGACAATCGGCCAGTGGCCATAGCACATTCGACCGGTGTGTGTGTGTGTGTGTGTGTGTGTGTGTGTGTGTGCGTGTGTGTGTGTGTGGGGTAAAGATGATGGGAAAAAACACTGTTCACTGTCTGATAAAGCAATGCTGGAGGAGAGGAAGCAAAATAAATAAATAAATAAAGCAGCCGTAAACCGAACAGCCTCCTCTCTCGTAAATAACAGCAGCATAAACGTCATATGAACTTTATTTCAAGAGCGGGTCGGCGTAATAAAGACGCCGTTTTAAAGAGGAGTGGAGAAATTCATTGTCATAAGAAGGCCATATCCCCTTGCTTCTCTGCGCTGGCCGTTACTCAGTAGAGAGTTGACACGCCAGACCTTGCCACGCCACCACGTAGATGTAAAGCCTGGGAGGTTGGACGCTTTGTTCGCCATCACCTTTTTTCTCAGCTCTCTCTTTTTTTCCTCTCCCTCTCTCCTACCATCCATATCACCCTCTGTCTCTTGTTCTCACTCTTTTCAAATTGAGACGACAAGATAAGCGATTGCCACAGCTCCGGCAGCCTGCTGCTCATTGATAAAACCATATCTAATCCGTCTCGGGCTCGCGACACCGCCGATGCACTCGTCTCCCAGTCTGTCAACAGAGCATGGATCTATCTCTCCTTTTGAACTCTCAACCACAGTGTCAGGTTTTATCGGTGAACTTTTTTAGTGAGAAAACGAGGAGGATGAACAAGCCGGTCGACTTCAACATCACACATCCTGAGTTGTCAGATTCTCTGTTTCAAAGCCCCAGTGCTTAACCCCCAAACCTTATTATATATACATGACAAAAAAAAAAAAAAAAAAATTCTATCCTAACGTACTACTGCACTCCTGCAAATAATTTGCGGGATAAAAAGAGTGCATGATGTGTTTTTCATTTTCAAGCAGCACTGGATTGCTCATGTTTATTCATGGCTCTGTCAGTTGGGAGGCTTTCGGTTTCTAACACGCGCAGTGGGTTCTTAACCACTGCTTTGACAATGGAATCAATGATACATTTTACGTACAAAGGACCAGTTTGCCTAAATGTATGAATTAAGAATTAAAAAGGTGGTTATGCTGACAAAAGATCTACTGCTAGCATTTGTGTTTTTCTTAATACTGTTCAGCATTATTTGAATTACCTGAAAAAAAAAGTGAGGAAACATGATTACATTTAAAAAAAAAATTATATATATATATATATATATATATATATATAATTAGCCTAGTTTTCACAGCTGAAAGCCTGATATAAATGTCCACTGTTGAATATTATTAATCCAGGAAATATTTACAGTGTATAAAGCAATGTTGAGGCTGTACACTTTGTTTTTCCTTATACAGTGCATCTAAAAGACCTGATTATGCGCCGGCAGCCAGCAATATGCGGCAAAAGGTCATTATCATAGAACACGGGCTGGTGGGACAACAGCTAATCTAAGGGAATAGATTGGTGATCATGGGTATGGAAATAGGCAGGGAGGGAGAACTGCACGAATCCATTCATCCTCACACAGACACCGCAGGTTCTGTCAGAGCTCTGCTGCAATGCAGAGGGGGAAGACGAGCTCGCACGCGTGGCCAGAGACGCTGTTGTCTCATTTACGGCCCAGACTGAAAGGATATCTGCAGGTGTATGCCAGGCAATTTATTCCTCCCCTCTCCTGTGTTTAAAAAAAGAGCTTGTGTCGCCTCTGACAACCAGAGCAATGCTATGGTAATTCACCCATATCATTGATGCGTAGGCTGGAGCGGGATGAAGAGATCTACGCTGATCACAGTCGGCCCACTGGCTTCCTGATTATGACACGGAAGCGGTGGTGGAAATCAAAGCCTCCGACAGTGGCTTTTGACAGTTCCACCGTCTGATTCCAGTGGCTTTACAACACCAGATTTTGTAAAGCCCACCAGATAACTACAAGGGGGAGGAGATCTAGCGCGCTAGCACTGTGACTTCGCCAGTCAGTCACATTAATGGCTGTCCAATATATAGAGCATCTCAGTGGCACACAAATGCTAACCAGTTTTTGTGCGCCTCATTAAACCATAACGACTTGAGCAAATAAACACCCTCCCCCTGATCAAGCACTATTTGTTCAGCACTATTATGGTAAGCCACGCAACGTCCACCAGGCACGGCTTGTCTATCATCATCTAGCCAGTGGCAGCACTCTAAATCTCATCATATATGTAAGTGCGTGTGTGTTTGTGCATGTGTGTGTGTGTGTGTGTGTGTATGTGTGTGTGTGGTAGGGTTTGCATGAATATTAATTTTTACTAGTCCGCCAGTAATTTAAAAAGTAGCCATCTGCCAAAACTGATTCAGGACATTCAGGCTATTTTAAGACTTTAATAGTAGTGCAGGTAAATGCTAATAAACAACAGCAAAGAACACGTCAAACTGCACTTTCATTAACAGCCATACACAGGCTACAAATTACATTCTCAGCTTCAGTGCTTCTGTAAGCCACACTATTAAAGATGAAAACAAATAAATCAGTGCAATAAATGTGCAAAAATAATAAACTAGAGGTGTGCACAGGCACTGGGATCCTGTGGGACCCAACTGAAAAGTCACAGGCGCAGGTGTTTTTTCTCTCTTATGGCATGCGGGCAGGAGAGTGCGGTCAGATACAAAGCTCACGGGACAAAGAAAGGCCATGTTGTTTAACAAGTGATCATATTGAAGCAGTGTGTTTACCGCATCTGATGTAAACTGTCATTTACTCATTCATATATTCTTTCATCATTAGTAACTGCTTTATTCTGGTCAGGGTTGCTGTGGTTTAAATTATTAGGTGTGTAGTTCAGGTAGCTGAATTCTGGCAAACAAACAAAAATGACATAATGAAGTAATCAAGTTGGGCCTATAACATACTTTAACACTTCTACTTAATAAACAAATAAACAAACAAACAAATAAATAAATAGATTAATTAATTAATCAATTCTCGCAAAATTATGTAGCATTTTATTTCGTTAACTTGGTTGAACTTTTTAATTGTTAACCTTGCCTATACTAGCTGTTTACAGAGATGACATTAATTAAGAAGCCAGTTAACTAGTGACTAATGCAGAAATGGAAACGTCTAATAGCTTCAGTTAGCATAAAACCTAGCTGTCAAATGATCAGTGATACACATGCATGATCACTTACACTCTAGAAATGGAACCAGCCAAAGTTGTAATATAATAAAATACTAATAAAATTAATGAGAAATTTTGTAACAGAACAATTTATGAATGAATCAGAGATTATTTCAGCACCAATGTAAAAGGAAACAGCGATCGGCCAAGTTTACAGCCGTGATGAGTCTCTGGTTGGTCAAAATGACTGATATTAACCTCAGGTCATGTGACTGACGTGTGGATGATATTAATGTGGATGATGCTCATTTTCAATCAGAAACTCATGATCTCTGATAAATTGTCACTAATATTTTTTTCAATAAATACATGACACGGCCAAAAGAATGGGGAAACCTGACCATTCCACACATATGTTGATCTTCCCCAAACTGTTGCCACAAAGTTGGAAGCACACAATTGTCTAAAATGCCTTTGTATGCTGTAGCATTAAGATTTCCCTTCACTGGAGTCCAAACATGTTCCAGCATGACAATGCCCCTGTGTACAATACAAGGTCCATGATGAAATGGTTTGCCAAGGTTGGAGTGGAAGAACTTGAGTGGCCTGCACAGAGCCCTGACCTCAACCCCACTGAACACAACTGGGATGAATTGGAATCCTGACTGCGCCCCAGGCCTCCTCACCTGACATCAATGCCTGCCTGACCTCACTAATGCTCTTGTGACTCAATGAACACAAATCCCCACTGCCACACTCCAAGAGAAGAGTGGAGGTTATTATAACAGCAAATGGGAATCTGGAATATGATGATTATAAAGCATATATGCAGTAAATTATATGGTCATATGTGCATATACTTTTGGCCACATAGTGTAAATTAAGTTACAAATGTAATAATTGGACCCACCATCTCTTCGACATGCATCAAGGCTCTTCTCTTTCCTGGCACATAGGTGGTGGAAAGAACTTCCCTGGCTGTCTGAACTGGACCTACCTCTTCATCAAACACTTAAACTGGCACTTTGTTATTTATTTAGAAAAAAACAAAAAAATCCTTGTCTTGTGTTTTTCCATACTGTATTAACCTCCACATCATGGTTTTTAGACTGATGGTACTCTTAGTCCCTGATCCAGTGAACTAGTTTGAGGATATGTTTCTACACAGCACTTCTGTAAGCTGCTCTGGATAAGGGTGTCTACCAAATGCCATAAATGTAAATGTGAATGTAGTGTTAGGTGGGCATGTGTTTGATATAGACTGTCATCTCAGGATAATATTAAATCAGCTTAAAGATAATTCCTGAGATAATATAGCAGTGACAATGTACAGCAAATGAGGACTCAAAATCTAATTTATAATGTAAAGATAATAAATTCCAGTAATCTATATAGGTTTTTATTCTTTTATTTTTTTAATAAAACTAAAATTACAGAAACCCTAAGCGGCCATGTGTTATTAGTTTTTTTCTTTCTTGTTTTCTCGTGATCACGACTTAATTTTCTCGTGATATCGACATAACAAAAAGTTGTTTTCTTGTGATCAAGACTTAATTTTTCTGTGTACTTGACATAGCATGTTGTTTTTATTGTTCTGGAGGCAGCAAAAGCTTAGTGCAATCCGGAAGCATCATAGATGAACAAATTCGTTTTTACTTTGATCAGGGACTCACTCAAGATTAAATAGCTCTATGTGCATGTCAGTGACTGACAGCTTCCACATTAGTGTCCGACACTTGAGAAAGGGACACCCCTCCCTCTTAATGCGGAGATAAAGTCCCTCTTTACAGTGGGCAGTTATTAAATTCATGATATATATTTATAGCTTTATGAAGACGCCAATATGCATGCAACACCAGTCCTAATCACAAGGCATGAGATTTTCTCTTGATAAAATGATGTCATGAGAAAACAGCTTTTGTTATGTCGAGATCACGAGAAAATTAAGTCGTGATCATGACATGAAAATAAGAAAGAAAAAACAATAATAATGCATGGCCATGTATAAAATAAATGTTATTAAGTATGTTATTATTAAACATGACTGTCAGATATGGGGAATGTCGATGAATACATGTTTGTGTAAAGATAGTTGTTTTTGTTATATTATATTATATTTTATTTTATTTTATTTTATTTTATTTTATTTATTTATTTATTTATTTATTTATTTATTTATTTATTTATTTATGTGATTTTCTCTTTTATCACTTTTGGGGGTAACGCCAAAGATTGTAAAATGCTATAACTTTTATAACCTTTGAGATATGTGCAAAAGAGAAAGAAATATTTCAGTTCAGTAAAGCCTGCAGTTGTCAGAATTACCAATAATAGAGCATATCAAAATCATGTGAAGAGTTTTTCCAAGCCACCAATTTATATTTTTGGAAATAGTAAGTTAATTTGCACATATCATGGGCAGATACAGGGGATAACTAGGGGAGATGGTGGGATTGGTCAGAATTCCTTCAGAAGTCTGGGATTAAAAAACAGCCCTGTGCACATTTATACACAAGAGATATGTTAATGTTCCATTAAGCCAAAAGAAAATATGAAAATGTTTTTTATACAGTATAGTCTTACAACAAATAAAGCTGACTGTAGAATTGACTTCACCTAGTCTGAAATATTTCCAAACTAACAAACATGTAGTACACACATGTAGTACTCATGAATAATATTCAAATGCCCCCCCCCAAGCTAGTCAACATCCCCACAGTGGTGAATATTGAATATACATCAGTCAACTAGTCTATGCAACTCCTAGTGTGTTGTGGAAAAGGATGGTAGCAGGCACTCACTAGACTCGGGGTCAGAGTTGCCATCACCCTCAGTGCGGCTGTTGGGTGAAGTCTGTTCGTAGTACTCGTCCTGTGGGAATCCCAGTGGCAGCGACTGAGTGGTGCTGGTGGCACTTGCACTGCTGCCCACCTCCTGTTCCAGCAGTCCAGTGGCATTACAGCTCTCCTGAGAACCGTCAGGAAGGTGAAAGGTCACACGCCGCTGACTCTGCTACATACACAAACACAAACACATACACAAACATTGTTCAGCATAAGCAGATGATGGCTTTGTGCTCTGAGACAGATATTTGGAGGCAGGAATAATATTGATAATGAGTATCACAAGCTGCAGCTGCACACATTGAACGAAACACAGCTTGTTTAACCCTTATATTAAGATGAAAATACATTCACATTTTGTAAAAAAAATATTTTTTTAAAACATGAAACTTCGTCTTTGACCCAATTTCTCAAAAGGAACACAGATCTGTAATTATATTACAGACATTATGTTCAGTTCATTTAGACCTTAAAGTAAAAACATGCAATTAAAGTGGTCTGTGCATATCTGAAACAAAAAAGGTGATCTTTAATTCCTGTCACATTCCTCAGCACCCGTGCACACAAAATCACCATTTGAGGATCCCCAAGCATGTCAAGGGGTTTTGTTTATTTATATTATGCAGTGATAAATTAAAATGAAATTTCTTTGCAAAAATGCCAACTGAAACATATGGCACTGTGCCGGCAAATCATAATAAACACCTTATGCATGTATGTATTTATGTATTTGTTTTTTTACTGTTTGAATACACACGGACATACGAAGGAGAATTTTGGGAGGTGGAAGAAAAATAAAGGACCCTATGGACATGGCACTAACACTATCTGCTATGCCACTGTGCCACTCTGTTGCATAAATTATATTAATGAATTGATCCATTTTCTGTAAAGCTTATCCTACACAGGGTAGCAGGGGAGCCTGGAGCCTATTCCAGGGAACCTGGGGCACAAGGCTGGGGACACACTGGACAGTGTGCCAACCCATCACAGGGGCACAATCGTACACTACAGACAATTTGAAAATACCAATCAGCCTACAATGCATGTTTTTGGACTGAGGGAGAAAATTCCTGGAGGACATGAAAACTCTGCAAACATGGGGCAAAGGTGGGATTCAAACACCCAACCCTCGAGTTGCAAGCCAAATGTGCGAACCACTAAGCCACCATGTACCCTTTGTTAAGTCAGTATATATTTATCGTACTTTTGAAAGGTAATGAAAAATAAACATTTTCATAACACAAACTTTAAAATGTTAAACCAGGACTGACACATGAATATGGAAGTATCATCTGCCATGAAGGAAATATATATATATATACCCTTTAACAGTTTAATTTATGCATGATACAGAAAACATGATGTACTGGATAAGTGAGTGAAAGTGGTGGACATGTGCAGTGTGAATGGAGCAGAGGAATGCATTGAGTGATATCACTAAAAAATATCTAGACTGTAACTATATAGAAAACTTTGTAGGTATACAATTATCAAAAATGATCAGCTGCTGTATGCGTTTTCCAGCTGTAGATGCTACGTTATATCTCCAGAAGTATGTGGGCACCTAACCATCACACACATATGTAGGTCTTCCCCAGACTGTTGACACAAAGTTGTAAGGACACAATTGTCTTGAATGTCTTTGTATGCTGTAGCATTAAGATTTCCCTTCACTGGAACTAAGAGGCTCAAACCTGTTCTAGCATGACAATGCCCCTGTGCATAAAGCGCAGTCCATGAAGACATGGGTTGCCAAGGTTGGTGTGGAAGAGCTCATGTGGATTGCACAGAGCCCTGACCTCAACCCCACTGAACACCTTGAGATAAATTGGAACAACTACTGCACCCCAGGCCTCCTCATCAACATCAGTACCTGACCTCTCTAATGCTGTTGTTGCTGAATTGACAAAAATCTCTACAGCCTATTCCAAAATCTAGTGGAAAGCCTTCCCAGAAGAGTGGAGGTTATTATAACAGCAAAGGGGGACTAAATCTGGAATGGGGTGTTCAAAAAGCACATATGGGTGTTATTGTTAGGTGTCCACAAACTTTTGGTCATATAGTGTAGATGCTGATCCATGTTCAATGATTCTTGATTGGATAAGAAATGTTTTAAGGATTCTTTGTAACTTTAAATTTTTTTGTATAAGTGTGGAATGCAAAGGACTGATTAGTTTATTAATTAGTTTATTAATTTAGATTAGTTTATTAGTCTATTAATGCTAGTTTATTCTATGTCTATGAACAAGACATGATTGGTACATCTAAATAGTCTGCCTGTTTGTCATATTTGAAAAGGTAATTAGGTGACATAAGGGTTAGCTGGTTAATAGTGAGTGACCCATTACCCACTGAAAATTATTTTTTTTTACTTTACAGTAGTTAGTTGTAAATCCCAATAAAAATACACTTGTTTTACAGTGTGACTGTGGAGTAGAGGTTTCCAATGACAAAACCATGTGGTCTTTTCAGTCGTACTTTACAACTGAATACTAAAGAGAATATTTTGTAGAACAGTGCAGCTAGAGTATTGTGTACAATGTTTTGTGGATTGTGCTTAAAGAAGCAGGAGAGAAAAAGAAACATGTTGTAATTCTTCAAATTTCTAATTCTCCTCACAGATGAAATCCCTAAAGTATTATATTTTAAGGTTTTTTGTATTTTATTTTAATGGTTCAGTTTATAATTTTGAACCCATTGTTGCCTGAAAGCAACTTTTAGCAAAAATGGTCATATTTCTTGCTCTACAGTTGCTCCGGCATGCTTCTGATAAACTCAGAATTGCCTGGGTCAGAGATTAACCACAAACTGTGCCAAGCTCAATGTTGTTACCACTGTAGTAGTGAACACCAGATTTTGGCCAGCATAGTGAAGAACACAATCTCTGGCAAGGCAGTTGTTGGCCAGGATAATCAGCCTGGCAGCCACTATTAGGGAAGTTTCACAGTCCAATCTGGCCCTTTGCATGGAGAAGATTACAACTCATGAAGACCCAGGATTGCTAGCTAAGGCATGAAACCAAAGCAGTAACAGTATAACAACGCCCACTACTCTATACCAATAAGCTGTAGCTTTAATGACTATATTGAATGATCCGGGTATTGCTGAGGTAAACACACACAAAAAAGAAAAAAAAATGCAGTAGTAGTATGTACACAGCATGTATGTAGTAATATCTTTTTTATCTGGTTAGCAAAAAAACAAACAAACAAACAAAAAAAAAACGCTAGATGTTTTGCCTCAAAAATGAGACATAATTACAAGAAAATAAGGCAACAGTAATAATAATAAAAATTAATATTATTATTATTATTATTATTATTATTATTATTATTATTATTATTTTATTATATTTTTTCTTGAAAATTTTTAAGATGAAAAACTCTAAATTACATATTAATTACAACAAAAATACAAATCAGACATTCTGTTTGCTTTGATTGAAAGATGCAATCCTTCACAGACCCTGTTAGTAAATCGTTTTTTATGTTTTTGTGGGGGACTGTGTGTGTGTCTTTGAAATTGCATGATTACAATAAGAAGAGAAGCAGTAGTAAAAAGTGCAAAACTGAATCTTTAAAATCTGGAAACAGAAAAACTTTTTTTCTGGATGAAATATAATGGATGAAGTATAATGCATGTATGTGCATCCATAGATTATTTTAATAACTCAGACAAATTTAAGATATATTCCATATATGAAATATTATTAGTATTGCTTTAAAATGTAGAGAGATGGCTTGGAACAATATTCAGCAAACACTGTAGTGGACATCCAGGGTTAAGCGAATGTTCTGAAAAGTGTTTGGTAAGAATATTGCAGTTGGTAACTCCAAACTATGTATTATATTCAGTCATCCAGTTCATTTTGAAATATCTTGTGGTAAATATCTTGTAGTAAATCAGTGTGACCCGATTTATAATCTTGGGCTTCATCAGTACTACTGAACGCTGCTGAATTCCCCAGCTTCACACCTGTGATGTCATGAAGTTTGAAAGTTGGGATTGGTATGAACATCTAAAAAGAACAGAAAAAATCATACATCTTCATCATCATGCTCTATAGAATAGATGAATAGAAAAGGCAGTTGAATGTTATGTTGTCATCTCCCCTCTTGGATATTGAGTGTATAATTGATAGAGCTTGCCCACCACCATGCAAAATGGTGAATCTTTCTTACTAGACTCCACTGCTTTCGACCCGATGGCCCAATTTAGAGGAAGGAGAAGGATGTGGATCAAGTGGCCTTAACCAGATGGGTCCAGGCGCGTTATAAGGATTTTCTCGTGAAAAGAAGGCGCACTCCTGTCTCTCTGGAGACTTAGCTGCAGAGGTTTGAATGGATGACCTTTTTACAGACAGTCAATTTGTTGGAAGTAAGAAAACAGCCAAAGGCAAGCACAGCTTTGCTTGATTCTTTATGAAACAGAACTAACTGGATGTTTCTCTCTCTCTCTCTCTCTCTCTCTCTCTCTCTCTCTCTCTCTCTCTCTCTCTCTCTTTTACATTGTGTTTGCATTAGGCTGAAAACTGAAAAGACCCATTTGTTTCCCTTTTCATTTGCAGCTCTTGGACGACTTCCTGTAACATTGTTATGGCGAGAATAAAAGTGACAAAGTACATCCTCATATTCGCTACCCTAAATTTGTGCCGATGAAAAAGCAATGATGCTGAGAAATGTGTTTGTGTTTACTCTTATGAACATTTCTGTGCAAAGAAGGAAAACAAGGTCTGTATTTGAACGTGGTGGTATTTTGCTGGTGTAGTACTTAAAAAAAACAACAACAAACAAAACATACAGATTAATAAATAAATTGTTAAACAGTAATATATTTATATATATTTTATATATTTTATATATTTAATCGGTTAACGCACAGACTGGGTGTTTGTTTTTGTTTTTTTTCAGGTGAATTAGAAAAGCATTACTCCTGGGTCTATAAGAACCTGAGGGAGTATTACAAGGAATATATTATATTAAAATATTTAAATATTACTCTTGTGTCATGGTGATATACATATTTAAGTTATTATTGTTTTGTGTGGTAAAAAATAATGATAATAATAAAATCTTGGCATAAAAGCAGGCTGTCTGCTGCCAAAACCACAGATCTCCAGCTTTCCAGTTCATTTACGAACTATCAGTGGATTGACTAAAGTAAATCCTTACGACTGGCAAGCTGAATGCTGAGTTGCGTTATTGGGTGTGCTATAGACACTGATATCGCCACTTCCGAAATTCATTCAGAAGCCAAGAGAGAGAAATCTCCCACTGTACTAATGGATTATGCTTTAAAGGGATCTTAGATAGACTTATCGGCTAAGATTGCCTCTACTCTGCACACTCCATTCAATTCATTTCATTCAAGCTATAATGACTCATTCTGACAATATCATAAACACTAATCTCATTTAGCATGTAGAAACCACCAGGGTGGGGGGATGTAATTAGATTGGAATTAAAATTCGAAGAGCAATGTGCAAGTCGGTACCCCCTGTAGTCTGGAACCTTTCCTTAAAAGACCAGATCGAAGTTGTGCTGTCAGAGTACACAGTGCCATTCTCGTGACCTGAGACCTCAGAGCTGGGTGATGTTCTGACTGTTTTTTCTTTGATCTGTGCTGACAGAACAACAGGATGCTGACGTGAAATTATGTAGTCTATAATTTAAAGCCTGCGCAACTATGCTTCACCAGATGTGGTGTCATTTATTAAGGCGTCTGACTAGAAATATAGTCAGAGATAAACAAAGAACTGGGGAACGGTTCAGATATAGCCTGCTGGTGTCAGTATTATCACAAACAATGAGCAGTATTTCTTTGAATGACTAAATACATGAGAATATCCAATTTTTTTGCATACATAAAGTGACATGTAACTTTGCATGGGTGGCACCTTGGCACAGCGTGTAGCATTGCTGCCAAACAGCTCCAGGGATTGATCCGGAGCTTGATTTACTGCCAGTATGGACGTTCTCCCTGTGTCTGCATGGGTTTCTCTGGGTTCTCCGGTTTCCTCCCATTTCCCACACACATGCTGTAGGTTTACTGGCTACCGTAAATTGCTCCTAGGTATGAATGGGTGTGTAAATGTTTGTGCATGGTTCACATCCAGGCTATATTCCCGTGTCACACTCAGTGTTCCCAGGATAGGCTCCAGATCCACCCTGACCCTGTTCCGGATAAAGCGACTACCGAAGATTAATGGAAGAAAAAGTTATTTTCTATCTGCTCAAAAGATGTAGATCATTACACTTGAACATTTATACATTTAGAATAATCATGCAGTGTGTCGGTGTATTTGTTTTGTGATTTTCGATTATCTGTATCTCCTATTGAAAGCTACAACAAAATGTTCAACAAATATTTTTTATATAACTCAAGCAATATATTGCTTCATAAGGAGTCACAACTGTGTGAATTCAACAAGCTACTTAATCCACAAAGACATTTCTGAAGGTCATCTCATGCATCTATCACCAGCTTTAAATGTCAATATACTTTCCAAGGTGAAATCTAGAAAGTCGTAGAAATTCTTTGTCCCCTTCCCATACGAACCATGCCAATACACTGCAGCCGTTTATTAAATCTGAATATCTTTAAGCAAAATCCTCTTGTGGCCAAGAGTTTGAACAAACGTATATCATCTCATTAGAAGGGTTAAGGTGCATATGTAGGGCATTATCTAATGCCAGAAATCCATTGTGCAAACACAAGCTGCTCAAGGAGATATCCAGACCAAACAAAGCCTGTCTAACCAGATAAAACACTGCCATCAAAAGTATGTGCATAGAGATAAAGGGGAGGAGCAAGCCAAGTTTTGTACTGAGTCAGCTACTGCCAAATGCTCCTTGCTAGTGGCGACCCAGGCGCTGTGCAGATGGGGCCAGATTGGCCGGTGAGCGGATTATGTGTTCCTTATATTAATGTAGAGAGAGAGGAGATAGGAAGAACATCAGCAACCTGCACCAGAGGGAAGTCACGGATCAGTGCTTCGCCATGTCCTCTATTCCTAGCAAAGTCAGAAAGTCAGTGTTATTCAAAAAAAGAAAGAATCCCAATTTCCATGCGAGATGGCAAGAGCAGCTTGTCCAGCCTCATTCTGAGTGACAAACAGCAGCGGCTTAGGAGCAGATCACCAGAGACTGGCTGGCTGGCTCAAGACCCATCCTTGGGGCTGAATTGAGCTGTGAAAAATCTATTTAGCTGAAAAGGCTAATTCACAGTCAATTGTTTAAAATAAGACTGGAAAGCGGGGAAAAAAGAGTAAGACTTACCATGCCATCATGAATATCTCATCTGTGTTATCTGTATGCGAGTGCATCTGATAACAGGAATTATACATTTCTAGCCCATCATTCTTTCTAAAGAGAGAAATTATTTTCTGCCAGATAACACACGACCACATTTTCACTACGACCTCAGTTTTGATCTTGTAATCCTATGTTTATAAGTTATGTTTTATTCATTCTAATTCTAATACCGTGCTGCTGTATAACAATAATACAAAAAAATGTAATTTCCCATTCTTTGCCATAGTCATCTATTCTTCTGCATTGCAAAAATGACAATCTTCTTCAAAAAAGGAATTGCTTTAAGTTGAAACCTGGTTGAGCTTAAAGTATCTGAATTATTCATAGCTATCTTACAACTGTTTTTAAGCCCTTTAACCTCATAGAAGAAGCAGGGATACGGTTTTGCACCTCATCTCAGCTTTTCTCTATTTAAATGTGTCAGGGGAGAAAAAAAAAATTCACTTAGTTTTGTGCAGTCTTAGGTCCAAAGAAGCTGTGGAAGTAAACTGTTAATACAGCATAAACACTGCTCTGAGAGGACGCATGAAGTATTTCTCAACTCTTCTTGTTTCATTTTTCCCCCCCTTGAGTATGAGGTCACCATCAGCTTGAATTTGTTGTGCTGCTTTAATTTGTTCCCATGAATAGGAAATGAGAGGATAACTAATATGAGTGTGCTCATACAGAGTGACCCTGACTACTGCTCTGCCTCTCGCCTCCATGGAAAGCAGGCAGGGCTGATCTCCAACTGTGAAGCACCGTGAAATAGCATTACGGTTAATTTTCTCGTTTGGCGCTTTTCGAAAGCCAGCAAGACACCAAACAGGCGTCTCTCCAGATCCGTGCATGGAGCTACTCAGCTGAAAAAAAAAAAAACATATGTGGCCCGTTCATTTTCCCCCCCCTTGCCTTCCCTTGATGAAACTGAACAACCGAGTAACCTAAATGTCCACAGCAACATACAAATACTTGTTGGTTTGAAGCAGCAGTTATTTTAGGCACTTGCAGATACTGAAGTTTATCTTTCCTAGCCTGGATTCAAGCTCCTGACTCAGCAGACGGGGGAACAAAGTGCAATACTGATCTAGACCCACTGGCAATATGAAAAAAATATGTATGCTACAGTATACATGGCTTCATATAGTGTCACATTGAGGTAAATAACCTGAGGGAATAAAGATCAGATGTCAGCAAAGGACTTGTAAGCAATAGGCTCATATGTGTGAATGTAAAAGTCTTTTTTTTTTTTTTTGCTTGTTGTGCCACAGGGCTCAGTGAGAAATCAAATGTCGAGAACAATATGAGCGCTGAAAATGATTTCATAACACGGCAGGAGCAACAGGTTACAGATGGATTTTTAACCTTTAAGTTTTGTTTAGGTCAGAATCATGCTTTTTAAAAAAAATTTATTAACATCAAAACAATATATTTTTTTTTTCTCAAAATGAAACTACTTGCCTGGATCTGCTTCACAAATGAGAATGAAAATCATTTTCAAAGCTACAAAGGTTGTGTTTTAATCATTTTGACCTGAGCATACCAAGATGGAACCATCACTTTAAATGTGGAACGTGTGTTCAGATCATAATGGTTAAAATACACAATGTTTTACAGATTTAACGCCGACACATGCTGAACCATGAGAGCAACGTAATTAACTAAATGCCTGAGATTAGAGATCACTCTAATCATAACTTAGATGAACGTCTGACACCACGTTAGCGGGTTCATGATAATGAAAAGATGAGCCGGTCTGTGCTGGAACAGGCACTTCAGAGACTGAAAAGACAATCTCAACAGTGCTTAAGGCCTCTTCCCCCTGATGGAGCACACTGAGTCACAATGCATTTGCAAGTGACATTTGCTTAAAGTAAATGCCTTTTGATGGAACAGAAATCAGAAAATTGCTCATTAAAGCTAGGATAAGCCTTCGTGGCCTTACAGGGGAAAGGATATGGAAAAGAACTGTCACTTCATTAAGCATCAGAGGACTAAAGCATAGAAGTCATTAGCTACCCTGGCTAGTGCCACGTTCACATTACAAACTGATAGTGACAGGTGAGGACGAGATTTTTATTTATTTATTTTTTTCAAGAAAGGTCATTGACCTGGAGAGCTGAACTAAAATACATGGTAAAAGCAAAAGCCTTTGCAAGAGGTTAAGGCTATTGCTAGTTTCTTGAAACATTAGCCAGTGAGTTAAGCAAAAGGAGGAATGTCATGCTTCAATTAATCTCTTGTAGAAGACTTCCTGGAACACCAGCTATTATACAGATACTATAAGATATGACCTAGGTTGCGTTCAATTCTCAAACATACTCTATTGACAGTAAGAGAGACTGATGGAGAACCACAGGTGGATGGATGAAAAGATGTTTGCATTGGCTTTGATGTGATGCATACAACGGTTTATTGATTTTAGAGAAGATGTGTCACCCAGCTGTGATTATGGCATTAGTACACTGACATATCTCATAGTAGAATACACAATGACATTGAGGTTTGATAGGCAGCCCCTGACACGCTGATGAAGCCGTCAGAGTGCAGCACATATCCAGTGGATGATCAAAAAAAATCTACGAAAAAGTGTGACATGGCTCTAAATGGGGAACACAGAGCGACTATTTGTATTTGGAACAAATAGCTTTGTTTCTTGAGGGACTGTATAATTACTCTAAAAGAGAGAGCGAGGGAGAGAGAGAGAGAGAGAGAGAGAGAGAGAGAGAGAGAGGGAGAGAGAGAGAGAGAGAGAGAGAGAGAGAGAGAGAGAGAGATTGTGTTTAATTATTAATCATTGATTTTGCGCCTGCATTCTGTATATGATTCTCTAACAGCTCTCACCAAACGGAATGTGATGGAGCAGGAGTGGCAGTTACTGCAGGGAGATGTGCACGACTCTTATGGCTTTTGAGCTGGGAGTGCATAGGAGGCGAAATATTCATGTCAACAAATCAACAAATCACTCGAGGAGCTCAGAGGCCAGCCATGAGCATGTAGGAGTGCAAGGCGCTAACCAAGTGCACAGGATGCACTGACTGATGTGGCCTGTCAGGTCTACAAGGATACAGATGGCATGGCTACAGTGAAGCTCGACGTCATGTCCAACAGTGGTGGCTAAAATGCGGTCCTTCACATGCCACCGGCATAATTACATCTGTCATGGAAAACAACGGAGATTCATCAGGCAGATCAAATAT
This sequence comes from Cranoglanis bouderius, assembly GCA_023630585.1. NCBI lineage: Eukaryota > Metazoa > Chordata > Actinopteri > Siluriformes > Cranoglanididae > Cranoglanis > Cranoglanis bouderius. The sequence goes on from CM042561.1 coordinate 10,336,040, forward strand.
TTAAGCAAAGACCTCTGGTCTGGCCATTTATAAGAGACATACATTTCAGTAGTGACGGTAGTGCCTCTGGCAAAGCCCAGTGGATGGTAAATGTTTCCACAAAACTTTCATATCCAGTGAATTATGAAACACTAAGGTTTAGTATGTGCCGCAAGACCTTAAAACACTACAGGGTGAACTTTATTAAAAAAAAAATAGAGTAGCACCAATAAACAACAGATGATGAACTGATTTTCCAATAACCAGATTCACTGAAGAATTACGCAAGATTCAGCAGCCTATTCTACTAGACATATTTATCTTATCAAGACAGAAATACAACCTATTTGCTATACAATTAATTTGACCTGTTCAGAGAGGCTTGGCTTTGTGTGTCCAGAGGGAAAATGTAAGCCTCTGTAAATGCTGAGCATCAATAAGCTGTCGGTGGGGCAGAACAGCTTTCTCTGACACCTCTTCATCGTGACACAGATTGGATTGGCTCATCAGCAGCCACTAAGCCATCTCTGCTTGTGGATTTATTGCCCTTGAATGATGTTGTGTCTTCAGGAGACAAACGCTTCTGCTCGACAAAGCATCTCGAAGCAGAAAATAAAATATGAACAAATTAATTAGCTCATTAGGGAAAAATTGTGAACGGAACTGCAAGTCCGTTCTCACAGGAGGCACATGTTAATGGAAGCTTCAACATTACTTGAACATGGTGACCAAATTCCACTATTTGGATTTAACCTTGGGAGCAGTATAGTCTCACTCTTAAAAATAAAGGTTCCAATTAGAACCAAAAAGGGGTTTTCAGCCTGATAGGAGAACCCTTTTAAGTTACACAAAGAACCTAGAGAACCATCTATTTACTGGCGCTTTAAAGAACCCAGAAATGGTTCTTCACAGCAGTGGAACCATGTTATCATACAGTACATTCTCTAAAAAAAAACCCTTAGTTAGTGCTTTAAGGAACCAAAGTAAGGTTCTTAAGAGTGATGCCAGGAGAACCTTTCCCAGTCCCAAAAATAACCTTATAGGGTTCATTTTAACCTGGTAATGTATGATACCTTGAAGAACCAATACACTGCTCTGAAGAACCTATAATGAAACATAAAGGACTTCTTTAATCTCTAAGGAACCATATAGCTCAACTCAAGAGCCCTATACTATGAAAAATGGTTCTTGACAAGAAGAAGGTTATTTGCAGAAACTATGGTGCTGTAAAGAACCATTGAATAAACTTTATTTTTAAGAGTGTAGGGTCCCCGGGTTCAGTCCTGAGCTACTGTCTGTGTGGAGCTTTGCATATTCTCCCCGTGTCTGCATGGGTTTCCTCCAGGCTCTCAGGTTTCCTTCCACCTCTGAAAAACATGCCAGTAGGTGAATTGGCTATGTTAAATTATCCCTAGGTGTGCACAAGTGTGTGAGTGATTGCAAGCCATCCCATCCAGGGATTGTATTGTATTCATCATGCCTCCGGTGTTCTCGGAATAGGATCTGGATCCACCGTAGTGCTGACAAGGATAAAACGATTATTGAGGATGAATGAATTTAAAACAGTTTAACCTCACAAACCACTGGCTTGCCGTATCCTCAGAAATTGGCAAAATAAAAATCGATAGCTGATATAGTTATATTGTAGAATAAAATCCATACAAAATGCAAGACCTGTCAGTGATTAAGTCAGTTTTCTGACCATTTTCCCTTGAAATGAGGAAGGTAGTGTTGAGATCTGTGAAAAGATGGGAAGAAGGCCAGAGGGAAGAAAACGAAATATTAATCAGAGCTCTCTGTATTGGGCTCAGCTGCGCAGATTCAAAGTTGCATATTAGATGTTTAAAGAATGGGTCAGTGACCCTGGCCTATCCGCAATGGCTCCTCAGACCAGCGCTGTCAAAGCCCTGCAAGAAAAATGTGGAGACAAGTGCATTTGTTGGCGAAGCACATCAAAGCGCCGCTGCATGTCTCAGTGAGCCACAGCACAGAGGCACGAACCAGACCTTTGATCATCTCCAGCTTTCTGATCATTAAAATATCGGATGAATAATTGATTAAAAACAGCAGGGCTTATTGTGTTGTGTCTCTAGATCCCAATTTATTTCAACCTTGAGAAGGATTTTTTTTTCTCCTTCAAATGAATAAATGCAGAATAAAGATACAAAGATATATAAAGCTAGATCTTGAATGGTGCTCTTGATGTAATCGTGCATTGTATAGCAATATTAGTGTTTTGCATGACATCACATTAACTTTAAGCATTTAGAGCCTATTAAAAGTGCGAGGGAGGATGGATTAATTTGCATTTTAACATGATAATGATTTTTATTTTTTATTTTTTCTTGAGTAATCACAAAGAGCAGAGAGGAAGGGTCTACCAGGGTCATTCCTCACCAAGGGGTCTCATGCAGAGAAAGATTCGTACACACAAATATACAAATATATGCTAGGTTTTATTATTCCTGGAGGCTGGGGTTAGCCTCTAAGGGTCGGAACATGCTCCTGAGATTTCATGCCATATTACAGGAAACTAATAGCAAATATATGATACCAAATAGGAGCCATGGAGAAGGAGCAAATTATTCCAGCTACATTATGTGATTTTACACTGAATTACAATGACGTAAAATGGGCACAACCCATTGTTCTGGGGTAGCTTGTGCTGTATTACTTTTATAAAGACATCTTGTGCATGGGTCACATCCAGACTTCAACTGTGCAGAAGCCCTAGAGATGAAGAACTAATGTTACATTGCTTATTCTATTTGGCTAGGCTAAACTGGCTTGGCTAGATTTGGTTTAAAACCTGTAAAATGTACTTCATAATGCATATAATGTAATCTCTGTTATACAGTTATTTATTATATTCTGTTCGGTGCATTTCAACTAGCATTATGCTCCATGTGCCATGACTGACATGAAAACACCAGTAAACGCAATGGCACATTTTTTTGAGAGTTGTGTTGAGACAATTTCCTAGTACATTCTGAGACTCTGATGTTTATTGAACACCATACATTTCATACTCAGCAGCACATAAAAACTGTTATTATAGGTTGTGCTGATTACATACTTCGAGCAATCAACAATCACTTGCCTCTGTCATGATCAGTAACATCAAGGCAGCTACAACAACAACAACAACAACAACAAAAAATAATTGCAGACATAATTGATGTTGGAGACAACACTTTTAGAAAATTCATTCATTCATTCATTCATTCATTCATTCATTCATTCATTCATTCATCTTTAGTAACCATAATAGCTTGTGGAAGAAATCTAAGCAAATATCACTAATGCAATGAGGAAAAGGGTGCACTATAGTAGATTACTCTATACTAGGTTTACTAAGGTTAGTAGGTTAACTATACACTCACTCACTCATGGGCATTTTATTAGGAACACCTGTATACCTATTCATTCATGCAAATATCCATTCATATCAGCCAATCATGTGACAGCAGTGCAATGCATAAAGCCATGCAGATACAGGTCAAAAGCTTCAGTTAATGTTCACATCAAACATCAGAATGGGAAATCTCAGAATGTCAGAGACTTTGATTGTGGCATGAAGGTTGGTGCCAGATGGGTTGGTTTGAATATTTTAGAAACTGTTGATCTCCTGGTATTTTCATGCACAACAGTCTATAGAGTTTGCACAGAATTATGCGGGGGGGAAAACATTTAGTGAGCAGTAGATGTGAAGGCAGAAATATTGATGAGAGAGGCCAGAGGAGAATGGCCAGAGTGTTTCAAAAAACAGGGAGGCAAATACCCACTCTTTACAGCCGTGCTGAACAGAAAACCATCTCAAAACACACAACACATCGAAACCTTGAGGCAGATGGGTTACAACAAAAGAAAACATTATCAGGGTCCATTCCTGTCAGCCAAGACCAGGAGTCTGAGGATACACCGGGCACAGAATCAATGAAACTAGACAGTTGAGGACAGGAAAAAGGTCAGGTGATGTTTTTCTAATCTCTAACTGTCCAGTCTCAGATTCCTGTTCTTGGTTGACAGGGGTCATGCATACTACAAATCAAAGGATTTACTTATTTTACAAACTGCAAGGTGTCCCAAAAGTCTTCATGCATAGGCGACTATGTATGTCATTTCATCAGTGGATGTTCTTGGACGTCCACTTCTCAGTTGGTCCGCAACACCTCCAGTCCTTTTGAATTTGTTAATAAGTGTTGTGTGTGACGTGCTTGCCATGTTTCCTGTTAAAGTCCATCGCAACCTTGCGACAGCTTCCCGATCCAGCCATGAGAATGATTTCAATACGTTCTTCTTTTGTTAAAGGCATTCTGAAAGCCTATCAAAAAAAAAAAAAAAAAAAAAAAAAAAGCAATATGTAATATAAATTAAGTATGAAAAATTTTGGAAGACATTTCCTCTATGCATGGAGACTCTTAGGACACTCTGTAGTTTGCAAAATAAGTGCGGATCAGATATAATCAATTAACCACAGTTTCTTTTTTTCATAAAATAGTAGTCACTACTGGTTGAATATGAGCCATGACCTCTTCAGCTCCATAGCAATACCATATATTATACATGGTTAGCTCATTAAAACACTGCTGTAATGAGAAAACAGCCGGGAACCTCACTAATAGGTAGCTCATGCTCAAGTATACAGTATAAATGCCTGTTGGTAATCGTAATTGTTGATATTATCTAATTTTTAAAATACTGTTACTTTAAATGTATGGAAGTGAAATGATTATAACAGTGTGAAAATGTTTGCACTTTTATTATCTTTGCTTCCCTGATGTTTGTTTGCACAATAATTTAAAATATAAGTTACTGTAGGGTGTTTGAAAAGCCATGCAGTTTGTGTCATGGGCCTTCCGAAAGGAGCATATTTTTAACAATAATGCTCAGAGGTGCTGTATATGTATTGGGGAAGATACTTTGAAATTTTAAACGTGTCAATCTACAAGCTATTCATGATTTACAAAGTAGCCAGCTACAAAGAGTTTCTAAGGAAAGGAGATAAGTACACAGAAGCTAATTTCATTTTATTGTGCAGCTATTTTATTGCACAAAATAATATTTACAGTACATGCTTTGGAAAGGGTATGCCATGACAAAGAGATTTTGCTTTTCTGTGAAAAATTATATACGTTGGCATGTTAAAACTTTCATGTTCATAAACACTGATAAATATGACCATAGATGTTTGATAGTCTTGTTTTCATCACTTGAAGAATGCGTTCTCTGTAGGCGTAGCGTGATGCGATTATACTCCAGACAGGTTCTTGCAAGCTGATGCATGTACCTACTCATGTTCTACACCAGTTAAGTACTACTGAGCTTGATTCCTGATGAAAACAAGTGTTAAGAATTTGTTTAATAATTTTTTGTTAAATAATGTTCAAATGAAAAGGGAGAATGTGGTTATATAGTGTTTTGTTGGTCTACACCGGTACTCTTGATTTTAATGTTTTGCTGTATAGTAGTAGTTGTTACTGTTTATATAGATTCACGAGTTGCTTCCTAAATGATAGTTGGTTTCTTACATGTAGCAGAGACTTCCTGAAATGGATTTTAGCTAGTTATGTAATGTCAGCTATCTTGGAAAACTACACAATGTCTCTCAGCAATAGGACGTTTGAGGAACACTGCATATACTGTATAATATATGATATTTAATTGATTTTTTTTTAGGCTAATAACCATTCAGTTACACAAAAGCCATTTGATAACAACTTGTAATACAGCACTAAGTTCTCACTCTATTTCTGAAGTGAATAAATATACTATAATCAAATGCACTGCCTTTACAGCCTGCTGCTCATCTTCTTAATATGATTGTCGATCACTCAGTCCACCAGTCTGCCTACAGCAACTGAAAGTTACACGATGTGTTTAAGCATATGGCTAAAATAAGGAATGGTTAGTGATGTAGGAAACTGCAGTCATGGACCAAGAATTGATCATGTAGCAGGATCTCTCAGTGCTGCTCCAAACTTGGAAAGTTTTTGTACTGTATTATGCTTGTAATCTACTGCATAAGAAAGAAACATGGGCTCTACTGTAAACGTGTTTCTCATTGATCACAAAAGTTTTGTACCAACCATCTTTGTCTTTTGCCAAATTTTTGGAAAGAAAGTTACACACAAGCAAATGATGCACTGCAGATGGAAGTTTCTTTTGGCCCCAACATGCTGGCTTCAAAACAAGGATATTCTAGCATTTCAGCACAGATCTTCAGCTGTGAAGAAGTGACCACTGAAATGTGTAGGCATGCTAATCTATCTCCAGGTCCTCGGGTACATTTATAGCTCAGTGCATTATTCTGATGAATAGTGCATGGTGAGGTGTCTAAGCACCTTCACAATGCTTTGCCATCTGAGAATGTTTACAACTAGAGACACCTGGTGTTCTCTTTTCCCATATTTTATTCCCGTCAACTCACTGTACATTTATTACAGATTACAATTTCCTGCTCCGTTTCTTTGGCACACATGAATAAACATAGGCAGTGTGCTCGTTAGGTAGCCATATGGTTGGGGTGTTTGCAGTAGTTATGCATGCCTGTGTAATGCTGTTGTGTAAGATGTCCTTGCAGGTGTCACGGCCCTCTTGCGACGTCTGCCGTGCAAAGGAAACATTCACTTTATGTCCTCACGGGACTACTTCTGTAGTATTGTCCTTCAATTCACTCTCCACCAAAGCTGTCTCGCTGGACCTTAAAATAAAAACTCCATGGACCAATTCCAACACCCTACTTAGTTCTTACTGTGAGCCTGGATTGGCACCGTTGATGGCTGGGATAAGTTCAAACCACTGGGACCCCCAAATCCCAGCTGTGATTTGCAGCTTACACACCCATAAAGCCAAGTGCTATGGTCAAATGCAATTCTTATTCATCTCAAAGTGGTCGTGAATGTAGGACAAAACCTATAATGAGCCTAACCTTCCTCAATAACAGTCGCTGTGGACTGCCTCTCCCTGATGAATGATGTTTCACAGTGTTCAACCTTTCTAAAAAAAAAAAAAAAAAAAAAGCTTAAACAATGTGTTTGTACATTCTCACAGAGAATATTTCTTCTTTGCCCTAGTACGTACATATTGATCACGTCAGATAAAAGAGACCTGGCAAAATAGATCAATACAACAGTAGAAAGGAAATTGAAAGTGGCCAAATGAATCAGAAAAAGCAATCAAATTGCAATTAATATAGCTCAAAATCAATTTACGACCAATTATTCTTTTTTTTTTTTTTTTTTTTTGAGTAGATGCGAGAGAAAAAAAAAGAAAAGAAACCCTTCTCTTCCAAATCCCCCAACCCTTTCTGCACCAGGATATGATTCACTTGTCTCTCCCTAAATTCTACCTCCAGTTCATTAGTCCAAACAGAAGTGAAGCCAGAGAGTCTCTTATTATCCCTGCTACACACACAGGTTCAGCTAACTCTACTTACGACTGGGAGCTCTTTGGCAGCGAGAGCAGCAGGGGCTCGGTGTGTTAAAGCAGTGAAATGACGATCGAGAGCAAGCTGTCGTAGCAGCTCATCCTTGCAGAACGGCCTGGCAGGCCCTGGACTTCCACCTCAGCTGTTAAGTGGAGGTGAGAGAATCATGCGGCCTGCTATCAGACAGTTACCCACCGAGCCTTGTTTATGTGCCTGTATTTTCCTGATGTGAAATACGGGCACAGCTTTCAGAGCGCAATAACTCGCTGCACCTTGTGCCAAGGAGGCACGCACAACCACCCACACACACAGGCACGGAGAGATGGAGCATATGCACGCACACATGCTCTTCACATTCTAATATCATAAATAGTCATTTAGAAAATTAAAACTAATATAGAGAGCCATGTCGCCAGAAGGTTTAGTGTTAAAGTAATCATCTTACTTTGTAACTGTTATGCCTTTTCAGACAAATATGTTGTTAGTTTCTCTCTGATAGTAGACTGGAGGGGTAAAGGTCAACGTTGAGAGGCCATGCTTTGTAATTGGTCCATGCAGAATATTCTGCTGCTACACACCTTGCATCGGATCCATGCTAAATGAGGTGTTTTACTTTGTCTCTCACTTTCTTTCAAGTATCATTTCTCGTGCACATTGTGTTTAAGCACTTTTAAAGGTCACCACTCTTTTGATGCTTTGCTAAGTATGTTTTGGCATGTAGCCACTTCACATTTTCTCTCAATCTATCCAGGTACAGAAATAGACTTCTTCTGCTGTGCAATAATGAGGGAGGACGGAAGTGTGAGAGAACATCTAACAGTTTCTCATGTATTTAAACTTTTCACCCAGTACATGCATCTCACACTTTCTATCACCAGAGGTATTTCTGCAATACACAATAGCTTAGATAATCATATAGGCTGAAAGGAACATATTCTTATTCCAGTCTGTCACCACTGGTTTAGAGTGACTTATAAAGTATAACACACTCTGCAGCACTGTTCTTCCCAGTACACCAGTCCTACCCAAGTTCGCCAGTAATTTTCAAATCTAAAATCTAAATGAATCAAATCTAATGAGGGAGAGTGATTTCATATGAATGAAGTCATAAAAATGGTATGACCACTAATCACCCTGTACTTCCATTATCCATTCAGAACTTTACATAAGAGTTTTGCAAATTCTTATGAATTTTGAACTGGAGAGCCATCGCAGCTAAGAGAGAATGTTAATCGAATATCCAAGGCATTCACGTATCCTAAGTGTAACGTGTGGTTAGTAGTGGCAGGATGCAAGTGTGTATACTCAGCTTGATGTAAATCCAATAATCTTCATCGATATTCCAATATTCCAGACACAGGTAATTCATAATCAAAACATGAAAACAGAAATGAGTAAGTAATGCCAGAAACATAGAATGCAGAAAGTCTAAAACAAGGCTTAGACTAAATGACTTAACGATGAATGGACGATAAGACTTTGTGAGAAACAAACAGAAAACACAGATAACGTGACAGGGAAGAGAGGGAACCAAAACAATTGCACAAAACAAATGGCCATAAACAAATGCACATGATACACAATAGAAACACACTGCTCATTTGACAGGAGGAATTTATGACAATAAGTAAGTATTCTAAAAACATCACTGTAATAATATTTTGCTTGGCGATGTTATTAGATCACAAGTTCCAAGTCAGACCAAAACTAGCATTATGGAACAATTACTGAACTAAAAATAATACGGCATTATATGAAAATTTTCTATGGAGGTCAAATGTATATGAATATGTATATGTATATGTATAAATGTATATGACCTATGAATATATTCATAACATGTTATAAAGCATGCATAAGGTATTATAGACATTATTGTAATTATTCATGGAAAGGCATTAGAGTTTATAGCCATGTGTTAGAATCGCCCTCTCGCTATGCCGCAAGCAAAGGCTAGCGAAGTAGCGCATTTCCGCATTCCACGCGTCGCGTTACCGAGAAGAGTAGCGCGAGCATTATTATTAAAAACCCGCCGGACTTTTCATCTGTTTGTATTACCATGTGCTTGTGTTTTGGTTTGCGTCATGTCTCCGCCTCCTGTGTATTACCATGTGCTTGTGTTTTGGTTTGGGTCATGTCTCCGCCTCCTTTATGTTTATTGGTTCCTCGGTTTGTGTTATGTCTCTGCCCCCGTTCTATCATTGGCTTTCTGTTTATTAATTTATCATTAATCTCAGGTGTTATGTGTTTCACTGTTTGCCCCTAATGTGTCTGTGTATAAATACCCCCTTTTGTTTCCGCTTCGTTGCGGAGTATTAGTATAGCTTGAGATTGAGTATGTGCTGTAAACCGGCGGCTTTCTTGGTTTCTCTCGCCTATAGTTAATGGTTCCCAGACCATAGTTCTATGTTCGTAGTTCGTGGTTCCCATACCACAGCCTAGCCTCGTGTGTTTGCTCCTTTTTGTTTTCTTTTCATCATTCAAGTGTTTTTCTTCTTTTTGGCATTACCAACAGTTGGATTACTATTTCATTTGTGAAGGATATTCTCGTTTTGGATTACTGCTCGTTTGTGGAATGGATTATGGTTTGTTTTTTGTTGTTCCTTTATTTTTGAATAAAGTGTTCCTATTAAATTGACGTTTCCCCTGCGCATGCATCCTGACTCCCTCCTTCCAGTTTACGTAACACCATGTTTATAATGCATTTCTAGAATGCATAATAAGTAGTGTTTTTAAAACTTGGACTTAAATACCAAAGAAATTATGTCTCACTTTGATTAGTGCACTACATTTAGTCAGAGATAAATGCCCAGACTTTTAAAACTGAATTTATACTTTTCTTTTCTGAGTGTAGGTTATTGACAAAATCAAAACTGTAATAAATTGACAAAAGGTATCATAAATGTTTGTAGTATGTTGTAAAGCTATGAAGATTTGTAATATGGTTCCTTGATAATCTCTTTATATCCATAAAGTTCATTTAATATAATTATAATTCATCAATTAAAGAAAGGAAATAAAAACAGATCTCATACTGCAATATGCAGAGATGGGTCTCTTTGGCATTGGTGATCTAATGTGTTATGAACACTATGTACTGTATATTGAATCACATTAGCAATTTATAATGCATAATATACAGTAGATAATGAAGTTAATAAAGTTTAATGTGTTTTCATAAATAAATCTAACAATGTGTACATAATATATTATATATGTATATAATGTGCTATGAATGTATTCATTTTTACTCATAAATATGATCCACATAGAAAGTGTGTTACAGAAAATGTTACAACCTAAAATTAGCTGGAATATTAGTTACTCTATAACTGTCAGTTATGCGATGATTAATTGAGTGCCACTTTTTATGGTCATATAAAAAAAATCAAAGAGAGGATGATCAGTGTGAAAGTTTTGGTACTAGGATTAATGATATTATTGGGACATAAGAAAACTACTTGTATGATTTATGGGAAAATGAAATCTTATCGATGGTTTTACACCTGCTGAATTTCTCTGGTGCTACACAGTCTAGTATTTTTTGTCAAAAAACATGGCTAATAACCAGACATTCCGGATGACCAACCACAGACCTTTTCCAGAGCCTGTCAGAGCCCTAGATATTCATCACAACTGTTTAAAACAATGCTAAAAAGTATTTTAATAACAACAGAAAGCTCTGTTTTTTTTTTTGTTTTGTTTTTTTTCCAGTCCAGTGACTACAACCGTTTTTTCGCTCATGTAAGAACCTGGCACAAAGGTGTTCATATTACGGAAATGTGAAAAGCTAATCCTCCCGCAACCTTCAATATTCTGCTCACAGTCAATGAAGCAGCTGAGGTTGAAACTAACATCTGATTGAACACATTTTGCAGTACATACTATTATATTTTGTGACTGATTTTATTCCTGTATCACAAAATGATTAATTCACTTTACTGGCAATTCATTTTCTTATGCAATCAAGCTTAGGAAATGTGTTCAGATGTGTGAGAAATGTGTAAGAAATTTGGATTAAAGAATTACAGACTTTGACTGGAAGGCTCACTTAATTACATCAATCTGAGCAGATAGTCTGCTAGTTTGCCTCAATATGTTAGCACACTGAAGTGACATCTCATTTAGCACATGTGGACCTGGTTCATCAGCTTATTACTATTAAGTGACTTGTATTTCCCTGTACAATTCCTAGCTAGGCCACACTTAAAGACCTGTATTGATCCTCATGGTACACACCATCTTCTCATTTCATTAGGCCTGGTGCTGTTAATTACTCCACAGTCTAACCTTGTGATGTTTCATTTGGTCCGACAAATTAGGTGAATTAAAAAAGAGTTGGAAAAAAAAAACAGGAAAAAAGCCTGACGGTGTAGATCCCTGTACTGGCGGCATCAAATTCCCAGGCGGCATAATAATTAAAAAAGTTCATCAATGTTCCCTTTGCTCATCACATTATGCAGAGGTTGGGCTCGCCTGTAATAGTTCTGGAGAATTCATTTAGGAAATTAGACCAGTTTGATCTGGTTCTTCATCATGACAACGGTCCAATGCTCCCTGGGAGTTTTCCGTGGATAAACCTCCCCCTCCGCTTTTTGTGAAATGGAAGACAATATACATACAGTGAAATTTGCTACATGGTTTATTGCTGATTTTGTCCTCACATGATGTATGGTATGTCCTCCAAATGGGATCATGCCATCTTCCATGGGTATCCAACTATTTGGTGATAATAACTTCATCGAAATTGGCTCAGGAGTGTTGGATAGTCAGTTGCAGAGGGAAACGAACGGAATTATTGCTTGATTTAATTAAGTATTAAAATTCAATTAGATATGCTTTCCACTAAATTCAAAAGTGAGATTTGTCAAGATCTCCCCTGGAAGCAGGGATACTTGAAGAACAGCTCAAATAATATTAATAATAATTGTGGCATCTAACTTAATAAGGCTCTCATAGTGAATTCAGTGACATGAGGATTAAATGGAAAATAAAGCATTTCACATTCAGGTCTCACTAAAAACATCTTGGATTTTGATATTTAAATATTAGTACTCTACTGGACGAAGGCATTATCAACAACATTTTCAGCAGAGACTGAGCAGTCCTTGAAGTGAAATGTTCACTGATGGGGTGATGGAGCACAAAGTAAAGCTTTCATGAAGTTATCAGATTGCTAAGGGCAAAAAAAGTTATTGCTATGCTTGAGATGAGAGGCTGGATCCACTCGAACTCTTCATCCTTTGCCCTCTTTGCTATTGGAAAGCCTCATCAAAGCTAAAGTCAGACCTTGTTTTACATGTGGCACTGATTTATCCCACCAAACACCTGGTTGATGTCATTTCCACACAATAGTGAAGGAGAGAGCATAAAGGGTCATGAACCACAGCGCTTTGACAAGCAGGGAAGGATGATGAGGTAGGAAAGGAGCTCGGTCCTGCCTCAACCTTCAGAGCTTGTTTCTTCCGCATGACATTTAAATTGTAAATGGGTTTGATCTTCCTCCTGTCGAGTGACCTGACACTTTTGTTCATTGCGAGTGGCACTGGCATTGTCTTCACTTGATAATTTGAAAAGCCCACTGTATTAGGGCTCATGTTGGACCAAGAGGAGGATCACTTATCACTGTCACTTAGGCCTCGTCTGGCAAACAAGCCACCTGATGGGGACACTGATTAATGGCACTGGATAACTTTGTGAGCGCAGCAAGAGCACTACACAGATTCTGTCGGATTTATACTTAAGCATATGGGCACCATATGGATTCAGATGCTTGATGAAATATAGTGGCCGACAACGATAAATCTGTAGGTGTCAAATTTAGTTTGTTATTTTTATTTTTCAGGGGTTGTTTTAATGAAGGTGGACAGTTATGTCATTGTGTTTGGAACAAATGTATTTACTTTTTTTTTTAAGTCAAACATTTCACTAAGCAGAAATAATATTGTTCTGATAGACTTTATTTAATTTGAAAGGGTAAATTCCCCATTTCTGTAAACTGTCAATGTCTACAACCCAATGTTTTAAATGTAAAATATAATAACTATTCTGATGAACTACTGCTGCTCCATTTATAAGTAATAGTTGCAAATATTATTTGTAGATGTTATTTGAATCTAAAGCTTTTATTATTGTTTTCTTCTAGTCATCATTACCCTCTTTGGAATACCATTGAGACAAGGTACACAAGAGACCTTACCTCATGTGTAAACATACTAATACATTGATTTTCATGAACTGCTTCATCTTACTAAGGGTTGCTGTGAATCCAGAGTTTACTCCAGGAACTCTGGGCTTGAGGTGAGCATATACAGTGGATGGGATGCCAGTCTATTGGAGGGCACCAGGCACACACATTTATATAATCATTCACACCTAGGGGCATGTTAGACTTGCCAATCCACCTAGCATGGTTTTTGAAAGTGGGAGGAAACTAGAGAACCCTGAGGAAATCCACATTTCCATGCAAAACTCAAAACCCAAGCTCGGGATGGAACCTGGGACTTTGGAGACATGATGCTACCCACTGCACCACTATACCACCAAAAACATTCAAATGCAATCCTCAACCATACCAAGATAGAAACAGAAATGAAAGAGGAACAGTTACAGTATTTAACATTGCCAATATTTGGGATCATATTCGTGTGTGTGTGTGTGTGTGTGTGTGTGTGTGTGTGTGTGTGTGTGTGTGTGTGTGTGTGTGTGTGTGTGTAAAGGTGTACATGTACTAAATACATTAGGATGTACTGTATGTAGTGGTGTATTGATATGAGGTATTGCTTTGAGGATCATGTTTTGTTATGATTGGTTGGTCTTCTAACAATAGTCGGTCCTTGATGTAAGTAGGTGCTAAATGGTGTCCAGATATTGCATATGCAAACAATATCTAATATCATGTTCATTAATTTCTGGTACAATAGCAATCAATCAATCAATCAATCAATAAAACATCCGACCAAAACATACATACATTCATACATACACACATGCATACATACATACATACATACATACGTACATGCATACATACATACACACATACATACACACATAAATAAATAAATATACAAACAAACAAACAGACAAATAAATAAATAAAGTGCTGCAATATTTCAGGCTGGCTGGTCATGTTCAAGCAAACACTGCTTTAATAAAATTAGTTATAAAGACTGATTACACATCAGAAATTTAATTACTGCCCAAGACAGTCCCTAAATGAACTTTCTGTTCAAATTCCAAAAATAAAAGCTTATAGTCAACATATTTTCAAATAACATTAAATCAACAAATTTAAAGCAAGTCTTGAGCAAATATAAGTAAATATTTGCTTGTACAAGGACAGAGAGTGCTTCATTTAGATCAGCTTGTTTTGACCATGTCAAGCTGATATAAACCTCTCAAGTGTTTATTTACACTTCTGATACACTTAGAGGTATTGACTAGGCTCTGAGACCTCCAACATTTATAGCAAGAGTTATTGATTGTTAAAATTGATTTTGAGCTGATGGAAAAAGATGCTTAGTCGCGGCGGACATGAGTAATTTACACACAGAGTGCAAGCATGGAGGGGAGATCTTAATAAGCCCGGACTAATTAAAGCAATAACGGCCGTCCATGTGCAGCATCGCAAGTATTCTTGGGCCTCTCTTAGGCAACACAAGTTTTCTTTTTGCTTATTATGTCAGTGTCTTTTTCAGGGTTGTAATTGCAGTTGGCAGAAGACGGATGGCTGTCAAGAGGCCATTCAATAGTACAAATGAGGACATTCCTTCCTCAGATTGTAATTTTATTCATTTGTAAGTGGAGCGTTAGATAAAAGAAAAGAAAAAGACAATATTACAACCAATAAAGCTGAAAACAGAAATGTCTTCATAGATGTATAATAAAGTGCTAATAACAAATATCAAGACAATAGGCTTGATTGTGCAAGAAGGGTAAATAAGGGTAAGAAATGAAAGTGTGTAAATGCCTGTGATTTTTGGCAAGCCCTGTGCTGTCCCGAGCTGCCTGTGTGTTTAGTCTTTTGTGAAGAATACAATCCTGCCAGCAAAATAGCTTGTCAAAAGGCCCTCCTGAAACTAGCGTTTTCAGTTAAAGCACTTCAAAAAGAGTCAAACTGGCCTTTCAATATGGATTTTGCACCCTGAGAACACTGGGCTCAGGGGCTAAAATACTAGAAATGGCATCTGATATTCGGAAAATGCACTAGAATGGATTCAATTTTATTCATTTTTCTTGGCACTTTTGCTATTGCTCTGTGATGTAGCCACAGCTTTGCTGGGTATCTCTCTATATCCATGATCCAAGTGGAACAAGCATCCTACAGAGGACAACATGTGTCCAGTTAAAATAACAAGAAAACAAAAAACCATTGAATCGTATTTGGGAACTGAAAAAAGAAGCAACGATGTCTATGCATGTATTCTAATGTGCTCTGCTGTGCATTAAGGACAAGCTGATTGATTTGTTTATCTGATTCATTCTATGTTTATATATTGATTTAAATAGATTAGCCATTAATACAATATATTATGACAAGGCAAAAAAAAGGCAAGTGCATGAAAACTCTTTATTAAAAGACATGGGTGCTGCTAAATGCAGCCCATAGCTTTAACATATGCAGCAGAGACACTACTCTGTGCTTTCTAATCTAGACCTCATGCTGTTTTCTGGCGGCCACTATCCTCATCGACATATGCTGTTTGCAGTGCACAGTGTTAAAATCCTTTCCAGTTCAGTAAATGGAACATGTTCCTATGTTCGTTCGTGGTCATAATCAGTGCTGTTTCTTCAAGGAGCAGTAAAGCATGATCCCACATGGACCCTTAGAGGGTGAATGACTCCTTAACTCATTTATACCGCGGCATCACTGAATTCTCAATTCCAGTTGGTTAGAAGGTGTTGATTAATTTCCTGTAATAGCACAGATCTGACAGCAATCCTGGCAGTTGGGTACATAACAGGTTTCTACTAATGCACTCCTGCTAATATGTTGTCATTTCTATAGTAATAGCTAATTCACAGGGACTTGTATGGTGGACACTCACATAAACGGATTAAAAACGTGTGTAACTGCTGATATGGTAAAGTTTTCTTATTTAGCATTTTTGAGGCTCAAGTGTCAGTGATTTGCAATAGTCAGAGTCCATCACAGGCTTTGAGCTTTGTGGTTTTTCAGTAACAAGCTACATTTTTTGTTCTATTATTAACTTTAGATTTAAAAAAAAGAGAGAGAGAGAGAGAGAGAGAGAGAGAGAGAGAGAGAGAGAGAGAGAGAGAGAGAGAGGAACTTGAGAGGAACAGTTACTTGTTTCTCAGACATTCCATGTCATTAAATGTAACTGTAAATGGATAAAAAGCATGATATGTTGTTCTTTAATAGCTTTAAATGTTTAATAACAGGTGAAACCTGTTAGCTTTGGCAAATTGTTGTGGTACAAAATTAATTAAAAAAAAAAAAAAACACTTTGAGATGTGTTAATATCGGAAAATAATCACCTTCAGGTTGGTAACAGTAACTCTGCTTTGTGTCAAGCCTCATCACGCCATCCTGTCGCTGATTATTCTCCTATGCCGTTGCGTTTTACTCCTTATATGTGTTCTGGATTGGAGGCGTTGAGTCTAATGAGGTCACCGGGCAGTTATAATGTTTTATTCCTTTTGTTTTTGAATGCTGAAACTTCAATCCCCTCACAGCTTGTACAAGCCCCAAAAGGAAGAGGCATACTGAAATATTTAGAGCAAATGGAATATTTCAGGCCAATGACATGCCATTATCAGCTTTTGCATTGAACACTTACATCCGCTTAATGATCATACGGATGCAATTTCCTCTCAACTTTCTCGAGGAAATTTCCCTCAGGAGGGACGGAGAGAGACCTTCGAATGTCATAAATTCTTCGTAATAAACTGAACCAAAGCAATTATGCCAGTCCAAAAAAATTGCCATTAAATATTAGTGCAAACCAGTTTCTCATCTATTCCATCCAGCACCTCTCAGAAAAAGGGGTTGGGGACATATTTAAGAATAGTACACAAATTATTTCCAAACCTGGCAGCGCGAGGCCCATGAATAATAGCATATAAAGAGGTGAGGGAAGGAAAGGTTGCGTGAAGGTGAGCAGCATTAATTTGCTTTTAAGCTTATGGGAGATTCCTGAACACGAGGTACATTCCACCACCTGCTGCAAGAGACAAAGCGCCATTCTGGGTGTCAGTGGCTCAGTTTCATTAGCAATTTACCCAGAGAAAAATAACTTCCAAAAATGGATCATTAAACTACGTTATAGGGAATGCCTTATTACTGTAAATGCACACACAAAGCATATCTGAGGATGAATCCTGTTGGCTGTTTGTTTCCTGACATGGAACTTACCTTTTAAGTCAGAACAAAGTAACAGGAGGCATAACAGAATATCAAGCTGCACAAATTGCATGTGCAAAATTGTTATAATGGTCAGCTGCTTAAGATGGAGACAAGGCAAGTGTAGGATGCCAAAACTGTATCAGCTAGAGCCATGGTTCAGCTTGTGGGGACCAGGGACACCCAGGGGTGCATGAAGCATAGCCAGGCAGTCCACGATTTTCTCATTTTCTTACAGTGGTGGAAATTACAAACTACCATTATAAATGTTATTAATCTAATGACAATTTTAATTTAAAAAAAAGGCTCTTTTAGTGGAAAATCTGAAGAAAAAAAATCTCTATGACTCCAATAAATAGGCAAAATATTATTGCACACTTTTAAATAATGTGCATTAGTATTTTCATGGACATTAATGTATAAATTAAAATAAATCTGCATATATGAGTATTGTAATGCCATTTTGTGGAAATTAATTTGAAATACATGAAAACTCTAACCAATATATCTGTCCTGAGGGTGTCCCTGTGATGTAAATATATACATTTCTTGACTGTTAATTGTTTAAGAATGTCTGAATTAGAGCATCTATTGTTTCCTGGTGTAACTGAAAACATAAACACTCAAAGTCAATGCAGAGAGGCACGACAGCACGGCGTCTCTGGTCAGTACAGAGGATCAGGTATGTATTATGGGAAAATGTGATCACTCAGGCATTATCTGGTCATCTCCTATTTCAATTACACTTGAATCAATGCACCACATGTTTTTTTTTCCCCCATCTATTCTATGTATGTGTTTCTTATTGAGCTACTCGTTATTCTGTTTGTGTATTGTACCTCATCTATAGAGTGAGTCGTGCAGAAGATACATGAAGGAGTTCATCTCGGTACAAAAAATAGAAAGTTGACACTGGTGTCAGCTCATCAGATTGCATTTATGCATATTGAAGGGCGATAAAAAAGAGCTACATAGTAAAGGATCCGAATAATGCTGTGCTCATGGGTGTCATAATTAAAAGAATCATATTTCTTTGCTCAAAAGGAATTCAGGCCTCTGAAGGGTGTTAATCCAAAAAAACCCCAAAAAAACAACAACAAAGCCATTCTAAATTAAACTCTGAACTTCAGAAACAATTGCGTGAAGTTTCCTTCCCAAGTTCTTCTGAGAGCAATCTGAACAAAGGAAGTTGAGTGAATTCGTTAAGCAGCACATAAATTCATCTTAATAACCCTTCAGAGCTTCCGTTTTCCCATACAACACCATCAACAATTACTGATTGCCAAGGTAAACCAGGATTCTCTCACCTCCCACCACAAATTACCCAATAATGGCTCGGAATGAGATTACTCTTATTGCATTTATGTTATACTAAAGGTAGTTTGCAGTATCAGGTGACATCAAATGCAATAAGCATGCAGTGGCACAGAGTGAAGGATTTAAGTCCTAATAGCCGGTGTTCTGTGAAATAACACCATGCTTTCTCGGAGTACAGCTTTCAAAAAATTAAGAGGTTAAGCTGTGCAATCAAGAGGCTAATGCATGGAAAAAGCTTACAGAGTATAGCTGAGGCAAATCCGGCGAGCACAATGACACCCCATTAACAGGATGTAGGACAGCGGGAATGCCCAACTGAACAAACAGATTTCCAGGTGGATAGGATGGCAAGCCTCTGTCTCTGGACTACTTGCACTCTGTCTAAGCTGCTCCTTTGACAAATGATTCCTTATCAAAAGGCCGCACACTTATTTGCGCTTAATTGATTGGATAGGAGACATCGAAATCCCTGATTGGTTTAACTAAAAAGAGGCTGAAACATGCCACGGCTTTAGAGAGAGCTTGGTACAGTCACTGAGGTGAAATGAGTCTTATGGCTCTAAATCCTACTGATTAATATCAGAACATAAAAAAGTAAGATAAATGAATCTAGTTGCAATTAATGAAAATGCAATGCATCACACAATAGGGGCAGGTTTGCAGCTGTAATTCTGCCGGTTAGCATTCCTTTCATCTGTTCATTAGCAGGGTCAACCTGAACCAAGACCTTCTGCAGGGCTACTCTATAAATGCACTCAGTGTGCTGGAGTGTGTGTTAAAGGAACAGACACCACATTAACACTTTACATGTAATTAATAGAGGTGAGAGAAGCCAAATGCAGGTCCTAAAAGGTGGTAGGGAGGCTGTAATCACATGCTAAAAAAAAAATGTCGCACTATGTATAAAAAAGGAAAGTGTGCCAAATGTTTAAGTTAAAAAAGACATACGGTGCTTTCTGGCTTAGACATACAAGTAGATGTACTATTAGCCTAAGAATAAATTTGTAACCCTACTATGTGGTAAGTCTAATTTGCTGAACATTTATTTTATGCACAGTTTAATAATTAATTAATAATAATAATTTGTTACATTTATATAGCACTTTTCTAGACACTCAAAGCACTTTACATAGTATGGGGGGGGGTCTCCTCAAACACCACCAATGTGTAGCATCCACCTTAATGATGCGACAGCAGCCATAGTGCACCAGAATGCCCACCACACACTGGTGGAGAGGAGAGTGATATAGCCAATTCAGGGAATGGAGATTATTAGGGGGCCATGAGTGATAAGCGTCAGTGGGGGAATTTTGCCAGGACACCGGGGTTATACCCGTACTCATTACAAAAAATGTCCTGGGATTTTTAGTGACCACAGAGTGACGACCTCGGTTTAACATCTCATCCAAAAAGTGGCTCTTTTTACAGTATAGAGTCCCCATCACTATACTGGGGCATTAGGGACACAGGGAGAGTACCACCTGATGGCCTCCCTAATACCACTTCCAGCAGCAACCTTAGTTTTCCCCAGGAGGTCTCCTATCCAGGTACTGAACAGGCTCATCCCTGCTTAGCTTGGCAGTGGGAAACCAGGCAAGAACTGCAGGGTGATATGGCTTTGGCCAGGTCATGTTGCATTTGCACACTTTCATTGAATAATTTAAGATTTTCTTTAATTTTCTAATGTTGCCACAGAATGAGTAGAACATCTGCAGTTTACATCGTAATGTTGCAATTCTGGCAGGCGCTTCAAATGTAGCTGCCAGAGAATATTACCGAGATACCAGGAATATCTCCATGGTGACATGGACCGAGGCTGGAAGGCATTCAGCAAGCTGCTTGTGTAAATAAGACTAATTCTCTGCAAAGCATAACCAAATTAGGAATAGATCTGCTCCAGAAATTGCTTGCGTCCATTCAAATCAAAGAAAAACCCCTGTCGATTCACAAGGCTAGCTAGTTTATTCATGCAACCTGTGATGTAAAGTGTTATTTGCTGTCAACTAGCTAACAAAAATATTGCAAATGGTACATTTAACATGGCCTACAACCACCTTATTCGACAGTAATGATGTTATTAGGACAGCCTGTTCCATTAATTCTTGTGATGAGTCATGCATTTCAATTTAAGACATATCTAGATGAATAGTATGAAACAGACCTGCTTGTTTTTTTGTCTGCGTATGAGTTCAAGTTGAATAAACAAACCACATAATGAGTCGATAAATTCGAAATATATTCATGAATCTACCTGGACACGTTCAAACAAGTCCACGGACACAACACAACCTGCGGTATAGCTGATCCTTTCTGTGTGTTGTGCTTTTTCTCTGTTTGACATGGACATGCTGTGAGCACTAGTGACAGGCCTTGCACCCAAAGCTCACTGCTGACCTTTCTGATTGCATTTTTTTTTTCCTGGTTCGTTACATGTTTGTCTGAAGATGTCGGCCGAAGCTTCCCCAGGCACCCCAACAGCGCCATTGTGTGTGTGTGTGTGTGCAACATTTCGCTGCTTGTCTTCCAAAATCATGCCTACTACCTCTGAATGGTGAATGCATGCAGAGCGCTGAACCTAAAACCTGCTGCTTTGAGTGTTACATGTTACAATGCTTAATCTCTGCATGACTAGTCTGTTGATAGGTGCTGCAGGGAGTTCCACTTATCATCCCGTATAAATCATTATTAAGATGTACTTCTTCACAGCTGCCTTCTCCCAGATCGTTGCGCGCTCAGTCAGAGTGCAGACGAGTGCACAAGTGCACAGTCATGTGTGCAGTGCAGATTTCAAAGGGAGAAAAAAAAAATTGTTCTGGTGTTATGGAATGGAGAGCGCCACACCATCTCACTTTCAGTTGGTGGTGGAAAGATTGTATGGTGGTCCCACCAAGCTCAGATTGCTGCCAATGCCAAGGTTCAGCATGACCATACCCAAGGAGGGAGGGGTCAAATCCTGCTCCATCTGCTATCTGCTTTTTGGCAACAACATGACGGCTAGCAGTAGGCGTTTCTGGCAAACTCAGTGGTGATGGTGACGTTAACCCTGTGCTGCAACGGACAGAGAGTCAAGCCAGAGCTGGAATATAGGTCAGGGTCATGAGGTGAATCTCCCAGAGAGACATGTTTTTATGTCACACAAACGATCGGTTCCCTCAAATCAAACCACTTCATCAGCACTAAGCGTTTAGGTGTTCAATGCTTCACGCCTGAAGAGGAGGTCTGTAATCGGGAGTCCTTTTATTTCCACTACTGACATGCTGTGAATAAAGCCACCAGGAATGAATTACTGAAAAGGGAACAAAGCACATAATGTAAGATATTATTGTGTAATTTAACAATGTTCGGGCCATTGGGACTTTTCATCACCTAATGTATAGCCTCTGGACTAGAATTGCTATGGAAACCGAAGTCCCCTGGTGACCAAGTAGCCTGCCCATGCGGACAGCCGTTAATCATCTTCACTGCAATCCTGGTGTAGCAGAATTTGGCCAATGTGTCAAGCAGCAATTATGTATACTTAGTGTTGTCTCCGCCCTCTCCTCTGCATTCCTCTTGCTGATTCTGTCTCTTTCTTGCCAGTCAGATTCACTCTCTGTCTCTCTTCTATCATTCTCTCTCTCTCTCTCTCTCTCTCTCTCTCTCTCTCTCTCTCTCTCCTCCAGTCATGTTTTATATAATCACTAAGCCTTTAAAAGCTGTTCATTAGCTCCCTTTCATCATGGATGCATACAATATCGAGGAAGAAAATAGAAACGGTCTTAGTGCCACATAATAAGACATTCCTATTATATAAATCATATCCGAGCATTTAGCCATTATACTTTCATTCTGGGCTGAGTGACACACCAAATTACTCCATCGCTCCATTGCTTTCTTTGCATATTGGTTTGTGCAGATCACAGATGCTAATGGAAAGAGACGAGACAAAGATTATGTTCCGGTGGATGAGAGGAAACCGTTAAAGGCATCACAAATCTGTTGCATACCTTCATTAACTCAGTCCAGCGTTGTAGTTTCAAGGGGATTTGACAGCAATATTGGACTTCCCATATTTCAAGGACAATGTATACGAACCTGGACAGCCCACTGTTGACTCATAGAGCAGTAGCGATGTCGGGAAAGTGCCATTAGAGGTGATGTCAACAGAAATGGTGCACGCCAGGTGTGAAGGACAGGCCAGCAATTAAAGCCTGCTTCTATGTCAACAGGCTCAGGACAAAGCTGATTGCCTTTTCTATATTGCCTCACATGAAGTGCCTGTGCCATTTCGTATAATGCAAGAAGATCGAAATTATTTTCAGCTCACCTCTGTGACTCCAGAGTTTCTGAAGATAGCGGTCAGTGTATTAAGGCGGTACACTTAGGATGGAGTTGAGTTTGACCACTCGCTGACAGGCTGTCAGACATGTCTGCTGTTTTTCTGTAACTCCAGCAGAGTCTTTACTCTTGACCCCACTAGTCAACCAGAAAAGGACATGAGCGTTTTGACAAGTTTGGGGTTAGTGGACTGAAAATAGTGTGAGTTTTTGCAGTATAGCACATTAACACATTTTCATGCAGACATGCCAAAGTGCTGAGCGAAAATTTTGCAAAGGGTAGTTGAGAAAAAAAAGCAAAGGAAGAAAAAAATAGAAAAAGCTGAATGCCTGATTATTCTGTTCCTGGTAATGAGACTGTAGATTGTTATTTATGTTTGGCTGAATCCCAAGCCTTCATGAATGATAATCTTGTCACTTAAATCGAGTGGTACAAATCTTATTTTCAGAATTAGATAGGACACTGCTGAGGAAGACATCTGAGGTAATAGATAAAAAAAATTCTATGCCAAAGAGAATTTAAGATATGCAGGTGTGTGAGGAATTGCTGAAAAGAAATAGCCGACATTCTTAGTTCAATCAAGCAGTTGGAATGTCTAGCGATGAAGACAAGAATTCTGATTACTCTCTTGTTGATTACCAAAGTATGATATGATCATTGGCTACTACACAACAGATCTCTGCATCACAAATCCAAATAGAGACAGATTATGACGCACCTTATGGGGACAAGTGGCAGGAACTGCAGTCAGTGTCTTGTCTGGAGTCTGGTTCTGGTTCTGCAAGAGAGAAAAAAAAAAAAATGTTCATTAAGTCTCAATCTAAAGACATAAAAGAAAAAAAAATCTTCTAACATCTTGTATTTAGAAGAAACAAGATGACCTATTGCCTGCACAGAAGTTCTGAAAAAAAGGAAGTAAGTGAGTAAAGGTTAAGATCATTAATCTCTGGAGGTGAAATACGGAGAACCAGGGTGCTGTTTTTTCCTCCCACATTAATGACTCTACTAATAATTGCACCATTTCCATACAACATATGCAGTAACTCCAAAACAGGATTTCATTAGGCAATTACCATTTTGTAAATATACCTCTACATCAGACAGATACATGAAATGCGACACTAAAAAGGTTACGCTTAGCTAAGCCAACAAGGCAACAACAGATGGTCCTGCTGTTTGTGATTATGCAGGATGCAAGGCCTCTGCACATACAAAAAGCGCCTTCTTTCAGGTGACCTCACAAGTGGTGAAAAAAAAAAAATCAGAAAGAGAAAAAGTAGTCCTGAGGCACCGTGGCACTCTCAACAGGCAGCGATGGCCTCACAAACTTCTCCCTCAACTACTTCAGGGAGGCCCAGTTGATTCCAAGCAGGTGCCGCCAGTCATTTCCTCATATCCAATTATCTTCCTGTGGCACAGCTAATGCACCTTGACACTATTAATGGCTTCCTTATGGTATCACCAAGAGAGATGAAACATTGAACTGTCCAGGATTCGACATCTATATTTCATTACCACTTAGTGGAGTCAGCGTGAAGCATGGGGTAACCTAGCTTCACACCCACAGATTCATAAAAGGCAAAAGCTTTGTGCAGCAGTGCTCAATAGCGTCACTTGAACACAGAACAGAAAGCTTTTTTCTTTTTCTTTTTTTTAAGTCCCACACCTGCAACTCCTCGACTCCAAGAACGATAATCTAGCTTATTAATTTCTGTGACCAAATACCAATTACCGCCTGGCACCTCTATGTCTCCTTATGCTTACCCGTGGCAACAGCTTCCCCTTTAATGAGTGTGTTTCAAGCAATATGTGTCATCGTAACCTGAGCAGCACTGACATAGGTAGTGGGAAAGGGGAGGCTAATGGCGTACACCTTCTCCTGGACACAAGGGCAGCTCAGAGGACATGTTTATTTTGGAGTGCCACTGTAAGCATCTTTCATACTGACCTGCTTCTCTACTGCAAACCAAGTCGTCTTGTCCAGCTCAAAGTAAGGATGCATGTGATATCTGATTCTGTACTCATTTACTCATACTCGAAAAAAATGATCCGACACCAACATCCCATATCCCTAGTAAGCCTAGTGTACATTGTCGCATTAATGAACAGACGACATGAAATGACAGCGATCTGGACTTCATGATTCCATGATTAATCATGGCAATCAAAGCAAAGCGGAGTGAGGAAACATCAAGAATAGGAACTACAGCATTTTCCTACAATAGAAGTAACCTGATAAAACATTTAAACATAAACCTGAAGCATAATGAGTTCGTTGCTAGGACAATATGCTGGCTCAGTGAGAAAAAAAAAAAAATGTCTTCAGACGATGCTAGGTGAATGAAAAGAGCAGCTCCTAAGGTATGTCCAGACATACCTTTTTCATTTTATCGCTGCAAGTCACCAGTCGCTGAACTATGAATTCACCAGTAGGCGTACCTACTACTGGTTGCCATAGTAACATTTATCCGTGGGTGGTGCAACTAGCAACTTTTGACAACAAACCAGTTTTCTTGCTGCTAAAATGAAACATTCTGGAGGGAGAGAGTTTGTATATAAAATTCACCAGTGAATATATGCATCATATCTACAAGATGAAGGAGAAGCAATATGTGCTCTTTGCCTTTGCGGCCATCTATCTACGGTGAAAGCGCAAGCGCAAGCACTGGACTGTCTGGGTCCATGAAACAGTTTGGACTCGCAGGCAGCATGGTGGATCATGGATCACGTGGGTGTTTTGTCTTCACTCCCATTTGTAGTCGCTGCACCAAGTCACTTCAAATTTGCATAAAGTTAAATGTTGACACACCACTGGACACACTCACATCTAGTCACCAATGGTTGTTGTTGCTCATGTCGCCGGAAGTCGCCAGCTCTCGTTGAAAATTAATGGTTTCTGGTTGCTTTGTCGTCGAGAGTCGCTGTATGTATTAACGTACCATTACCCAGTATGTTGTTCGCAATTCTGATGCACTGAAAACAAAAGAATACTTTACTTCGAGCTTTACAGAAGCATTTTTTTTTCGAAGTGAAACAAAACACGCTCTCCACTGAAATCCTACTCAATCCTAGGCAACTAACATAGCTAGCTAATGCATTTCATTTAAAATCAACTAGCTAATGTAAAAAAAAAAACAACAACAATGCTTTTCATAGGTACTATTTAAACCATGAAAACATAAACAGAGCTAAATAAAATGCTCCATCATTGATTAATACTAAGTAGGTTACTCATTTCAGAACCAGTACCAGAACAAAAACTCAATCTGAAAAAATGGCATCGATGCATCCTTCGCTCAAAGTATTCCATTCGCGCGAGCAAGATTGCACCTTTGCTCTGTATGCTCTATGCATTGTGCATGTCGTTTTATGATTCGTTAATAAAACTGGTTCTTGATTAGGATTAGGATTCTCCTTGCTGACACTGAAATCTCTTCAGTGAAAGAATTCATGGTAATGCTTCGCATTTCATTGCCCACATATCGAGCACCCATGGGTAATAACTCCACATGACAGGTATGGCATGTGCACTGTATTAACTTGTTCTATATTTTTAAATAATACATGGCCCTATTAGAATATGACACAGCCAACACACACACACACACACACACACACACACACGCTTACATCCTCTCCACCGAGACTTCACTGAGCTGCAGACACGATTATCCGAGCCTGCGCTGACCTGTTGTGTTGTGTGCCGTGCCCTCAATCTGATATGCAGTGGAATTATACATTGCAGTGAAAAGTTTGGGCGATGCAAATTCTAACTAGGCGGGTCAAAGCTGACATCTCAATGGTCGGCTGTTATTTTGGAGAGCTGTTATCTCTGTTAACTGAGAATGGAAGAATCGTGTTAGAACGCTGCAAATTTTGAGGGATGGGGGGAATATTTTCCATCCTGTCAACTCACTCCATTATTCATGCAGTGCCTGTGAACTACTGAAAACTGGCAACACTTCCGAGAGTTTAACATGGAACCCAGAGACAAGAACACAAGAGCATGCTGATAGTACTTACATTTAATATCTAGGCAATTTAATATTGAATTAACCCTTAGAAATATCTTTTTTTTGATTTTTGAACATTTGTGAAATCCTTTATTACTAGGCTTCTAATATTAAAATCACTACAGCAATTTATACATGTTTTTCCCCCCTAGGCTACACAGATTTGCCATTTGATATTTTATCTCAATAAAAAATTGCATCTCTTGAAATGCATTTTTGAAAATAGATCAAAACGTGATTTGAGAGGAGATTTCCCATTAAGTAATGCTAAGAGTAGACGGTCTGTGATCTGGAAGGACATGAACCTGGATGATGGTACATTCTGTGGTTTTGTATTGTGAGAGAATATATGATTATATATGATTATATGATGTAAGATGGATTTACAATAATCTGTGTTTATGAAATCAATTGAAATTGAAAGATGTGAAATGTGTGTCTTTCCTACAGGTGTACTAAAGCTAGTGCACTATACACCATACATTTTGTACACAATACAATAAAGCACATCATCATCATCATCATCATCATCTGACTGCATTTTGGTAGCAGATATGCACTTTTGATAAAATAACCAAATAATGTATTTTCAGAAATGCTGAAAATAAATAAGGATAGTGAATATAAAGTTAGGTGTATTATTAAGACCGTCTATTGTAATAAAATAAGAAAGGTAAACTTTTATTAATTCCACATGGGGAAATTAAAGTGTTACAGGAGCAGGATAATAGGATGAATAGTAAGCCAGAAATATATCAGTGCAAATAGAAATATGACAGTAACAGTGTTAATATGACAAGTATACAACATATCGCAGTGTGAATTTGCAGGGCTATAAATACTGTAAGTATATAAGCAAGTACTTCTGCAGTATATCAAATGTTTGTCCATGTGCAAAAATACAATGATTAACAGCAGGATGTTATATATTGAAGGACAGGAATATCAGCTTAAGTGTTAAAAAAAAAAAAAAAAAAAAAAAAAAAAAAAACAGTGCAAGATTCCATGTTATTGTCCATATGTTCAATGCTCCATGTGAGCATATGGTAGTTTTTTTTTTTTTTTTTTCTTTCGCTACAGTATGTGGATTGTTGCTGGTTAAACGGGGACACTGTGCCTATAAAAGTTGAGAAAAAAGCACTAGAGAGGAGAGACCCTTCTCGCTTTGAGACCACACCTGTTGCAGTATCTTTTAGTTTTTTTACAGTATTGTTGAAAAAGTAGGAATTTGGTGGTTAATGATAACCAGTTGTACCCTGGTTATACTGGCAAGGTCCAATCTTCCTTTTACTTTACAGTATCAGGCAGGGGGTGAATATTTCTTACGTGTTCAGATGGTTTTTATAAAAAATGCTTTATTGTCAAAAAAATATACAAAATATAAAGTCAAAGAATGCAAAATTACAAAAACTCCTGAAACAAATAAGTGAAGCTTCAGTCCTTAACTTGATAGCATCTATATAAGGACTATTTAGCAGAGAGATAGAAAGATGGTAAGAAAACCATTACACAACTTAAAAAGTCAGGAGTCACAATGTAAGGAAGTCTTTTGAAGCAATTACAAAAAAAAGGACCAAGAAATATTATATATAATATAAATATATAATGTTATTTCGGTTTTACATAACGGAATATTTCTTGGTGCTTATCTTTTGTAATTGGTTCAAAAGACTCCCGTACTTTCCTGACATTTTAAGTTGTGTAATGGATAAGTGTGTGGCAGGGTAAGGATGATGGTTTTCTTACCAAACTTTCTGGAAAAAACGACCCCAAATGGACATTAGGAATTTTCTGTGATCCCAAGACTTGACTTACATTTTATTTTCTTTCATTCCAGATTTATAATTCAGGACTACTTCAGCATTTGAAAATTTTATCTTACAGTATGTCAGTAACGTGTGTAAAATAACTGATTAAAAACCAATATTCCTTACCAGCACTGACTTATCAGTCTAGTGGGCAGTTCTTGACACAGCTTTTCAAAGTGTCAGGAGGGAAGTGATGAATGCCTACTGTTTATTTTAGTTTAGAGTATTGCCCAAGATGTTTTGCATACAACTATAACAATAAAACTTGATTGATATATTAATAGTTACCTGGTTATTCGGTCTAGTTGTGGTCTTTGGGCTGGACTACTATCCTTTCTTGTATCCATGAGGTAAATCAACAAAACCATTTTTTTTTCAGATAGTTTGACGAGTTTGTAACACTGGTGGTATCAATACTCTCAACTCCAACACTCCTAAAACATGAAAATACAGCTGTGACAAAAACTTTATTCTCTCTAATGAGAATACAGAATGGACATATCAAGTGTAAGGACAGTGTTTTGAACACAATGCTGATTATTTGTGCGTATTCTAAACCTGATTGCTCACTGATACTTTATCACACAATGAAGCCCTGATGAAGCCCTTTGTTTCCATGCCTGTCTTATTTCTAAGCATTAAAGAGCTCCTGAGTTATGAAACTAAAAGGACAGAATGCAAAAATGGCATTCACGTTTTAAGCGTTAACTGGACTTTGTTTTTGACTACACATTTTTTTTAAAACTCTTTAAATGTCTATTGATGAGGGCATGGTTAGCTCGTTTGCCTCACACCTCCAGGGTTGGGGGTTCGAATCTCCATCTTTGCCCTGTGTGTGTGGAGCTTGCATGTTCTCTGTGCTTCAGGGGTTTCCTCTATTCCCCAGTTTCCTCCCCCAGTCCAAAGACATGCGTTATAGGCTGATTGGCATTTCCAAATTGTCCATAGTGTGTGATTGTGCTCTGTGGTGGGTTGGCACCCTACTCAGGGTGTCCCGCACCCTACTCAGGGTGTCCCCCACCCTGTGCCCCAAGTTTCCTGGGACAGGCTCCAGGCTCCACGTGACCGTGTGTAAGATAACCAGTATGGATGAATGGATGTCTATTGATGGGTCCAGGCTTAAGTTCTTCACTCTTGTAACTACACAGTTTTTCAATTAGTGAAAATAGTTTCCTCAAGTAGGGCATGTTCCAGGGGAAAAAACATTCCTTAACCAATAACAGTCATCTGATGTCATCAATATACACCAATATATTCCATCTAGATGGTTCCAGACATGAAAGCTTATTGACTCTGCTTTTTTTCTCATGATTAGTTACACTCAACCATTTAACAAGCTAGCTGCACACTAGGAACACTCTGTTGGGTTTAAATGGCTGTCTGTAACTAAATATGACTAATGCTTCAACATTTCCATTATATTTTTAATTATATTATGAGTTGAAATGCAAAGCTATACATGAACATTTGTGTCCTGGAGCTTTACAGTGGCTCAGCAGTGGCAGGAATAGGCCTAAAAACTGGACTGAACCAAATCCTAATGTCTCTGCCAGCCATGTTAAAGCCGGCTGATGCACAGTGTGCCACTGCTACAAATGGGGGTGCTCTTTGAAATTACAGCTTCCCAAAAGTGCATTAAAACATCGAAAGCCCCCTTCTCCTGGTGTGCTCATTTCCTAAGCAGTGTGAAGCCCCTTCTTTGAGACGTCGCTCGAATGCAGAGAAAAGTCTCAATTAAGGCTTTGTAGCAATTCTGAATTGCAGATGCAACCATTTTAGAGAGAAAAACATCTTTACAGGAGCTATGGAGGAATAAGTTATGGGTTTCATATTACACCTGATGCTCTCAGCCTATATTGCTTCCCATTAGTGCATATTCGTAAGGGCCACAGCCTGCAGAAGTTTGCCTGCTGTGAGTCATGCGTTTAATAGTTTGAAGAAACAAATGAATAAAATAAAACCACAAATTTTAACCCATTAGCAGTACTGCAACAGAGTTCAGAAGGACATATAGAAAGAGAAGTAAAATTATATGCTTTGACTAGCACTTTAAACTGTGCAATCAAAGTCTCGACACTAGTTCTGTGCTAATTTTTATGAGCCACCACTGAGCTCTTAAAATGTTTATTGTGCTAGGGGTCTAGTTACAAATTTTTACATGCAATTTGCAGCATTTTTATAGACATATTGTTCTGCAAAACAGACTGTTCTGGTGTGTGTTTTTAATAAGTGTCTTTACCTGTTTTAAGAATATGAATGTTATTACCTCCTATTGTCAAAAAAATAAATAAATAAATAAATAAATAAATAATAATTAGCCTAAGGGAAACGTTTAAGATACCTTTAAGACAACTCAAGGAAGTGCAGTAGATTTTTAACCTAGGATTTTCACTGGATATTCAGATGTACACTGTTCTACTGGGTACTTCGTACTTGAGATCAAATGGATAATGTACTTCTTTGTTAACAAAGTCAATCCCACCCTCATACTTACAACTAAACACACAAACATGCTTTTATGTCTGTACATGTGCGTGCACACACACACACACACACACGCACACACACACACACACACACACACACACACACACACACACACACACACACACACACACACACACACACACACACACACACACACACACACACACACACACACACACACACACAAAAGCCTATCCTCAGGCGGTAATGAGTTTGCTATGTGTTTTAAAGGGATTAACAGCATTAAAAATCACATTTCATTCTTTTAGCAGAACAAAACAAAGCTGTTTATGAAAAAAAAAAGAAAAAAACCTGTTCATTTATTACTGCTTTAGAGGAGCTTAAATTTAATGCATGAATATTTTATCACAACTAATGCAACCTAGCTGTGTGTAAGATATGCATTCATTATTAAATCAGAGGAAAATGACAAAGACATACAGCACACACCATCTATGCAACTATGGAAATGACAAACGAGCTAATCAATTTGTTATGCAACGGTGATGCACTGTATTTTTTATTTTTGTAAAAAAAAAACAAAAAAAAAAAACTATGCTGCCAGTGACATGTCCACAACATGTCGTGGAATCTTGAAAGAGAAGACACATGTGCTTGTGTTTCATTTATTATCAGCTGTGGCTACAGGGGAAAAAGAGGGGTAGGGTGTGCTGAAACAAAAGCTTCAGGCTAAGAATTGACACAAATGAGAGCTACAGTAGCTTTTGGCCCTAAAAGCAGTTCATGGGAGGAGGTCTGAACATGGTTACATTAACTAGTCTTCTTCAGTATACACCAGGTGGACCAGATTAAGCACATTCTTAGATGACCCCCTTTTAGAACCGGCAAACAAGTAGCCTATTCAGTCAGGGGTGGAGGGAACGCAGCACTTTTCTGGCAGGATGGCACTGCAAGGCCGCCTGGCCCAGTAATATTCCCACCACACACTGAGAGGCTTTGTGCATTTCACTTCCTGGATGATGCTCAAGAGCACTGAAGAAAAAAATGAGTTTCATTCCCATTACTTGCTCAATGTTTTGTCACCTAGTTTAATTTTTAAAAATAAAAAAGACGAGTATTTCTCTCTGTGAAATTAAAGCTTTATTTGAAGGATTAAAAGATCCTTATGATCATGTGATCCCACTGTTTTGTATTTTGTGACAGACGTGAAAAAAGGAACACATAACACTTAGCCAGTGCTTATCCTTGGGGCAGAGCATAGTGTGAGAGAGATGATAGCTAAAAATAAATACATAAATAAAAATATTTTTTTTTAAAAATGGAGCTGTAAGCTGTGTTTGTTAGTAAGTATGCCACTGGGTGATAATGTTAATAATAATAATAATAATAATAATAATAATAATAATAATAATAATAATAATAATAATAATAATTATATATATATATATATATATATATATATATATATATATATATATATATATATATAATTATTATTATTATTATTATTATTATTATCTCTCTCTCTCTCTCTCTCTCTCTCTCTCTCTCTCTCTTTTTTAACATTTATTTATTTGCCTTCTCCACTCCTCCACTACCACCTCCTCCACCACCATTTTTAGCAAGAGAAAAGAAACAAGGTTTTCGGCTTTTCAGCACACAACAGCAGATCCGCTCCAGAGTCCCCAGGCACTGCTATCAAAGAGCTTCTCCGCAGCTGATCATTAGCAATTTCAGAGCCTTAGGCAACTCTGGGACCCCAGACTGTGCAGTATAATTTAGCGTCTGTCTTGGCCATAGAATCAAGAGGCCATACTGTACATTTAGCATTTCCAGACATACAAAAAAGGACTAGGGGAAGGAGAACAGTTGGCATTTGACTAATAAAGTTAACTTACAATACAATAAACTATGGCACATTTTTTGTGCATGTTCTGCAGGATCACTTCCAATTACTTCAATGACTTCCACCGTCAAATAAAATCCAGGACATATCCAAACAACTTCCGATGTGGCTTGAAGCAGTGGAACCACATTTTTGAGCAGTCAACCTGAAGTTGTGGTAAGATGTGGTTTCAGGCTCAAGTCATCAGTGGTTGATTGAATATCTCTTTAATAGAAAAAGAAAAAAAGAGTCAGAGCACCCATCTGTCACATGGTGAAATGGGTCCTGTCAGTCATATTCAGTTTAAGCTCATAGATTCAGCCTGATGTAGCCTGGCAGGTAAGTGCTATATATACTCTCTGGGTCTTGCCATTGCCTTACAAATATACCATGCTTGAAGATTGAAGTGTGGATATAGAAAATCCCAATGCCAATGACAACCCAATTGACATATTCAACCAAATTCCAACTTCTTTACAATATACAAAATGTATATATACAGTACAATATATACATATATACACACATATATATATATATATATATATATATATATATATATATATATATATATATATATATATATATATATATATATATGGCATCCAATATACAGGGTGATTGGAAATGTAAACACTTACTATCAACATTTATTTGCAGTACTAGTGTTGTTTTTTGCACACAAGTGGAGATCCTTTGAAGCAATGAAGTTACATTTTGCAGTCTGTAATTAGTAAGCTAACATCCTTGCATTATAATGCTACAATGTTTCCACTATAGTGCTACAGTGTTGTGGTGTTATATAACTCTTCACATTTTTTTTTCATTATGTTTTAATCACTCTGCATATAGAGATGAAACCAAATGTAAATACATTATTCAGTTATTCAGAATCAACAGAAATGTGTTCTAAACAGACACAAAGACAGAAAAATACAGATACAAATAAGAGTTTTTTTTTGGGTGTTTTTTCTTTTAAAGCTTGCCAGAGAGGTTCACAGGGCATCTGGTGGAGACTAAAGGTGTGCATTAGGACTGGGATCCTGCAGGGTGCAACAAAAATATTTTTTTTTTATTTCATGTGAGTGTGAGTGAGCAGTTAGATATGAAGCTTGTGGGACAAACAAAGACCTTGTTCATTAACATGAACGCACAGCATTAATTGGTGGAAGTGCTTAAGATGTGGGACTTCTGATTGGAAGGTCATGAGTTCAAATCCCAGTCCTGCCACTGCTGAACCCTTGAGCGAGGCCCAACTTAACCCTCAGCTGCTCAGTGGTGTAAATGAAATAATTGTAAATTGCTCTGGATAAGGGTGTCTACCAACTGCCATAAATGCATCAGTGTAATTATTTCATTCATTAATTCATCCTTAGTAACTGCCTGGTCAGGTTAGCAGCGGTTTAAATTAGGCTACAACTTTATTTGTATTTTGGGAAATAGAACTAACAAAATTTGTTAAAAAATATCACAGGTAGGTTCAACAAAAAAAAAGTGTTAACAGGATTAAAACCAAACGAACAAACAAACAAAAAAACTCTCCTCTAGTTGAGATAAATTACGGTTTTGAGCAATGTAGCTGAGGTTAACTGAGAGACCCAGAATTCACATTCACTCACTTCCATAGCGCTGTACTTACACAGAGTCACGGGGGAGCCTGGAGCCTATCCCAGGGAACTTGGGGCACAAGGCAGGGAACACCCAATTGCCAATGCACAATCACACATACATTCACACACTAGTGACAATTTGGAAATGCCAATCAGCCTTCAACGCATGTATTTAGACTGTGGAAGGAAACTCAGAGGAAACCCCCAAAGCACAGGGAGAACATGCAAACTCCACATACACACAGGACAGAGGCGGGATTCAAACCCTCCAACCCCAGCAGTGCAAGGCAAATGTGCTAATGACTAAGCCGCCATGCCAGATTTCATATATGTAAGTAAAAATTATGATGTCAGTACCATTGTCAAAATGACTAAACAAATACCTCACAAACTTAAAAACATCAACAGCATTGTTTCTCTCTTAATCCCTTAATACAGCTAAATATGCATCTAAACTTAAATGAAATGCTCCTGTCCATCATTTAATCTCCAATGCTAAATGATTTTTATGCTAGATGATGTGTCCTGAAAGCAAAAGGTACAAATGTAAATATTAATACAATGCATTGTAGCTGCAGCAAAGTTAATAGCTCCTGAGCTAGTAAATGTTAAATATAATGTTAACTAAACTTACTGGGCTATTTTATTAAGGATTACATGTTTTCAGTGGCTGGAGACTAACTGTGGAAACCCGACTATATTTGTTAGGTTTTCCCTTCTCTAGCGCTCGCTACTCAACAAGGAGCAGCGAGTGGCATACTTCCGCATTCCACGGAGTGCATTCCAGCGCCATTCACAAAGACTCACGTGTTGTTTACCTCTGCCATGTGCTTTTTGTTTTCGTTCGTGTCATATCTCCGCCTCCTCATTTCTCATTGGTTCATGTTTATTGTATACTTACGAGTTTCAGCTGTCATTGATTTGGGCATGTGATTGGTGTGATTTCTATGTGTTTAAATACGCCACTCCGTTTCCACTTTATTAAAGTTTAGCGTAGATGTGTTTAACCGTGCGATTTGTTCCCGTGATTTCCAGATCACCTTTCTAGTACCGTGCGATTTGTTCCCGTGATTTCCAGATCACCTTTCTAGTACCGTGCGATTTGTTTCTTGTGATTTCCAGATCACCTTTCTAGCGTTAGTTTAACTTGCTATTTAACCATGTTGTTGTTGTGTTTAACCGTGCGCCTTTTTTCCTTAGCTCGTAATTCGTGGTTCCCAGACCACCATCTAGCCTAGCGTGTATTTTCTGTGTTTCTTATTTGTATTAGTTCTACCTTCTTTGGATAACGGTGACATTCCTGTTTATACATTTATGTTTATTATCATTTGAACTGTTCCTATTAAACTGACCACTTTCCCCTGCAAATGCATCCTGCTTCTCTCCTTCACCCAACGGGTCGTAACAATATTTAATATATGACCACATTGAAAAGTCTAGGATGTTGTGAGAGCAATATTTCAGTCTGCTACATTTCTGGTATTTGGACCTGGTTCCCTAATGAGCTTTACTCGATATCTGCTATTGTAGTTTGTTGTTTGTGCTAGTGGGAACCAGTGAAAACAGGAGTACCATGAACAGAAGTTTTTAAATTTATTTTTTATTTTTGTATTTTTTTTAGCTAATAGTTATTTTTTTTCCAGCACCCACTCTAATCTTGTTATATAATACCTTTACCACATTCAGATTCTGTGCCTCAAAAAACACTCACAGTTTGATTACATTTTGAAAACGATTTTCTATTTGTGAGGTGGGATTACCAAAGCCCATCATCCCTACAAACCTACCAAGTTTTATCAGCAATTTCATTGTTACACAATACATTTCATCTGCAAGTGTGTTCAATTTCTGCTTCAAATGACTTCGGCATGATTATGTATATCAGTCCTTTAAAATAATAATGTGTGTGCCAACTGGAACAGCACTTGTGTGTTCAGCTTGCATAAACTTAGTTTAGATTGCCCATTTGGTGCGGAGGGTCTTTCCTGGCATGTGCCTGTCGGTGGCTCAGACCAATTTGTCATTCCAAGCCCGCTTTGTGTGCTGCCAGCACTGAGATGATGGCCATGCTCTGATCCTGGCGGCACCATGGGACAAGGCCAAGTGTTTCACACACACCACACAGGGACAAAAGAGCTTGTGACTGCTGATCCCTGTCTCAGAGGGAGAAGAACAGAAGAACAGGCTTTGCAGAACTTCTCCTCTATACAAGTAAAGAGCTCAGTCACTAGAATATGTGTGACAAGATACAGCTCTCTCTGAATGGAGCTCAGGCTCTGATGTGGTTTGGATCTCAGCTTGAAAATGTTAACTGCTATTTGGGCGCATCAAATAATTTTAAGGAGATGCATGAAGAAAATATATTTAATGCATATTTAGTTATGTGATAATATACAGTATATCACACAGCTTGGAGTCAGTTCTTTATAATGTTTTACTTGATCCTTTTTATGTTATACTTGAAAGTGCTTCATGTGGTACTCAAACTATTTTCTTGTTTCTTGTATTTAGACTCCTAGACCATAAGAAAAAAATCTGTATCTAGTGCAGTTTCTCTAATTTATCAGTGACATCAGCAGTATCACACACTTTATCTGTGTTAAAGAGAGAGGCATTTGAATACTCTACTGTCATTTGCAGCATGACCAGTGTTTGAAGTGGGTGGCACTTCTATATTTTGCTATTCCGAGTACCGTAAGGGAGGGATATGGATTTCGCTGGCATGTTTTGGGTCCACTTATTTAGAGGGAAGACTTACTGCAAATAAATTCAAAGTTATTCTGATTGATCATCTTTATCCTATGTTGAAACATTTCTATCCTGTTGGGAATAGTATCTTCCAGGATGACCCTGCCCCCACAGGGCATGAGGGCTCACTCAATGGTTTCATGAATGTGAAAATGATGTAAATCATATACTATGGCCTTTCCAGTCACCAGATCTCAACTCAGGTGTACACATATGGGAGATTTTGGACTGACAGCACCACCATCATCAAAACACCAGCTGAAAGAATATCTTTTGGAAGAATGGTATCCTGTCCATTCACTACAATTCCAGAGACTTGTAGAATCTACACCAAGGTGCATCAAAGCTGTTCAGGAGGCCCATGGTGGTCCAGTGCCTTACTAATACACTTTATACTGTTTCTATACTGTATACTTTATACTATATCCTTTCATTTGTATTAAAGGGGAGTATTTTTGGTTACACATTCAACATACAAGGTAGTTGAGTTCACAGCATATAAAAAGTGTGATTGAGTGATTTCTATTGAGTGTATGCTTCACTTACTTGCACAAGTGAAAAAAAACAAAAACAAACAAAATAGACATGGCAACAATCGCAGGACAGGCAAAGCTCACATTTTACATGCCTCTAATACAGCTGGTGTGGATTGATACGCTTGTCAAAATGGAAGCATAACTGGCGTGTTTGACAAGCATGTCACGAGCACTAAAAAATGCTTCAAAAACATGTCTAGTTTGTATTGGCCTAAATGAAGTTAAAAGATGACATAACACTGTCTCAAGTACTCAAACATACACTGACAAACAGAAAAGCAGGTAGCGATCAGCTACACTGATGGCACTTTAAATGATGGATATTTTCATATTTGTGGAGTTTATAATTTTGGAATTATTGAATAGTCTGTGCCTTCTTAAAGCTACACTGCATGGGATTTTTTAAATAACAATAATAATAATAAAAAAACATGATTATTGAATCAAGGGACAAAAATACTCTATAATAAGATGTTCCTCAGCTGCTATGAGTCACCCTGACAAGTCTGTAATAGTACTTCACAGTCAGCAGTGTCTTGTCGGAATTGGCTAGAAATTTGTACACATACATTTAGTCGGTGAGTATGTGATTTGAGACATACCCTCAGGTTTGTATTGACCTAATCCTAGCTAGCAAACTCAACAATATCTCGAGCTGTAAAAGGTAAATAAAGACCCGGAAAATGTTCCTGCTCCAAAACGGTTAATAAATTCTTTCGTTTGCTTCCCAAAGACAAAACGTTTCATAAACATTGGTTAAAGTTCATTTTCGACAATTGCTTATGTTTGGGTACAAGCACAAACATTTATTTTTGAACGCCAACAGTCCAAAATCCAAAAAATCCACAAATAGGCAAGTGGCCAAATATATTAATATCAAGCTTACTACGTGATCCAAAGGCATCAACAAAAAAAAGCAGACAAAAGGTCAAGAATAAATATAGACAGAATAAGAAAGAATGGGGCTGGGGTGTCTTTACTCTACAAACACTTCTCTGAAGCTAAATGCTATACAGTCATAATATTGTTGGATATTATGATTTAAATTTATTTTACATTGTTGTAACTAAATAAAGTGATAACACATGTTTTAAATGGATTGCTATTGAGTTAATCATATTACTCACATGTGCAAGTAAAATGGGATCAAGATTTCACATGAATGGGTCATGCATTCCACAGAGTTGAAGTGGATTTAAATGTTAGTTATGTTGGAAGTACCTGTGAGACATCGGACTAGAAAATACTTCACAAATGTTTACCTAATGTGCAGATGATGATCTAACACTTCAGTAGTGACAGTGCCAAATGTGTTTTTGTCTTTTGTGTACTTTTAATGATGTTCAGGCTATAAAGAATTTCTCTAATAAAATACTGTGTTTGAACCAGTTTATAAAGTTTGATACTGTAGTCCACCTGAAATTCTGGCAGTTTAAATTGTATCAAAGGACCTTTAATATAACTACTGTTATAATTAAACTGCTGTGATTTTATTTTGGCAATACAGTAAAACATACAGTATCATTAACCTCACTGGTTTTTTTGCCATTCATTTGTCCTTATTGTTAATTTTACCAGTTTCTTGTGTTCATTTGAGCACAATTTATTGTGTAATTTAATATTATACTGGTACAGTCATGTTTTATTAATATTTCTTAATTAATATTATTTAATTAATACTTTTATTTAATCATGTATTATTATTATTATTATTATTATTATTATTATTATTATTATTATTATTATTATTATTATTATTGCTATTACTTAATTTGCTTTTAATTTGCATTATTGGATAAACTTAAAAAAAATATCAAATGTTTTTGTGAAATTATAAGGGTTTGATAAAAACATTTCAGTTACACTTTTTTATTTTACTGCATGGTAATTAACTACTAATTAATAGGTAAGACTGTGGTAAGTAGCTTTTATTTAATAAGGAATTGTATGGTAAGTAACTGGAATGTATTAGGTAAGTACTGTATTTTCAGGTACATACAATATCACACTTTGCTGGATATTCATGTAGATAGTAACTTATACAAAAACTATAGTAATTCTAACATTAAAATTACAGTACAGTATTTACAGTAATCTATAGTAGTACGTTTTGTAGTTTTACTTGCTACAATAAGGCAATAATTACACAGAAATCACTGGTAAGTCCTCTGTGACAATGTGGTTATAGGACTATAAAATAAAGTGCATTTAGCGTATGGTACTTATGAACTATTATGATCATTTTGGTATTCACAGCACAGCCACAAATAAACAATATTATTAGGTACATATACAAATAACTCCTTTGTAATACAGTGGAAATAGAACTGTAAAATTCAGAGTATTTGTACATCATAATTAAACAATAACTATTTGCTTGTCTTTGTCATTAGAAGGACATAACCAGACAATACTAACAGGTACATTTGCTAGTAACTGTTTTATAATGCAAAGGAATTTTTGTATGTGGTATGTATTTTGCATGCGGTAACTAAGTGCACTAACTCTTCTCTTGTCTTTCTTGGGCAATTATTGCTTTATGGCACCAAGTACTACCGCAGTATCTGTAAATACCTGAATATCCAATAAAGCTATTTAGTATGAACTTGAATTTTTAATGACCACATATTTACCTACTCAATACCAAATATTTACCACAAATTTTCACACTAAATACAAGCGAATTACCATATACCTACATATTACATACTAGATACTGACCACATACTTATTTATTATTACTTACCATGTACTTACCTAGTAATTACTAGTTACTTACAACAGTGTAAAATACACTGCTACCAAAATTTCTGTCAGATAATTTTGTTAGGATTTTGATATTAATTTGTAAAGCCACATCAAGTGAATTCACATTTGTGAATTCACAATACATTTATCGTATTTAGTTGCATTTAGTTAGTAGTGGTAATTATGCTAGCTCTGGCGCAGCCTGTAATGTTTTGTTAAAATCACATGATACTAGAGGTTCACACTTTGTTTTACCTGTGGCTGGTCTTAGCTGAAAATACAGTCTCCTCCAAAACTATTGGAATGGCAATTAATTTGTTTTTACTGTAGACTGAAGACATTTGGGTTTGAGATCAGAAGATGAGAAGAGAGTTTAGAATTTCAGCTTTTATTTCCTGGTATTTATACGTAGATGTGTTAAATGACATAGAACATAGAACATATCACATGTTATATCAGACCACCCAGTTTTTAGGTGAGTGACAGGTGTTGTTTGTTACCCAGGTGTGTCTAGTTAGATTGATTGTTTAAACAATAAACAGCTCTGAACATCTACTCTTGGTTTTAGCCTTCAGTTTCACCTGTGAAATTTTCTTGTTAAAAAGGATAAGCCAACATCAAGATCAGTGAGCTGTCTATGTGAGAAAAGCAAGCCATTTTGAAGGAGAGAAAGGAAATCAATCAGAGGCATTGCATAAACATTGGGCAGAGCCAATACAACAATTTGGAATGTCCTGAAAAAGAAATAAACCACTGGTGTACTAAGCAACAGACACTGAATGGGTCAGCCAAGGAAAACAACAACAGCTGATAGAAAAATTGTGAGAGCTGTGAAGAAAAACCCAAAAACATCAATCAGTGAAATCACCAACAACCTCCATAGGGCAGAGGTGATGGTATCATGATCCATGATTCGAAGAATACTTTGAGAGCAGAAATATAGGGACCATGCCACAAGATGCAAACCACTCATCAGCAGTAAGAATTGGAAAGCCAGATTGGAATTCACAAAGAAATCCAGAGATGAGCGGGGGGCATAGAGGCTTAGTGGTTTGCCTATTTGCCTCATACCTGCATGGTTGGGGGTTCGATTCCCGCCTTCGCCCCATGGGCACAGAGTTTGCATGTTCTCCCCATGCTTCTGGGGTTTCCTCACGGTACTCCGATTTCCTCTCCAGTCCAAAGACATACATTGTAGGCTGATTGGCATTTACATATTGTCCGTAATGTGTGAGTTTGTGCGCAATTGTGCCCTGCAATGGGTTGGCACCCCCTCCAGGGTTTCCTCCGCCTCGTGTTATAGGCTCCAGGCTCCCCACGACCCTGTGTAGGATAAACGGTACAGAACATGGATGGATGGATACAGAGATGACCCACAAAATTTCTGGAACCAAGATTAACCTCTACCAAAGTAATGGACAGGCCAAAGTGTGGAGAAAGAATGGATCTGCTCATGATCCAAAACAGAAAAAGCTCATCTGTTAAACATGGTCGAGGTAGTGTCATGGCTTGGGCTTGCATGACTGTTTCTGTAACAGGCTCACTAATCTTTATTGATAATGTTACTCATGATTGTAGCAGCAGAATGAATTCAGATGTTTACAGGAACATTGTGTCTGCCAATTTACAGAGAAAATAATCGTGAGGAACTTTATCATGCAGCAAGACAATAATCCAAAACACACTGCCAACTCAACAAAGGACTTTATCAGGGGGAAAAGTGGAAGGTTTTAGATTGGCAATCACCAGACCTTAACTCAATTGAGCAGCATTTCACCTCCTGAAGAGGAGACTGAAGGGAGAAACTCCCCGAAAGAAACTACAACTGAAAGAGATTGCAGTAAAAGCCTGGAAAAGCATCACAAAAAAGAAACCAACAATTTGGTGATGTCAGTGAGTCTCAGGCTTGATACAGTTATTGCAAGCAAGGGATAAGTAACCAAATATTAATTGTTATTTACTTTAATTTACTTCAAGACTTATCTGTTCCTATACTTTTGTTCAGCTAAAAATTGGATGGTTCGATACATAACTTTCTATGTTTTATATTGTTTAA
Organism: Cranoglanis bouderius; assembly: GCA_023630585.1. NCBI lineage: Eukaryota > Metazoa > Chordata > Actinopteri > Siluriformes > Cranoglanididae > Cranoglanis > Cranoglanis bouderius. The sequence continues at coordinate 10,379,300 of CM042561.1, forward strand.
CACATCCAGATGTAAATACCATATTAAAAAAATAGCTGAAATCCTGAATTATCATCTAATATCCATCTTTTGATCTTAAACCCAAATGTCTTTGGTATATAACACAAACAAATTAATTGGCCTTGCTGCTCCAGTAGTTTCTTAGGGGACTGTAAATGCCATTTGTAAGTCACGTATGTCCTAATAGACAGATTTCAGAGAGTTTTATAAAATTTGTTATCTGCGCTGGTACTGTTATTCTCATTTTTTCTCTCTAACCAAAGGTGTAGTACTCCTGATGGTCTCACTTCATTTTTATTCCTAGTTGCTTCTTATGGTTTTTAATTTTTCATGTTCAGTCATAACCCACTCAGTTGTGTAGTTCAGACCAGTAGCTCAGACCAGATCAGAGCTGACCTTATTGGAATGCGAAATGTGAAAAGAATCAATCAAAACACAAAGGAAAGCGAAAAAAAAAATAATAACTGCATATGCAAATTGCTGCCTGTTGCCTAAATTATACCCAGTCACTCTGCAAATGCATGTAAAATTGTGATCTTTAAAAAGGAAGACAGGAATTCAAAAGCCTTTAGACCTTAGTATTTTATATACTATTAAGACTGGACTGAAATACAGCAAGGACTGTGCACATTAGCTCAATGTTTTATACACTATATTGTTTGAATCCTTCCTAGATTGGATACCAAATATAGTTGTATGATTCATTCTTTGCAAACTTTCTTGAAAGATGTGTTGTTAAAAGGATGTTTTAACTCATCTGAACATATAGTACCTTGAGAGCTGCTTTTTATCTTGTCACAATAGTAAGACGTCTACGCTGAGTTCTCCTTGCCACTTTTAAAAGCGTTTGTCATGGATTTGGATGGTTCAGGATGCAACTATCCATCTATTTATTTTATTATTTTTTTATCCATATGATCCTCACCCAGCAATGAGCAGAGGATTACTCATACAATTATGGAAGCATTGCTTCGTCGTACATCTTATGTAATGGCGAACTAAAAAAAACAAAACAAAAAAAAAACTTCAATATCATGTGGGTTCTAACACCTCCATATTGTGACAAGAATACTGGTGAGAATTAAGAGAACCATTTAAAGGTTAGTCAGGTATATCCATTCTGTTCTTTTTCTTCACAGAAACGTTACAAAAAAGGTTCTGGATGGATATCTCTTCCATGATCATATGACACATCAGTATTATTTTAGCACTTTTTTTTTTTTCTCAGTGCGATTTTATTTGAAGGAGACCTACACTGGGCCCTCAACACACTCACAAGCACTTCATAAAACATTCAGAAAGCTCTGCTATTAGATTTGTAACAGGCTTATGTCAAAATTTGCGAGGTGACTCTAGATGTTTTATACTGTATGATGTTTTCTTTACATGAGACAAAGAATAGAAAAGAACCCTCAATTATCACTATAATTAGACAGTTAAGATTGTTGCTTTAGTATTGTTTTTCTTTTTTGTTTGTTTTTTTATCATTATCTTAAAAGTTTTTTATTTGACTTCAGTAACAGCATATTCTCTGGAGAAACATCCAACCAGGACAAGCTCTGAAATGACGGCTTCTCCATATGTGCATAGAATAAATTGGGTCAAGTCTGATCTTTCATCCACTTTGACGAAGACATGTCTTTAAAAATCTGTATTTTGGGTAGTCCACAAAATAAACGATTTTGTCTGTGCTGTCTCTGACAGGCAGTTAAGACCATTTTAAATTGTCTATCTTCATTAAAGCTTAGTAAGTACAGAGAAATTTACATTTCAACAAATCATTTTGCTTGAATAAAGCACTAATTGATAATGTATTGCTTGTTGCAGAGACTCGGACACAGGTTATTTAGATATCTGTGTGTGTATTTGTAGAGAAGTTGTCTTAAGGTCTAAGGAATGGTTTAGCCATGCCCTGCCACTAACTGAATTGAGTTCAGTGGCGTAGGGGAGGGGCTAGAAAGGTACAGTATGAGTATTATTGAGAAGAAGAAAAGGCCATTCTCTTTTATGCAATGTCACATACTACACATTGTATATACAGTAAATCCTCCTGCATTGGTTTATAAAAGATGCACACAATGCTTTTAAATGTGTTATAAAATTCCAATGTTGCGTCTTATTTGGAAACCAAAATGCAATATGCAATCACTGTTGCTGTTAATGACCATCCTTCTATCTATCTATGTGTATGGTATATAGATTCAAGTAAAAGTTTGCTATGAAAGGAGGAATGACTCGATGTCTGGCTCCTCAGATGACTACACCTTCTGCTAACAAAAAGCTCATTCATAAAGACAACATCTCCATTCATGCCATTGTCCTTCATGATGACTCCAACTGTGTAGTTCTCTTAATGGTGCTGCTCCATTCCAGTGAACAAAGCAATCATATCACAACTTGGGTTAAGATAAAAACAGAGGGCTTTCAACATGTGTACACACACACACACACACACACACACACACACACACACACACACACACACACACACACACACACACAAATAACCTGTTAGGTGGTTACCTTTGTTTCCCACTACTATTGTAAGGCGATAAGCTAATGGCTTTGGGCAGGGATGAGGATGGGCTTTGTGGGCCTCAACGCAGCGCAACGGATCAAATAAAATTTCCACACTGCCAAAGGTCATGTGTGGCCAGCAGCATTCCAGCATTGAGACCCACTGCATGTAAACCTGTTTTCTTCTTCTTCTTCTTTTTTTTCTCGGGGGGGGGGGGGGGGTTGGGGGGGGCTGGGGGGTGATTTTAATTATATTCAAAATGAATTATGTTCAGGATTTAAAATGTCAAAAGGTGTCAAAGGAGGAGAAGTTTAATTGTTTAACAGGGCCCCAGTGTTAACTTTTATCATGGATTTTTTTTTCCTTTTTTTCTTTTTTACAATATGACAATAATATATGAAAATTAATAATATGAAAATTACAATATGCAACCCTTTTGTTGCAACAGACATCAGTATGTATTACCTTTCCATCAGCCAGAATTGGCTAAAACCTACCCGAGTTGCATTTTAAGCTATAAAATACATATACTTTATCCAGATCCAAATATGTATTATATGTTAAAATCGAACTCATCAATTTCTCCTTTAAAAAAGGAGGACATTCTACAATAAATTCAACATCCTACTATAGGACATAACAATTCATTTTCAAAGATTATTCCAAAAGGAACAATAAAGCCTGTGTAATAACAACATGCAGACATTTATTTGTGTTTTACTGCAGCACTCAGTAGAGGACACAAATCCTTAATCCTCCCCAAAGATAATAACTGTTCAATCCTCATTCCCAGATGAAGCTGTTTCAGGAAGGATAGAGCAAGCCAGTGGAGGTTCTTCTCAACATAAATAGAAATGAACTAAAACACTAATAATTAGAACGAGAAATAGTGCAGATTTTTCTGACCATATTACAGAAATACACTTCTGCATTTTGCATCTATATTTATAAATGTGTGGTAGAGAGGTGCTAACCTACAGCGTACTTGAATATCACCTTGGACCCTGTGCAGCGACCCACACACTCTCCGGCATTAATGAGTGTGCTCCCTGCTTCCCTCTGTCCTGATGTGAGAGGTGCTTGGCTTGATTCATTTGCTTGACATTATTCAGCGTTGTAATTAAGAGCCCTGCGACAACATCGTGCTGATTGTTATCCGCATCTACGTGGCTAATAAAATCGTGCCAATTGTTATGCAAATCCATTTAAATAATGAAGATAATCAAAACAGTGCAAGAGAAGGCATCGCTGAGTGGAATAAAATAAAAGAACTGCACAGCCCTTTGACCGATGATCTGGAGGCAGAGTCTATTAAAGATCCATCGGAAAAGTAAATAAGTTTTCTCACTCTCCGCCAAAGCAGTGCTTCTAGGTCCATCATGCACACACCAAGACTTTAGCAACCCCCCTTGATGCTTCAGGAGGGTAAAGACAAGGAACTGGGAATGAGTGATGAGTTTCTATGTTTTCTTTTTTAATCTTCCTTTCTTTTCTTATTCTCTACTGGCTGCTGCTTTACCTTCCTCTCTATCATATTGTCTCGTTCTTTCTGCCTCCCTCCTGTCTCTCTTTATATCTCGGCTCTTTTATTCCACTGCAAGGCCACACCGAACCCCGCCAAGGCTCGACTGCTGGGTATGCCCAAAAGCCGTTGGCGGCTAAAGAGGCACAGCGAGGACTGCCAGGTACTCGTTGCCAGCTGCCGGCTTTGGGCCATGCCTCCCCAACTTCCCATAGCCCTGGGGACACCCCAAGAGGGGAACAGAGAACAAGCGATGCCCACCTACACTCCATTGTCTGCGGGGAGGGAAGATTGGCGCCCTTGGCTGTGGCGTCTGGGCCGCTGGAGTGCTCATTATGGCTCTGTGGGGACTGGAGTCCAGGGCATCCAGTGTGTGGCTCAGCAGCTCATTATAACTGCCTTTGAGTCAATGGAGCCAGAGAGGCAGAGCCTGGAGAGGAGATAGTAGAAAGGAGGGCTGCCAGATTAAAGTTAATCAGAGCCACGTGGAGCGGCGAGAGCACACTTCTCCACCTCATCTAGCCCCATCCTCGCTGGTATAACGCATGGCTTTCGTTTCTGTATCCTGATGTATCAGAACATGTCAGTTATGCTACCCTGAAATTGACAACAGAATGCATGATTTCAGTTATGCTGTTATTCCCTCAGCTCTGTGAACCATTGGCGATTTAAGTCCAAAAGTTAGATCAATATGTACGCAGGATTTTTTTCAATAGCATCTATACCACCACCATGAAAAACAAGCACTCACCTTTATGCATGAATAAGCTGGGTGGTAGATGTGGCCTAAAAATATTTTTTTCCCCTTTGCTGTGAAATGTAAATTGACGTAAGTCAAAAAGAAAAATTAAGAACCCTAATATGATGATATATAAATGAGAAGATGGCAAAGATAAATAAACATCTAATGGGAGTTTATAACTATATTACCAATACAGTATATTGCTGTATGTATAGTCCTAGTAGTAATCATTATATTAATCACTGCAAATTTGTTGAAAAAGACAGTGGCCCTGAACTGAATATTGATTCTTCCTTGAGCTGATATCATGCAAGAAATATGGTCCTAAAATAAGTCCTAAGATCAGAATCACATGTAACTGAGGCACGGTTCTGTCTTCAACAAACTCTACCCCATGTGAGTAATTCTGAGTATCACTTAAGTCTATAGTTACAGCTGAAGACTGAATGTGTGCAATTTCTGTATTAAATCCTCTCAACTCAGAATACGGCCTTATATTTGTTTTGGTCAGAGCATTTTCAGAATATTTCACTTCAAAGACCGTGGTGAACAAATAAATAAATAATACAGCGCTACCTTAATGGATAGACTGCAGTGGAAAAAAATATCTTCAGAAGTCTTACATAATTACAGTTGAAATATAAAATAGTCAAAAGTCTAATTTCTTTGAATCAATCAACATATGAAGTGAAGTGAAGTGTGTTTGTATTTAAGCAGATGAATAAAGCCTATGTATCACACAGTTCATCAAAATTTGACAAAGCTGCTTCTTAGAAGGCTGTCATCATTTTGGCATGTTACAATAACTGCGCAGTGATAGCGAGCGAAACTTTCGAGCAGCTTTTGTTCTTTACTGGTCCTGTGCAGGCAGTTTGTACTGCTCAGAAGGGATTAATGAAAAGCGTGTGATGTGATTTGCATAACTGAATTGCCTTCCTTGCACACCTCCCCTTAGGTATTGAAACATTCTGAAACATTCTTTGAAACAAACTGTCAAGCGGCTGTCTTCTTACCAGGAATACAAAGAGCTCACTACGCTGCAGCCTGACACACACTAAACGCAGGATACGCTTCTCTACCTCAGAATATGCTCTCTGCCTGTAAGCTTAAAATGAAATCAACCTAATGCAGAATTACCATATGTAAATGTGTGTTTAATGCAGTCCACACAAAGTATTTGTTTTGAAATAAGGTAGAAATACATTTGAAAAAGTTTCTTGGTATGGTATCTGAGCACCTGAAGTTGTCAGGAGTTGAAGATGGTCCAATTTCCCCACCATCGATTCATCAGCTTGTTCCCTTATAGGATTTCATTTTAGAGAGGGAAAGACTTCTTTCAAGTTCAGTAAGAAAAGCTTGTACTGAAGGGTCTTTTAAGTTCTCGCATTTACTTCAGATTGATTACAATTTTTTTTTTTTTTTTTTTTTAACAACTAATGGCTATTTGAGTCAATCTATTCTGTGCTGCTAGCACAACTGTTACCACAGCTTCCAAACTGCATTAACTGCAATTCTCTTTATATTCATTTGGATTGCATTAAACACAAAAGAGCCATTTAGGAGACAACAAGCTTTCTTTGATTCAGCTAGAGCACCAGTATCTGTTTTTAATAGGGTGAAGTAACTTGCACATGATTCATCAAATCAATATGATATGTTTATATGGTACAGGGGAGGACAAATCCATTAGCTAGCCCACCAGGCAAGTGGAAGCTCCAGTGAGCTGCCCAGTCCCAGAAACCTAAGTGACTATGCTAAGTGGTAGCTAACATAATGTAATAAGGTATGGTGAGATAGTTAGCTAGTTAAGTTGATTGATGCATGGGAAACAAATATAAATGAACAGGTACATGAACATTACCATCTTCTAACAAAGATTCAAAGCCAGCAAGTCTTTGGCCAGCTATGAGTTGTGGTACCAGAAGAAAATTATTATTCTTGTCGCTCCACAAGAAAAAGAGTTATATAACAGCTTTGCAATGTATTTTATTATGCTCGGTTTTGTCAGTGTTCCCACATTCACGTGTGTTCCGAATATGGAAAAGATTGTCTATCATTTGTGCATACTAATTAAACCATGTAGTAAGAATTGTTCCACTATCAACCAGATCGCCTCAGATGATGTAAATACTGCAGCAAGTGGTGGGAAACAGAACAAGTAATGCACGCTATAGTTACAACATTGAGGTGTGTTGTAACATAGTGAAGCATATTAAATTTAAATATAACTAATAGGACTGTAGACAAGACTGCTATTGTCAAGTCCAAGACCAGGACTAGCCAAGGATAAGCCAAGAGACGATCGAGTCTTAACGGGTTGAGGCCAAGTCAAGATCAAGGCCAAATGCAAACAAGACGAACAAGTCAAGATTGGGATAAAAACCCCTCAAAATCCAAGCCTTTACTCAAATTCATTGGCTTCATTCATGCATCACACCAATAATTAGTCTGTTTTCTAGAATAAGGAAATATTTCTTGTCATACTTTGTGCATACTAAAAGAAAAGACCAAAACAACCATTTTTTACACACTCTCAGCTGAGACTAAGACCATATTTAGTGAGACCTACAGTATGCCTGAGACCGTGACAAGTCTGAGTATAAATGCCAATAAGTCAGAGACAAGTCCTAAGTCAATACAGAAGACCAGACTAAAGTCCTACAGCCCTTTTAACTATCAGATCAAATGAAAATATACAATTGTGATAATATATAAATATAATTTCACAATAGTAAAAAAAATGAGTAAGTTGTTGAACTGTGTCTGTTGGGCAACTACGAATAAAAAAAAAAAAGAAAAAGAAAAGCCTAGACAAGGAATCTGCTTGTCCAGGGCGTTTGGGGTAATTATAATTATTTGTCCACCTCTGATGGTGCATTTGCTGTATCTGGTACAGCTTGTATTATTGAAAAACATTTTATTATAGAATCCACACTGAACAGAATTATTTGCAAATTTTTCCATAAAACCCCAAATGAATGATGATAAATGCCAGATTATTATGCACTGATGCTCATGGACTGTATATAGAAACAATCAATGTGTCAGCCTCCATCGTGCGCGATCTGCTGCCTGGATTGGATTTCAGCATGCCGCTTAATACAACATTGGAAGTGGCGATGAGAAAATATTCAAGTATATGTAAATGTATTCCTCCTCAAGCATTGTTTAACATGTCCTCATTATGTCCTCTTTGAGAATACCCTACACCTGCCCCAGGCACTATGTTCATCTAAAGGCAGTCTTGCGGCTGAACTTCCGAGGCCTGAGCGGAACGACCGGTACTGCCCAAGCTGTTGAGAGCAGAGATATCTGTGATACAGAGGGATTGAAGACCTCATTTTTACTACTAAATTAATACATTATTATATATAATTTATAGCTTTACACTTTACAGAAAATCATATTTCTGTTGTAGGTGGTATTTCACAGCAGCCCAAGCGCTGAAGTAAAATGCATTTCTTGTGCACTCAATATAAGAAATAAAACATGAGATATTTTATAGACCTATGTATACATAGACCTATTATTACTATGCGGCCAATAAATTCACTATAAATAGGTTGAAAACAATTTCTTTGTTGACCAACGTCTGTTTGTAATATACATCTTAATTATAATAATTATACATGTAACTCATTCCACTTCATTTAATCAAGACTTCCAGTAAAAATGTCTGAATTCAGGTCGCCCACATAGATTTCAAGCCGAGTAAGTCTTAAGAGAAACTCACTTTCTCTGTGTCATTGTAGACTGATGTTGTGGTGTGTTGTATACGTGCTAGGAAAAAGTAGGTTCAAAAGAGACCTCATCTTTTTTAGTACTCCGTCTCCAACCAGAAAACACAGAGATCAAGATGCACAAACCACGAATGCTACTCCTGCTTCATCTCTCTATTCTCTCTGCACCGTGTTCTGCTAGAGTGTGCTGTGTTTTGTTTTGCCTGCAGTGGGAAGGCAAAAGGTGACATAAAGTGAAGAAGTACAAAAAAAAGAAAAAAAAAAAAAACAGATGCTTTTTGACTTGCAAAAAAAAAAAAAAAACATCATACAGGCAACTTATATTTATGATCATGAATCAAGGAATATGATGCTCTGGAGACCACATTCACTTGTTACCTAGTCACTCTGAGGCTTGGTGACGTATTAACAGTGCCACATGGAAGTCTGTGGTAGCTCAGTGGTTAAGCTGTTGGAATACTGCTCAGGAGGTTGTGAATTCAAATCCCAGCACTGCCAAGCTCCCACTTCTACCACCTTGAGCAAGGATCGTAGCCCTCAACTGCAATTAACGCAAATGCTGCAATAATTGGACAAGCTTGCATTTTTTCGAAATTACCACAGATTTTCCATATATTTGGGCCATGATGCATGATGTATCTTCATTACAACGCACATTCAGCCAAAGCCCTCTTTAATTCATTTGCATCAAACATGAGTACAGCTAAAAGGTCGTATTTACCATCAAATATCACTGAGAAAGAATGTGACTTGTAAAGTATGAAAAAAATGAAAAAAACAGTTTCATGGAAGTGGTAGCTCAGTGGTTAAGACATTGGACTAATGCTCAGAAGGTCATGAGTTCTAATCCCAGCACTGCCAAGCTACCACTGGTGGGCCCTTGAGCAAGGCCTTAACCCTCAACTGCTCAGTTTTATAAATGAGATAAATATAAGTCGCTCTGGATAAGGGCGTCTGTCAAATACCATAAATGTAAGTCCTTAGACCAGGGCCTGCAAAGCATAGCCAGGGGGACTGTTATTTTGTCATGGTGGTGAAAATCACAATTGACCATCATCATTATGTAAATTATTATATTTTTAAATAGTTTTCTATTTTGCTGCTTTCCTGAATTGATGGGGTTTCATAAAAAATTCAATAACATATAAGTCGGCCGATAAGTATTGTCAATTGATGGGATTTTAATAAAAATGTGTACTGTGAGCAGAACGTTCAAGAATAAAAAGCTCTCTGACTCCAATACATATCCAAAATATTATTGTACACATTTAAATAGTGAGCCTAATATTTGAATAGATCGATTATGTTCATAAACTAAATCAGAGTGTGAAATTTATTTTATAGTTAAAGGGCTCCCTGGATGCAAAACATTTGAGAACAATAAAATGATTTAGAAAACAGCTTATTGTAATAGCTCCCCAATTTTCCGAATGTCATAAACTTCACATCTAGATGGATTCACATGGGCTAACACCTAATGCAAATTTAGTTAGAGGCAAAACAAATTGTCAAAACTGCTGCCATGACAATATTTTGCATAGTTGAACTAGCTAACACTGCTGTTATTGTAAGTCTGGCACCTTTAAGCATGATTTTGCATTGCATGTATGCTGGACTTGTAAATATGGGGAAGTGTTAAAACAACTTCTCTTTCATAAAAAAATCCAGGTCATTTGATGGTCAATTCTAGACAGACAACCTCAACATGGCCTGAGAGATTAACCCTTTAAACACAAACATTTTATAATCTAGATATTCAATAATATTCAAGTAACTACAATGAATTATTCAGTAGCTACAGTGAAAATAACAGGAAGCATACGTAGTTATTAGAGTGAAGAATGTAAGCCTGAACCTACCAATGGGTCCTGGGAGTTTAATGTCTTAACGATTATAGTTAGTACATCATAAACTGGCTTACAAGCCATAGCTATTAATTTAACTGTAGTTACTGAATAATTTAGAGGAGTTACAAAAATATATTCTTCAAAATGAATAACTGAATAATAAGCAACAGCTTTAATGTTACGTTTTCACCAAAACACTACTTTCCCTGAGCACAACCTCATGACAAGGTTTGTTTGTGTGGCCAAAAATAATCTGGCAGCTTCCCTTGAAGAAGATACTTGACCTTGGACATTCGTTGTAAATCAGTTTCATGGGTTTGATTTGTGCTGGACACACAATAGCTACACATAAACAATCAGTATTTTAAACAAACAGTGACAGCATTGCCTCAAGAGGTAAGACATTGTGCAGAGATTAAATTTCTTAATAATATTCCAGTCAGTAGTCTCATAACTATGTCGAATTGGACTTTAGAAATGTAATGATTCAACCAAATCTGGCAGATTCTCAGTAACCAATGATAATTGCAATGACTAGAGCATTTGTACACTCAAAAACGCATTCTCACTCATCCGTAAGAGAAAACAATAAACAAAATAAAGAGAGGGAGAGAGTGGAAAGTGCAAGCTGACATTCTGAGGTTGTAAATAGCTTTGGGATGATCACACTCTGACTCAAAACTCAGCTCACTCCAAAAAAAAAAAAAAAACGTTGTTATTCTCCCTCCGTAGTGGAACTAAACAATACTGCTGCTGCACCAATTGTCATTATCATTAGCATTTTATTAGAGCTGAGCGCTGACAGCCTCTCTTAGCACTGTAGAGAGGGTGGAATGGAGCAAAGAGACACATTTACGCCTTAATTCGGGTCAGCCCTAGACCTGTGTGGGATGAGGTGACACAGCCGGATCAAAACGCAAAGAAAAAACAAAACACATATGTCGGATCACTATTCCACTCAAGTTAATTGGCCTAATTATTCTTGGTACAGAAGGGCCTTGTCAACTCAGAACTGAGAAGACATACACACTTTACAAGTACATTTAGGGAGATGGAGACCAACTGTCATGACGACGTGAAGCTCTAATTGCTTTAAAATGCAAGGACATGTAAAAGCATGAGGAAATGAAGGCGAGTTCATTTCACAGGGGAAGTCAAACAGGCAGGAAAAACCCACAGACCGATGAGTAAGAGAGACAGGCGCCACATACCAGGAGCCAAGAAACCTCAACGAGATGGACAAATGTGTTTCATTCAGCAACAAGAGAGAAAACAGCCAGTCGTGCACTTCCAATTGAAGAAGAAATGCGCAATCTTTAATCAGGCCTGAATTAATGAACTCACGAAAAAAAAGGAAAAATGAAAGAGAAAGAGAAATGTTATTTCAGTAAAAATAATCCTCCACACATGAAACACTGTTTTGCCTTTAATCATGCAATAATTGAGAATGTTGTTCAAAACTTGGCCACTTCTAAGTGTTTTGAATACTACACAAGTAGGCCAAGGGTGTTATATTCGGATTGTGGCACTTTTTTTAAACATTAAGCTCACTTTATGCCTATCTGGTTAATAGAATTTCACCTCATTTTATTTAAGTGCTAATCAATGACGTGCAATTATTGTGCCTCATGCATTATATATTTTAATGGGACATGCTTTTTAGCTGCTGGGCACACGGGTAATGCTCCTGATAGGTCAATCCATCAATCATTCAATCAATCAATCAATCAATCAATCAATAATCAGTCTGAATATAGTAACAGCTGAAAAGTGCTTGTTGAAAATTATTGCTTTTCTTTCATGGACTCTTCCTTTTCACTCATGGATATTTGTCTTTACAGGAGAGCATGTCGAACTAACAAAAACTTTGACATTATTTTATTAAATCAATAAATCAAAATAGTGAATAATGGTGTGAAAAAAATATCTAACATCCCATGCACGTTACAATTTTACCTCAAATTAGTATATTCTGTCTTTATTAATTTGTACCTGAGTAACTGTCAGCCAGCAATATATAAAAATAATAAAATGCAGACTTACAGGATGTACTGGACCAAGTACTATTTTAGTTGCTGAGTCATGAGGGTGGAAGAATTTCACCCTTAATTGTTAAATTAAACCAGATTCGCAGTGATTTATGTGATGATTTCAATTAGAACTGTTCATGCAGCAATATTGCTGCATATTGGCAATATACTACACTCCTTTATACTACACTCCATTAGATTTTTTTGCTTCAGTGTTTGCCCTCTTCTTATTCATGTACGGTATTGTCATGTTAGTCTTTTTTCATTTTTCATTTTTAAATTGTCTCTTGCTTTTATGTTAAATGCTTTTATGATTTATGTTACATGATTTTATGTTAATGTGTATCATATTACACCTGGCATCAAAGGGAAAAAATGCTTTTTCCTTCTTAAGTCAGCATTTTCTATCCCTGATTTTATTTATTTATTTATGTATTTATTTTTTCCAGTTTTAAAGACAAGTGCTTGTGTTAAAGGCGGTGGTCTGGATGGTATTGAAAAACCTCGCCTTGGACCCTTCTACACAAGAAAAATCTCATAAGATATTTGCATATGGAGGGTATTTGCATATTCTGAATGGGGGCTCCAGACAATAGCAGGCATGTAGTCCATGTCTGAATACAAGCAACTTTCCCTGTGTAAATATTGACGTAATTGTTGTCCTTAAGTCGTCAATTAAAATCAACAATTCTGTATACGGCCGAAGTGCACAAGGGAAGAAAGACGACAAGGGGAAAGAGTTTTCATTTTCCATACTCAAATATCTGACTGCAGCAAAAGAACAGCCGATTTGGCATCACAAACAAACATCTTTCTGCACTTCGGATGCAGTGTATTGTCCTCATGTTGTACATAAGCCTCCGTTCCATAAAACATGTGCCCAGTTTATTACTAGCAAATCTCTGTGCTTAGTAAATCCGCATTGTAAAGAGCTACACTATCAGAAGGTCATATGGAGATGCACATCTACTGAGTTCAATTTGTTATTGCATTTGGCTTTCAACATTGATGAAAAGTGAAGCAGACTGGCATCTCTGTGTGAAAGTAACCTATTATTTGTAATAGAAAAACAGCTTTCCTTTAGAAGGAAGACAGAATCATATATGGTATATATTCTGGTACATTCATTCAATCATTCATTCAGCTCCAGTATCTGCTTTATCCTAGTCAGGGTTGCAGTGGAGCCTGAGCATATCCCAGGAACACTGGCCATGGGGCAGGAATACACCCTGGATTGGACGCTAGCCATGTACATACATTCTCACCTAACAGCAATTTAGTGCAGCCAATCCACCTACTGGCAGTTTTTTCGGGAGGTAGGAGGATACCAGTGAACTTCAAAGAAACCCACACAGAAACAGGCATAACATGTGAAACCCCACGCAGACAGTAACCCAGGATCCTTTTTTCATTGTACGTTAGATATAAGAGACACCAATATATGTAAACATGTGTTTCAACTCTGAGACATTTTCAAAATATGTTAGCTAAAAACGAATGAAGCATTTAACAGTGCTGCCATTTTGTAAATCTATCTGACAGGTCACCAATTACAATAAAATGTAGAAAGGTAATTTGCTGTTTGCTGGAAGCTCTGTTAGAATCTCATGTAAACCCTGCTTTGCAAGAAGAATTGAAATGATTGCAACCTTGATTCCTCACCCCTGGCAATGTAGACTGCTTGGATCCTACTTTTGAACAGCAGTCACAGAATACAAAACACATTCTTCTGAACTCTAAGCTGCAGATATAAGGTTAGTCACACATCAGGAACAATGCCTCATGGGAGAAAAAGAGAGCTGCTTTGCAATCAGTAAGAAATAATGAATGAACGAATGGCTCAAACCTTAATTTTCCACACCGGCCTATAAACAAAACCAGGTTAAAAGCCATCAATTATAGCAATATGACAGCTAACATGCTTGAGAGGACAGAGATTGGTGGCATGCTCAGATAACGCATAGGAGGGAGTGTCTAAAATCTGTTGGAAAAACACTTAGTGGACAATAAAAGATCCCAGCTGGAACCTGGAGTGAAAGCTGTAAAGATGCACTTGTCTTCAGCACAGCTTGAGCTGCAGCCAGCCATTTTAGCTGGCGCCATCCGTCTCTCCTCCAGGTAATGCAATTAGGTGCCACTAATATCTCGAGATGCTCTTCAAATTGCAAATGTATTTTGCTAACCAGCAAACCATAATAACCAATGACAGCCCTTGAAAAAAAAAATCTGACTTTTCGATGTAACTGCTTCGGATTATTTCAGTTCATTGGTCTTACAAAAAATATAAAAGAAATAAAATTCCGCAAGATAACACAAAGGCCTTACAAGGAGACAGCTGATGTTACTAGGCAACCACCATGACCATATAGTGTGTATAAACACATTCTCGAGCTGCCTTGTGGGCAATAACAGTGTGTATGTGATTTCTCAGACTTCCTAGGTTCTGCACGGTGAGAAAGGCGAATAAAAGCATGAATTGCACACCTTGAGATTTCAATTAACAGCCAATTGATTAATCGTCCTTTTCAGAACCACTGTGACTGAGTTAAAGACTCAGAGTTACTTTTCATCCACCTTTTTTTTTGGTGGGGGGTTTCAATGAAGGTGCTAAAAACAAACCGTGAGTTTAGAATCACAATGAGGATTGCCGCAGTTCATCTGCAGGGCACACTGAAGGAAGCTGGTGGGAAGAGACCTCAGCGCTCACACACACTCTGGAAGTGAATGAGAGAGCCTTAGGCCAAAAAGCACACTCAAGTCCATGACATGCATATAATGCGATGAGGGAAAAATATCCAGCAGAGTAATTAAATATTATAAGATAAAGCAATACGCGTATATGCATAGCTGATTTGTTGGAATTGAGCAATCGTGTTGACTTTAACTGGACTGAAATAGGAAGCACCCGAGCTTTGCAAGGTAGCTGGACCCTTAAGTGGATAATCTAGCATGGAGACAGTAAGTGCTGATGGTGGACATCAATCTTTGCATTTATTCACAGCCAATAACTCTGGTCTATTTTCAGAAAGGTTTATAAAAGATTAATTACCGAGCAACAGTAAACTAGCTTTAGACTGCTTCGCAGTGCTGCCTTACTACTGAGCGATTCATTAAAATCCAAGAAATCTTATTAATTTGTTGTGCTCGTTAAGGTTCATATGCGTGTACTGCACTAATGGGAAATCCTGAACTTCCTCTTCTGACTGCAAGACTCAAACTGATAGCACTGCCTTAGGAGCCCCGGCACATGCTCTCAAGAGTTTGTGAATCATCACCCTGCGCTTGTACAAATGGCGCCTAATCTCGGCTTGAATCTTTTCACTTGAAGGATTAACGAGAATATCAAAGCGCAGAATGCAATAGTACTAAACAGGAGGATGGGTGAGGCAGATAACTGTTGTGAAACCAGCCAAAAGGAAGAATCAGCCTCCTTGTTCTATTCTTCCCCTAGGCTAGTGAAGAGTAAGTTGTGCAAAGAATTACACTTGTCGCATAATGCTCTGTTTTCTTTTTTTTCTCCCTCCAATGAACACAGCGTGCCTGTTTAAGCAGCACTGATATATTAGATATTCACGGATGGATGAAAATCTGAGACAGGAAAACATTCCATGTGCCTCGCTTCCTCCTTCAATCTGATAAGCAATATCAAATAAACAATATTCATAAGAAATATTTGTGCCTCTGCTCCATACAGAGTGCTGCTATAAGCCCTGGGTTGGCTCAGATGGTCTACATGGCTTCCTGTCTGTTAGGTTTAAGGAAAGCAAAAATGGTTTGTGCTGCATTTCCATCCAATATTGTACATTTCGCACTGCGCTGCGTGTTATTAGCTGCATACGGCAACTTTGTTCCAGAAATAGGAGCGGCGTCTGTAGTTTGAAACTCACCAGCTAAATTATGTTTCACAGATAAATGACTCAGAAGCCTTTTCCACACCATATACTGTAATTATTTTTCACTCAGCACACATCTGATTACAGACTTCTACACCAATCTTTGCATTTTTAATGGTCACTACGCACCAATTTCCATAGTTTTATGACAATTAATTGGCTTTATTCAGTCCCAGAATCACTCAGGCCTGTGAATCTTTAAGGCAAACTAACGATCAGGGAGTTGATTGAATTTGACTCATCCGGCACACAACAGCTGTGCATTAGTCAGTTTTGTTTAACAGCTCAGATCCCATTGCTCAGTACGATGCAAGTGGGTTTTTTTGTCACTCAATTAGTCTGCATTATACTGTGCATTTCCAACACTGAGAGGGTGGATTTAATTACTGTACTTTTGGGTTAAGCCAGCTTTACAATGTATGTTTATCAGACTGATTTTTTTTTTTTGTCACAGCAAAACTTGTACATCTAGAAAAAAAAAAAACTTTGTTTGGCAGTCTTACAATGCATAATGTTACATACTCCTAAGTAGCCGATTTTGTGCCATTGTGACCAGTAGAGTTAAGCAATATTCCAGGTTCCGCTCTGCAATAGAGGATTAATGGGGTGAAACCATATCACAAAAATGTCATTGATGTGCATTGATATTGCAACACAATACTTACGCTTATCTGATTTTAAAGCATCTTATAGACCTAATTCACACTTCCTTGTCACGAATGAGGATGGTATAGGGTGACACAAAACTCACAGCACAAATATGGTAGTGGTAAATGCAAAAAAAACTAATTGACAGAAAAATATCATTATTACCTCAAGATCTCTTTGAAGAATGTATCTGTTTATGTGACCCCATTTTCTGCACAAGCCTGGATCTGGCTGATTTTGACGTAAGCAGAATGTAGTAATTTTCTCTAATTGTAGGTCTATTATTAGAGGATCATCATATAATCTGACATGAAGAACACATGTTCTCTCGCAGTCTCTCATCGAATTTGGCCAAGATTTTATTGGGATCATCTCATACAGTGTGACAAGTAATAATCTTAAAAGACTGCTGTAATCACAGCCTTGGGGGATAAAGGACAAAGTTTTTTTTTTTTTTCAAGTTTGCACAGACCAAACTAGTCCTGCACTAAAAAGCGTGTTGTTTAGCCTAACACCAGGATTAAAAATCAGAACTATCGCTGTAAAGGTTCAAATTTAGTAAGCCATTAGCAATAAATGGCCCAGTGTTCCACCAGCAGTACAGACACAGACTATATGATACTTGACTGTGAGAAATGAAGAGCGAGAGCCACCATAGCTTTGAACACCGAAGATGAGAGGTGATGTAGCACCTATAATCTCTTCTATGACATTGTTTTTAAAACACCGATTTCGGCCGGCAAAATCAAACCGCCTGCAATTATGTGGAGTGTCACTGCAAGGGCAACGTGATTGCTCACCTAAACAAAATGGCTCTGAGGCGTTACGAAGGCAGAAGCGTGAAATGTGTCTGCGGGCAATCTTGCTACTTTTGTGTGAAAAATGGCTTAAGCTTCTTGCTTTTTTTTTCAGCTGTTTGCAAACATACAGTATGTGTTTGTTTTTTTTTCTATGTCACACATTCCATTATCAGGACATCGAGCTTGGAAAATGGTCTTACGAGCAATAATTAGTGTATTAAATGCTATCAGTGAGCTGTAAATGCCGGGGATGAAATGGCTTAACTGGAAGACTACAGCATGCACTAAGATAAGTGTCATGGTCATATCTCTGTTTATCCTCATTATCTGAGGATAAGACTGCATCATATCTAGATCTGCGTGACACAGGTTTTTGAGGTTTAGATAATCTCTTTGCCCTCATAGCTTGTTTTTTTTTTCTTTCTGATATACACTGTTAGCTGTGAGGCTTTATATTTAGACAGAAGTGTGCCTTTCCAAATCATGTCCAATCAACTCAGTTGACCACAGGTGAGCTTTAATCACATATCTCAAGGATCGAAACATGCTAGTTGCACCTGAGCCTGATTTGCACTTGTGTATTTCAGGGGTTTATTTTTAAAATTTACAAAACATATAAAAACATGTTTATGTTTTTTTTCATTATGGTGTATATCTCACCTCACAGCTCCAGGATCCCTGGTTTGATCCTAACCTTGGGTTACTGTCTGTGTGAAGTTTCTGTGCGTGTTCTAACCATATCCATTAGGGTTTCCTCCAGGTTCTCAGGTTTTCTTCCACCTCTCAAAAACATGCTAGTTGGCAGATTGGTGAAGATAAATTGGCTCTAGGTGTGAATGCATGTGTGAATTGTGCCCTGTGATGGACTGGCGTCTCATTCAGGATTAATTCCCAACTCATGCCCAGGATAGTCTCTGGATCCACCACGCACGATCCTAACCAATATAAAGTGGTTACTGAAAGTGAGTGAGTAATGTAACACAATAAAGAACAACTGATCTTCTTAAACCATAACTGAATTTCATCAAAATAATGCATATTTTTTATTTATTTTTATTCTTATTTCATAACTTTCTGCTCGCAGATGGCACTTTAGGTAAGTAAAGATCCAATTTAACTACCACAGCTGTAAAAACAGACTCTGCCTAAAGACATTGTTTTGTAGTACTTGCTAGTTAAGTGTGCTTTCCATATGCAGTGAATGTCATGCTTTGATCAAGTTGTTAGTTATGCGCAATAGTGAAATGGACATAAGTCTAATGTATTCAGTTTGTAAACAGTCAAAATACCAGCTGTCAAATTATCTTCAATGCACACACACACTGCCTGACATTCTGACACTATAGAGATGACAGCAGACAAAGTTGTATTGTTGTATGCTAAAAAGGAAACAGGAAATTTAAAAAAAGAAAAAAAAAACTTGCTGAAAATTTTACTTTGCAAATGCTATAACTTTACTTGTAGTAGAGATACATGCAAAAGAGAAACATATTTCAGACACGTTATTTACATGCCACCGAATCTGTGTGAAAGGTTAATACCAGCATTTTGCTGAAAGTTATTTTGAAGAAAATTGTATTGACCTGGTTGTGGGTGAACGTCATGACTCAGTTTCTTAATATCACAAAATTGTAGATAGAAGCTTATAAATTATGCTGATTGTAGCAAAAAGATAAGATACATAGTTTAATAAATTTCACATAGCAGAGGCTATTAATTGTACAAATTGGCAAGTCTTGTTTTGACTTAAGATAAAACTGCTTTCAATCTGCTTTGACAAATGTATGAATTAGTAAATGGCTTTATGACAAAACTGTTGGCTATGAAAACTAATGCTTTTTAATTTATTCATGAAGGCTTGGCTAACCCTGGGTATTATCTAAAGTACCGGAAAGACTTGGTTAAAATGAACTGTGTCTTCCTAACCACGCCACATCCATATACCGTCCTACTACACGTCTTCATCCCGCCACTGAACTGTGCCTGGTCAAATGATTTTGTTTCGGTCTTGTAGCCTCAAGCACATGAAAACACGGTTGTCCCTTGATGTTTGAAGTGCGAAAGAAAGAAAAATTACCAGAGTGCAAAATCAAATAGATAAAAGGCAGGAGTCCTCAGTGTTCAATGCATTCTGACGTGCTTGGTCTATTTATGTCTACTCTTTAAAGATAAGCGGTCAAGGGCAGATGATTTTGAATCTCCAAAATTTTAGTGCTAGATTATGTTTGACAGATGTGCACACACACACACACACACACACACACACACACACACACACACACACACATAACACACACACACACACACACACACACACACACACACAAATTATTAGGTCTGGAGAGACCTGTGTGGTTTCACGATGAACCACTAGCACTGGTGGTCAATGTAAATGACATCATACCACACACAAACACACACACACACACACACACACACACACCACACCACGCACCCACGCACATGTACTTTTGGCAAAAAGCAATTCAAGAGAAAATGTACAAATACATAGAATTGGGTGCTGGGTTGTTTTCAGAAACATTGCACCGTTATGCCTATTTTAAGGCATACACCCTGGGGTTTAAATGTGTTAAGAGTATGCCTGTGACATTTTCTGTAACTCAAAACTTTTATTCTGATCTACATTCACTCGACCCCTAGTTTGTCTTTACTGTGGTGAGAAAGAAAAAACAATTCCAATGTAGCATGCTGGGAAAAAATTGCCCGTGGTATAAGGTATACTTTGGCACAGATCAGTCATGACCGTCATTTCATATAAAAATGATCTCATAACCTACCACTGTGCTGAAAATTCACCAGCAGACAAGAAGGACATTGTTGAGGTCTCCAACACAAGTATACCAGATTCACATGAATTTACCCCCCCAGCATGTACTTATAGAAAAATGGAGCAAAATGTTAGGTTTTTGGAGAAGCTGGGATAAAACCATATTTCCCCTTGTAAAGAAAGATGCAGTATCTCCAATTCATTCAAGACTCTGTTGAAATAAAAGTAAGGGAGCTAAACATTAGAAAGAGTAAGACTACTCTATGCATGTTACAATCTCAATAGTTGGTCATGATCTCATGTTATCCATGTTTCCCTCAAGCATAAAAGTATTCTGTGGCATGCCAATGAGATCCAGAGAGCAAGAGGGGAAAAAAATCTTCTTTTGATTTGTCTGTTAAATTATTAATTACAAACAGAAGTACCGAGTGAACAAAATAACACTGCCAGGGATGCATTTCTGAAACAGTTTTGCGTGTGACTGCTATAGGAGAGTATGGTTTTGTCCTAATCATCAGGAACATAATTAAAGGAAAGCCTGAATCACCATTAATTACAAACAACACATTTCCACCTTGACATTTATGGTTACGTCAGAAGGACTGAGGTGTCAAGGGTGTGTGGCTTACATCATGTAATCTAGACAGCAGTACATTGCCCTGTGGTGTCAGCACCGAGAGAACAATGCTGCTGGACGCAAAGCTCGGAGATATTGTGCTATAGTCATCAGTTATATTACACCACTCCAGCCAACCAAAGCAGACAGGATACCTGAAAGTTACAAACGCATGACTTTCAAGCTAGATCACAAGCACTGAAAGTGAACTCTGTGCTCAGGACTCATAAATCTCCCACTAGACATCGTATACAGCTGGGAAAGCTCAGCACATGCTGCAAACGCCATACTTTTTTTTTTCTTTTTTCATCAGTGGCCATCTTACTAATTACTCTACATGCCAGATTTAGAACTGTGGTCATGACTGAGTGACCACACACACACACACACACACACACACACACATATATATATATACAGTATCTCACAAAAGTGAGTACACCCCTCACATTTTTGTAAATATTTTATTATAACTTTTCATGGGACAACAATTAAGAAATTACACTTTGCTACAATGTAAAGTAGTGAGTGTACAGCTTGTATAACAGTGTAAATTTGCTGTCCCCTCAAAATAACTCAACACACAGCCATTAATGTCTAAACTGCTGGCAACAAAAGTGAGTACACCCCTAAGTGAAAATGTCCAAATTGGGCCCAATTAGCTATTTTCCCTCACCGGTGTCATGTAACTCATTAGGGTTACAAGGTCTTAGGTGTGAATGGGGAGCAGGTGTGTTAAGTTTGGTGTTATCGCTCTCACACTCTCTCATACTGGTCAGTGGAAGTTCAACATGGCACCTCATGGCAAAGAACTCTCCGAGGATCTGAAAAAAAGAATTATTGCTCTACATAAAGATGGCCTAGGCTATAAGAAGATTGCCAACACCCTGAAACTGAGCTGCAGCATGGTGGCCAAGACCATACAGTGGTTTAACGGGACAGGTTCCACTCAGAACAGGCTGCGCCATGGTCGACCAAAGAAGTTGAGTGCACATGCTCAGCATCATATCCAGAGGTTGGCTTTGCAGAATAGACGTATGAGTGCTGCCAGCATTGCTGCAGAGGTTGAAGGGGTGGGGGGTCAGCCTGTCAGTGCTCAGACCATATGTCGCAAACTGCATCAAATTGGTCTGCATGGCTGTCGTCCCAGAAGGAAGCCTCTTCTAAAGATGATGCACAAGAAAGCCTGCAAACAGTTTGCTGAAGACAAGCAGACTAAGGACATGGATTACTGGAACCATGTCCTGTGGTCTGATGATACCAAGATAAACTTATTTGGTTCAGATGGTGTCAACGGTGTTGTGTGGCGGCAACCAGGTGAGGAGTACAAAGACAAGTCTTGCCTACAGTCAAGCATGGTGGTGGGGGTGTCATGGTCTGGGGCTGCATGAGTTCTGCCAGCACTAGGGAGCTACAGTTCATTGAGGGAACCAAGAATGCCAACATGTACTGTGACATACTGATGCAGAGCATGAACCCCTCCCTTCGGAAACTGCGCCGCAGGGCAGTATTCCAACATGATAACGACCCCAAACACACCTCCAAGACGACCACTGCCTTGCTAAAGAAGCTGCGGGTAAAGGTGATGGACTGGCCAAGCATGTCTCCAGACCTAAACCCTATTGAGCATCTGTGGGGCATTCTCAAACGGAAGGTGGAGGAGCGCAAGGTCTCTAACATCCACCAGCTCTGTGATGTCGTCATGGAGGAGTGGAAGAGGACTCCAGTGGCAACCTGTGAAGCTCTGGTGAACTCCATGCCCAACAGGGTTAAGGCAGTGCTAGAAAATAATGGTGGCCACAAAAAATATTGACACTTTGGGCCCAATTTGGACATTTTCACTTAGGGGTGCACTCACTTTTGTTGCCAGCAGTTTAGACATTAATGGCTGTATGTTGAGTTATTTTGAGGGGACAGCAAATTTACACTGTTATACAAGCTGTACACTCACTACTTTACATTGTAGCAAAGTGTCATTTCTTCATTGTTGTCCCATGAAAAGATGGGATATATATATATACAGTACTGTGCAAAAGTTTTAGGCACATTCAAAATAATGAACTTAGATGTTTCTACATTAAAGAAAATACCATAAAGAGCAGTATATAAAAATGAAACAAAGTAGTAAATGAAACAAAGTCAATATTTGGTGTAACAAAAAAACAAAAATAAAAATAAAAATAGTAGTCTCCAGTACAATTTGTGCAGTTTTATAAGGAAATTAGCTGGAAAGTTTTATTGAGTATCTTGCATAACCAGCAACAGTTCTTCTGGACTTGCTTCTTATTTTTGTAGCAAAACCCAGCAGCCTTCATTGTGTTTTTTGTCTGAAAAATGTCTCTTATGTAATATGCTGCTTTCTTTAATGACATACAAACATTTTTCTGTAACATTTAATCTTGTGGTAAAAAAAAAAATAATGTTTGGGAATCTAAAATGTTTTTTGTACTGACTTGATAATGTAGAAGTCAAAAAATAATAAAATCTATAACAAAGTTTGCACAGCACTGTATATATGACTCAGAGGCTGTTAATTTATACGCTTCATACGCTTCCTTGATGTGCTAAAGATTATGGCATGTATTAATTTATCATGATAAAAGCATCAGCTAATTGTTAATACATGATTATTTGTGGTCCTTATAGTAACATTTTATCTATATATTTAAAACTCCCATGACCGTTATCAAGCTTTCATAAATAAGTAGCACAAGAAAGCCCACGCTCCTGAAGTACGTGGCATACTGCTGGTGTTTGGTGTTTGCATTGTGCCAAGGACCACAAAAGACTCCTTGATGAATTGAGTCTGTGGTCTATGTGAGCATGAGGTCAAACAAATGCGCAGTGTCGGAGTGACCTTAATCACTTTCGGGTGCAGGTCGGCTACAGTTTCACTTGTGGGGCATTATTCCAGGTCACTGGCTCAAAGTCAAAGGAGGACACAGTCATTATCTCTGGCAGGAGAACCCAATCATCCACACAATAAAATGAGCTTTGTTCTCACAACACACTCTAGTGTTGCCCACCTCCTCGGACTGAACGCATGCAATCACTCACGCTCTCTCTCTCTCTCTCTCTCTCTCTCTCTCTCTCAGTCCTGTAATGCGCTAATCTGTGGCATGAATAAGCCAAGAGAAATGTGGCGGTTGCTGCTGGAGACCATTTTGGCACAATATAGAATCAAACCCCTACTGAAAACGAGATCAGTCAGACACGCTGGTGGCACAGATAAAAAAAAATGCTCACAAAATAAGCTTTAATTATGCCAGGGATCATCCTGTTTTAAAGTGGGTGATTACCAATGGCCTTGAAAAAAAGATCTATGAAATGACTGTAGCTAATCATTCTGCCTTCAGGTCTGTCTTGTACACACACATAACATTAATACAAGAAGATAAACCCTCCAAGACTATCCGTACGAGAACTTCTTGGGATTTATTTTCATTCTGTCCAGGTACTTGCGTGCAAAACAATTAAATTTGAGCAGAGCTTCCCATTTGTGACCACTTACATTGTACATCTGATTGGCCCTTAGAGTGTTGATTTGGAATTAGCAGGCTCTAAATCAAGTTAGACAAAGCTGACAGTCCGCCAGCTCTGTGGCCCATCCTTTTTAATTAGCACAGATTGGCTCTAAACTCACTCATCAGCACAGCATGCTTCGCTACAAAAGGCCCATATATGTAGCCACATGTCTACCATTGAATGCACATGCACCCCAATGAGACTTTTTTTACATGCATTTATTTTTGTCACCCACTCTTATATACTCTCCTTTTCATTGCTGAGTGATGAAGAATACGTACCTAGAATCCTGTACAGAGAAAACTAGACAGCACCACAGTCACACATCAAATTGCGACTGAAGCAAAGTGACAAACAGGCCAGTGAAACCTGAGATGAATGCATATCACCTTATAATGAACATCTAAGCAGCTGAGCAGTAGCACTGTCTTCAACTGCCTCAAAAGTGGCACGTCAAAATCTATGAGACTGATCTGAAGAATGTGTGAGCCTCCCGAGACAGATTTCACCGCCTCTGTGCATTAATCATTCATGATCGTGAGTGACTCGTCCCTAACAATTGTTTGACAGCGCTCACAACAGTCTCAAACAATTTAATTGCCAGACTTGTTCAGCTCGCTCAGTCTTAAGACAGTAAGTAATTGTTCAGAGGGAGAAATGAAATTAGCTGTGAATGTGCTTGGCATCTGCTCACTGAGATGCGCCATAGCCACCACCTATGGCACTCCAAAGGCTCAGGCCCATGCAGACAGATTGCTGAACAGCCAAAGCCCATTTGCATCTAAGCCTCTTAAAAACATGGCGGGATTAAAGCGAAAAAGACAGAGAGAGATAAAGAGAAGGGGGGGGGGGAGCGAGCAATACAAAATATACATAAAAGCACAGAATTGTATTTCTTGAAACACAAATATGTCAAATTAATGCAACACCAGAAGGAGCAAAGATCATATGATGTTTGTATGCTTTTTGTGATTTCAAAAACATCAAGTAGTTCCAGAGATGAAACCCCATTATATCTGTCATCCCAGCCCATAATAACTACCCTTTGTCTTGAAATCTAATCTTTAAAATATTCAGAAAATTGTATTTTTGCATTTATGTGCAAATCCTTTTACCATCTTGCATGAAACATCCTTCCTACAATGGATGACGTAAACCTGTTACCTGAATACATACACCCCTATAAAATATTTGAAATATTCCAAACAAAAGTCATATGTTTAGCTGGAATCTGCACCTGAATCTGAATTTCCTGGAGATTGTGGGAAGAAGAAAAGTAACTTCTCTCATTCAAACTTCAAATCATTTAAATTACAATACTGACTGATAAGGTCACTTTGAAAGTACAACCATGTTACCAAAATTATATACAGAAAGTAAATTATTCATTAAAAAATATATATACATTTTCAGTAAATCATTAGTAAGTCATGAATGTCCTCACGCCATTAGCATGGATGCTAGTTAACCAAATGTATATGTCTTTTTCTAAAAAAAAAGAAACCTCAACCCTGAGCCATTGTCAGCAAAGAAACCTTGTAAAAATTTTAATTGTTGCCTGAGATGGGTTATCAGATTTTTAAATGGTTAAATGCATGTTTTGTCAGATTCACTGTTAATGTATTATTTTTTTTTATGATTTACAAGCACACAATCATGAAATCACTTGTCTTATTCTCCCACACTTCTATTCGTGTTTGTTATTTGTCTGTTACTGTAATGTGATCCAATCTGTCACCTTCAAATTTCGCACTCCCTCCGTCATTTTTCAACATTTGCCCATATCATATACAGTACAGTATATGTTGGCAAGTTACATTTTTAATAAATCATTTTTTGGTTGGCATTCTACCATACACTGGAACTAAACATGCATTATTTTAGAGTCAGAGTCACACCGAGGTTGTGCATTGAGTTTATAGCAGCTTTTTGTGCTATTGATTTTAGAAATAGATCTGATTTTTCACACTCATCAAGTGTGACAAGAGACACTACTGTAGAATAAAGGAGAGTGGCGGTAGGGCACTTAAACACTAGCTTTAGAAAGTGATTACTAGGCAAGACGAAGGCATGCAAAGGCATTTGGGGTCTTGCAGAGCAGCTCTCTGGGGTTGACAAGCTGGAGAACAGTATGCCCACGCCTGCTGTTCTTCATTCTTACCCAAACATCAAGCCTGCTTTTTCAACAACCACATGCCTAGAGATAAGTCTAATATTATGAACATGTAATGCTACTAAAACTGTCCTATGAAATGTTCTGTACTTGGTTTTGCAATATAATATCTTATGCTACTCTGAAAATTTATATTTATATATATATTTCTTTTTTTTTACATTGCACCTGTACCTATTGCTCTATTGGAACATGATGATGCCCTTATATAGCTATGCAATAACTGTATAGCTGTTAGTTATACTGAGTAAGTTATTGCTAGACTTGGTTAAAAGTATAACTGCAGAATACTTTATTAGTAACTAGAAAAAGGCTGGTTTTGTACATAAAGTAACCTGGGGGAAAGAATAGGATATTTGGATGCAAGTTTTTTTTTGTCAATTGTACAAGCAAGGTGCTTCTGAAGCTGTAGGAAGTAAATTAGTAGATATAAATATTTTAAAGCATACTGTTCATTTCCAAGAGGTTCTGAAGTTCTGAAAGTTCTGAGCACAGATTAAAGTTACTGTTGGAAGGTATCTGTCTCTCAAGCATCTCCAAATTAAACTGATATGGCTAATGAGACCAGGTACATTTTGTTAACTTAATGAACTAAGCAGTGAAGAGTGCATTTAGTCCAAAAAAAAAAAAAAAAAAAAATCCCCTTTAAGTCCTAAGATGTTAATTGCTCGATGGTTCTCTGGCTGTGGGGGGTATTATTCAGAATGAACAGACAATGTGTTCCAAACAGATATAAATACAAAGATGAACAGGAGGTGCCTTATTTAGCATTAACATTGCATGAGCTAGATGTTTTTACTTTCATGCAGGTGTGAGCAACCAATCAGATATGACGCTTGTGGGCCAAAAAAAAAAAAAAAAGGATGAATAAATTAAAACCCTTCCAGTTTTGGCTACACCCACTTCAGGTTTAAATCCGAACACAGATACAGATATGGATACTCGGAGCACTAAACTGGTATAGATACAGACAGAGATAGTGTCAATAAGTTATGCATTTAATAGTCACTATGACTAATACATGTTTCTTGATCATCCTGATAATGTGGTTCAAATACAATCTGTAACCTCTGGAGTTCATCTATCACTAAAGCTTATTTTTTGTTCTCTTTAAGATGACCCCTGAGATTAAAATGAAAGACATAAACCATGTTACGATACATTAAGAATTTCAAGGGATTAGTACAAAATTCCCATTTTTATTTATTTATTTATATATTTATTTATTTATTATTATTACTTTTTTTTTTAACCAGATTGCAGATACCTGAGATTTAGTCTCTTTTACCTGACTGAGACATTCAGTTAGGTCATTCAGTCTCTAATCACACATTCTTCCACTATTAAAGAATGAGCTAATTGAATTAAATTAGATTTTACACACAATGTAGCTTTATTATAGTGAGATTCACCTTCCTAGATGTGTATCATTATGGCCTTCTGGCTATATGATGAGCAAACATCTTTCACACAGATTCATTTTTTGCTGCTCTAAGCCCCAATTAGTCAATGCATTGGGCTAATTAGGCAAAAATGCCTTTGTTGCAGATGTCTACTCCTGGAGAGATGAGACTGCTGAAGGAAACAGGTTAGGATAAAGGGGCTTAAAACAGGGATCTGGAGGTTTAAGCGTATATACCATTGTATTCCAAAAGGTAAACCTCTATACAGTAGGTGGTTGGTTTCATTACACACGAAAGGGGTTCCTTAGGGGTTCTTTGGATGGTTAATGGCTCTAGAAATTCTAAAGGAGTTCTGCTGGGAACCGTTTGTGAATGGGAAACACACTGTTGTAGGATTCCCACAAAGGTACAAACTGAAGAACGCTTTAACATGTTAGACTTAACCAGTTTTTCCAGTGTGTCAGTGAGACACACAAAAAAGAATAGACAAAAGTGCAGAAAGAAAGACTTTCCTAAAACTCAGGGGCAGCAAGGTGGTGCCGTTGGTAGTGTTGCCACCTCACAGCGTCAGGGTCTCGGGTTTGTTCCTGAGATAGGGTTACTGCCTGTGTGAGTTTGTTTTTCTGGGTTCTCCAGATTCTTTCCCATCTCCCAGAAACAGGACAATAGGTGGATTGGCTCTGCTATATTGCCCCTAAATGTGAATGAGTGTATGAATGTATGAGTGTATAGTGCCCTGGGATGGACGAGCATCCAACCAATGGTGTGTTTCCACTTCACTCCCAGTATTTCTGGTATAGGCTCTGGATTCACCACAACCCTGACTAGGACACTGGAGATGAATGAATAAAATCTTCAGCTCAAACATGGCTTGGATCATAAGCAGTGTTACATACTGTACATCTCTACTGTGAGGCCAGCAAATCACTCATCAGAGTTCAAAACCTTCTTGTAATTGGGTCTCATGTGTGACATCCAGAAGCCAACAGATCCAGGCAGACTACATCTGAGGTGTGGTGATTAGCACCCTACCAGTTAATTTTAGCAGGGTTAGGATCAGTACTAATCAGGAATTAAGCGTCTGTGTGCACTCTTACGCATTTGCGGAGTTGATGTGTTCAGGATGCGTAAAAGGCAATTGTCCGGTGCCTCCGATTATCCCCGGGAAAGCCTATAATCTGGCTGTAAGTACTTAAGGAGTCAAGCGGTAAAATAAACAACTCTGATTATCATTCACTGTCCTTGAGTTTTCCTTCCCCCAATGGCCAGTTGAGGAAATTCGGTAGCTCTGACCCCCCTTGCTACCATCTGCTTCGGCAAATGTTAAGACTGGATAAACCCTCTTGAGTCCTGTATCCAAACCAGATTACCAACTATTCTAAGATGGGCCGGCGCTCTTATTGTCACCCAGTTTCTTGAGCAAATGCAAATCAAGAGCACTGTACTGGATTACCCAGATTATAGTGGCCAAAGACATGGCTTTCATCTGCATCTTGTAAACTGCCTTTATCCAAACCCATGCTCAGACATTTGCCCAAGCTTTTGTGTGAATGTTCTCAAACACCCAGCTGGCTGTCACATCCTGGAAAAGCACAGAGACACTGTGTGCCTTCTTTGGAAGAGAGCTGAGAGAGAACACTTGAATTTATAAAAGCAAAGCAGCTAAACTTAGTTTTATATTGTATCTGTTTGCAGTATACCATACCAGTGGCTAAATGTAAAATGAATGACTCAATTAAAACTGTACAAATGGTAGCGACTTATTCATAGGGGCCAGACATATCAGCCAGACATACATTCAACAAATATTAATCTTCACATCCTCATGCACATGCACAATTCTATACATTTTAAATTCTGTTGAAACAATAATTACCTATTTTAGGTGAATTTAAAAAAATGTTGCCATTGGATAGATGTTTCACTGATTTGATCACCTTTCTAAATGTTACACAATTGTGGAGTAGTGTACTCACTGCCCAATTTAGGTCCCGTAGAGTTATTATTGCACCTAGTGCTCAAAAATTAGAGCTCCATAAAGAGATAATAGAGGCCCATTGGGGCAGGAATCACGCCGCCCCATGCTCGGGGGAGGAGCAGTAGACAGGTTGACAGGGTTGCCAAATTCGGCGACAATAAAAATAC
Organism: Cranoglanis bouderius; assembly: GCA_023630585.1. NCBI lineage: Eukaryota > Metazoa > Chordata > Actinopteri > Siluriformes > Cranoglanididae > Cranoglanis > Cranoglanis bouderius. Next base: position 10,409,690 of record CM042561.1, read on the forward strand.
TTTGCAGGTGTAAAGATTTTGATTTATAGCAAATAATCTAAATTAATAAATCTAACACATTTCTACATACAACACTTATAAGGCAAACAGTGCATACAGTGTGTATATGATGCCCAGAACTATTTTCTTACACAATATATTGCAAAGATTGGGAGACGGAAAGGGTGGATGGAGTGGATATTGTCCGTTCATCATGAATGTGTGTGCACCAGTGACCTTGTTTCCCACGCAAAGGCTGAGAAAAAAGAAGAAAAATCTGTCTCCCTTTTCCAGTGCCCAAATTTTTTGGTGTAATTTCAGGTCTTTTGTGTGGTTTTTGAGATGTAGTTGGGCCTGAAATTTTGCTTAAAACCTGGCAGGCTTGGTTAATGGTGACAGAAACACACCTGCTGTATTAAACTCAGTTAAACTATTATGGGGTTACTTTTAAAATCTTCATGAGCTATTGCTGCTAAAAGACTTCAGCTCTACTAACTCTACTTTACTCTGTAAAGCTATAGTGTTATAAAATAAGAAAAGCTCAAGGTACAGTAGGATCTCAAATATGACACTGAGTGAGATACATTAGGGCACTACACTTCATGATGGATGTTTTTTTAAACTTTTGTTAATAAAGTATACTACAGTTCAATGACATGTCATTTTCTAAGAAACAAGAGCAAGATCAACATCATACAGCATTCGATTAAATTTCTAATGCTATATGATCTAAAAAATCTGGCACTCCAGTTGGGAACTATACAAGCGAACTAGTCTGCCAAAGGAAAAAAAAAAAAAAGCAAAACAAGCTCTCTGAATTGAATTTTGATCCCTTGTTTGAGTGGAATGTATTTCTTCAATGGCTTCCGCACAAATAACACTCTCTCCCAGTTTCATTTAAGAGTTTGTCATCCTAAAGAGGTCTATCTTTTCGAGAACAGAATACATCTGCAACCTCTTGATCCTTAATCTACATGAGTGACAATCGTGTTCAAAAGCAATCTGTAATCTCTGGAGTTCGCCAACAGCTAAAGCGAGGATTTTGTGTTCTTTAATGTCAACCCTGAGGTGAAAGCAGAGCAAGAGTTTTTGGCTATGGAATGTTTTTTTTTTTTTTGCTCCAATATCTACAGTCAGTGTTTTGAAATAGCACAATGGTAGAGCACATATGTATGTCAGGTGACTGTAACAAATATCCATATTTATGAAGAACTGTTGATTTATTATATCCACCGGTGCCGTTTGTATATATGTATAACCTATCACACAGCAATTGTATGGAAATCAAAGCAGCCTAAAATAATTTTCACATTGTGTTGTAAACAAATTTTTATACTGTTGCATTAGTTAGCCAATATGCAACATTTCAACTCGGTTTTGAGAAGCACTTGCCGATTGTTGTGCACACAAAGGTGCACTACAGTGACAGAGGAATGATTGAATTATTCAGTTTGGCAGAGATTTGGCAGCAGTCGGTTGCAGCATTGCCCTGAGTGCCAGAAAAATAAAGGGATTGAGATTCTTCCTGCTTTCTGCACTGCTACACACAGCATGCATAAATAGCGCTATCCCAACCATCAGCAAAGCTTTGAGGCTTGAGCCCATTACTCTCAGTCCGCAGTAACTGCTCTGCTAATTCCCCGATGCATCCGATCATTTATAACAATGAACAGCTTCGCCCGGTCTACAAAACCCCTGGCCCTGTTCCGCCACATTTGTGTTGTGTAACACAGAGGATACAGGATCAGATCAATATGAATTATGAATATGATCTCAGGACATGTGTTTTGTTGCACTTTTTCAGCAGTTGGATAATGGACGGCCTTCTTCAAGACGCATGTTGTCATTCCGAGGCCCAGCCAATTTATTAATTCATGAGCTCACTCAGTTTATACTGCAATGCCTACCTGCTTGAGAGGGAACTTGGAATAAACACTAGATCATTAATTCAACACGATGCTAGATTTCACCTTTATTTCATTTATTTGTTTTTCTGCATTTATTGGTGCAAATTTATTTCAGGCTAACCTGAATTGTTAAACCTACTTTACAACAAAGTATAAATAAACACTAGAGATTATTTGACTAGGTAGGTTAAGTCCCACATTAAATCTTGGGACTTAATCTGACATTAAACTAGCGTGTACCTTTTTATGCACAAAGTTACAGTTATCTTAAAAGTGGATTTCAATTGACTGCTGCTGCAATGATTTGAGTGCACGCATTAACATTTTCAAGGTTGTACAGTGTGGCTAAGCGGTCATGGCTAAGCAGCCTCCTCCATTATCTGAGCCATTACATTATAGGCTTCATTAATCAGTCTCCTTATCAGCACTTGCTTATTATGAGTGCATGTACAAAGATTCAGCAGATCTGGGCTCTGCATATTACATGCACACCATCTGACGATGAAAGCTTATACATGGACCTCATAAATAATGCACTGGCATGTCAACGATGGCGCATTCAAATAGCTTTAAGCCACTGGCACACTGGCAACTGTTGGATCGCCTCTGAAAGTCACCTTACGGCAGACAAACCTCCGATCATTTGCTGTGTCCTCTTGTAACACAATATCCAAAAGGATGAAGAATAATTGTGAAATTACATATCTTCAGGAAACTCCGCTACACACACACACACACACGCCAAAAAAAAAAAAAAAAAAAAAAAAAAAGACAGACTGAGAAAGAAAGAGAGAGACAGACATTTGCCAGAACCCCAGATGGAATCCAATCTGGAATAAGACAGTGTATTATTATTATTATTATTATTATTATTATTATTATTATTATTATTATTATTAATAATAATAATAAGTAGTGTATTATTTCTGTATGGATTTTTTATTTTTTTTTGTCTGAGCTCATATAATAAAGTGTAATTTGCGCAGTAGCGCTTATAGTTCGTGTAACGTGAAAATAGCCATGAGCCAGTTGATGAGAGAGAGACAATTTTAGGTTTACGTTCAGCTATTAAAAGCAGGCTGCCATTTGCACACCCTTTTGCAAAAGAAAGATGAGCGTACACAACGTCAACCATGTGCACTATTTTCTCTAATCACCAAGGACACATTTCCCTCAAGGGGAATGATTAGCTCTTCAGTCCTGCATTATAGAGTAACTTTGATAAGCAATTAAATTGTTTCCCATTGCTCCTTATCCACCCCACGCCGACCACTGAAGAGCAGCTATATCAGGACAATGCACTTGTTCTGAGAATTACTGATAAATGCAGGACACAGATGTCACTAAATTGTAGCTTACAAGCCACTTTTGTAAAGTTGCTGCATCAATCAAATTCAGCTACACAATAGCCGAAATGCAGAATAGTAGTGCAGAGGTAAAGTATGTGGTTCTAAAATAAGCCCTGAATTATACACTGACTAATAATGGCAACACTGTATCAGCTAACAATTGCAGAACAGTTTTCTATATGTTAGCGGTAATTCAAATTATAAATATAATTTTGTGGAATAAAGTAGGTTAGGCTTAACACCTCTGATATCTTGCACATCACTTTCTAATGTATGGAGGAAAATAATACAAGAAATAAAAAGATGCTGCTTAAAAGTAAAAGACAGTACAAATCTGTGTTGACAAAACTAATATTTAAGGAAAAAACATGACTGGTGTACTGTTATAAGAAAACATAATCAATGGCAGGGTGGTGCAATATGTTACTACCACAACGTTGATTATTTTACTATAACAGCACATCCCAAAGTGGTTTATTTCTCTTATACCACAGCAATTTTCAAGATCTGACAATTTTTATTTATTAAAGAATAACATCATCAAAATACCTGATGTTAATAGTACCTGTTATCATTTATGTTATATCAGCTCTCTCACCAGCTTCTCTTTTTTTCTCTCTCTCTTTAAGTTCTTCACATTGTGAAGAATTTGTCATGTTGGAAAACAAAGTTGCAGCTTTAGCCCTGACTGATACGTGTTGATAAGTGCTGACACTAGAGACTCCTTCCAAAAATGTCAAATAAACTTTTCCTTGCAGAAAACATTACCAAACACCATGCAGCTATTACCAGAGCTACAGTCAAAGGCCTGATGTTATAGAATATTAATCTTGAACTACTGTTTGGAAGGTCATGATTTCAAACCCCAGCACTGCTAAGCTACTGCTGTTGTCCCCTGATCAAGGCCCTTCACTTCAACTGTATAAATTAGATAAATGTAAGTTGCTCTGGATAAGGGAAAGGGAATTCATAAGCACAAAGAAAACACATCTACAAGTTCAACACACTCAATTTGCAGCCATAATGTGGCAACACTGAGCAAATGACATATTCATGCTAAATTTACTATTGAGGAAATGAATTACTATTAAGGATTATTGTGAATGAAATACCATGCAAAAATGATGCACCATATATTGTATTGACAAGCCAATGCTTCCACAAAATTCACAGGAATTCTAATGAAGAAGAGCCATTTTGTTGGATTTAATATGAATCAAGTTGCTATTATAATACTGCGTTGGTATAAAAATATAAATAAAGTCACAAGGCACAATTTATGCCTGAGTATCACATGGTACTTGAATGAGAAGCTGAAAGACAAATGATTTGTGGAAATGCAAAAAGTAGTACGATGCAAAAGACTTTAATAAAGTTCAGAAGCCCAAACATACATAAACAAAACATTTATATACAGTTTACAAGTTGGCAAATTAAAATACAAAGAAAAAAAATGTAAGGTGCATATTGTACTTTACATTTGACAAGTGATAATGTCCATCTCCTTCACACAAATAAGCTCTTGATATTTTTTTCTTTTCCTTAAAAATTCAGTTAATCTACCAATTTGTTACACAGTGCTACAGTTTTATGTATGAGGCATACTGTTTTCTACACCATAGAAACATATTCAATATCTTTAAGACATCTGACACCTCTGTCATGGAAAAATGGTCAACACTTTGTGCCCAAAAGCTTTTCTACTTAATATCAAGGTAATCTATATAGGCCCTGGGAAATGACTTACTATACTGCATAAAGGTGCCCTTACATCAACTTAGCTGTGGCATATTAAAAAGTTGTACTAATCTAGTACAGACTTTAAGTGTTATAAAAAAAAAAGAAGGGAAAAAAAAAAAGATTCTAATCACAGCTCACAGATGATCCTGGTTTTACTTTATTGCTTTTTTATGTAAAGCTTGAATAGTTAATTCTTTTTTTTTTTTTTTTTTTTTTTTTTTTTTTATTTTTTTTTTTTAGTACGTCATAAAGGAACAACAGTTTTCTGTCTTGTTTCTTATGCGGAATAAATAACACGTCAGGTTCAGAATAGCATGACACATTTCAGAGAGTACATACTCAACCTAAAGCCTAGCAAGTCATATTATAGACTGCCTGAGGTTTTTCTATATGATAGCAAATAAATACATATCACAGGTTATATTGACCCTGTCACAGGATTTTTGACTATGACAGACAACAGATATAAATCTGAATGTGTTCGTCTACTCTCATATAAAAAAGGGTGTTTTTTTGTTTTGTTTTGTTTTTTTTCAAAATGTGGCATGAACATGATACTGAAATGATACCTCAGTGATACTGCAGTGATAGTCATGCATTTACTATTGACTTTGGGATGGCGTCAATAGGTGAAAAACACTGGGGCAGGTCAAATAAAATGAAGAGGTGCAGAATAATCATAGAGGTCATGTGGAAAATGGACTGACTGCAGCATCAGAAATTATCAGTCAGCGCTTTCGTGAGCAAAACCTCTGAACAGGAGGTTAACAAAAAAATTAAAAAAATAAATAAATAAAATAAATAAATAGAATAAAAACTCAGCACCCAGAACATCAAAGTGTCTCTGAACTGTCTAATTTATAAAACTGTGGCAAACAAATCAATAAATATCCAGACAACAAAGACTGTGCTGAATTTATAGTACATGAACACATATCGAAATAGACATCCTGTACATAACTATTTTACACTCTTAAAAAATTTAGAACCCTTAAGGGTTCTTCGGTTGCCCCTATGGGGAACCCTTAAAGCTGAAACCCTACAACAGAGTTTGTCCCTATTAGAAAGGTTTCCATGTAGAACCGTCATAGGACAACAATGAAATAATGATTACATAGACATAACATAATCTTTCAAAAATGAAATTGATTTAACAATGTATGAGCAATGTTGTTCATTTTCACCTTTAGCTGCACAGTTTGAATAATAATTTATTAAGTTTCAATAGTGGATTAAGGTAAGTTTAAACATCAGGTGCATCTATAGAAGTGACTGTAATACAGCAGTAATGTTTTCTACAATTTTATATAAATTTACTTACAGCTGAAGGATTTCATAAATGAGGCTTAGTGTGTTCATTAGCCAGTGTCTATGCAATCAGTCTAGCTTAGCAAATTAATTGGTCAAATATGACACACTCGGTATTTAAAACTAAATATCTCGCAAAAGCCAGAACCTTTTTAGCAGGCAATTAAGCCTTCATGATCCAAAGAACCTTTTAAGAACTCAAGAGGCAAAAATTTGAAATGCCTGACAATTCTAGATAATAATAAGAAAGTAATTTGTACTACAGACTTGTGTAGTTAATACATACACTTATAGGAAAACAGGTTTAAAGGTTCATTTGCTTGGTAAGGGTTCTTAGCTTCCAAATAAGGGTTCTACTTTTAAACCCTTTATTTTAGGGTAGAAACATAGAAATTTTAAGGTGGGGGTGGGGGGGGTGGGGGCAATTGAAGAACCAATAACGGTTATACACTGTTTTAAAGTGTAAATGCCATTTGAGTGAACAGGCTGGGAAAACTATTCCAAAGAGTTGTCTTGTGCCTTCGTTAGGGAGGCTATTAAATGAGCACAGAGTGACTTAACAAAGCATCTCAAATCTCCCACAAAATCACTAGCGGATATTCAGACAAGCTTCAAGCAGGCAACAAGATGTGTCTCAGTGAAAATTGCCTGGCCGTCCTCTCCTCTCCTCTCCTCTCCTTTCCTCTCTAGGTCCTGTTTCAGGCTGCAGAACGTGTACATTATGCGACTGTTTTCCCCCTCTTCAGTCAGTGCCTTCCTCTCCCTCCCTCTCTCTCTCCCTCTCTTTAGGATATGGCAGCTAGAGATTGATTTTTATCCTGTGGGAGCGAGTTGTACCTGTGCCACAGAGTGTGCCATAGAGTGGTGGTTTCAGTGCCGTCTCCTGTAATATAGAGAGACAGACAGATATAGGGAGAATTGTAGTTACAATAACATCTGGGTAGCTGATCTGCAGCATGTACTGTGTAAGACGATATAAAAATCTCTCTCTCTCTCTCTCTCTCTGGACATATACATTCTTATGCATACATAAAGAGAGAGAAAGCATTCTTCAAGGTGCAGGTAATGAAGATACTATTGTTGTTGTTGTTTCACATTGCTGTCAGTTTTGCAGCTTTACCTTGAAGAATGCTGCACAGTGCAATCAGCTAGACTAATCGGTGCATGCAGGTATTATATGTCCAATTAATCCAGATTTATTTTTTACATCCACCACACTACAGCATCACTCATTCTTTGATGACATCAGGAACACTGTAAATTTGTTTTTATTTTTCCCTCCCACAAGATAGCTAGTAAGAGTCGCATACAGCTAGTTAATGAGGTTCTTAGAATGTGGCTACAGGTTTTTGTTTTTTTTTTCACTTTTATGACATAAATCTTGGCTCATTAATTTATTTCTAACCATGCTAAGTCTAATGAGGTGATAGACAGTTTTGTTTCACGTTATGCTAGTTCATGGTTGGAAGTAACTCTTCAAGTGAAGGATATCGCAATCTCGAAATGACACATATTGTGGTTAAAGGGTGTTATGTTTTTTCCACTGCTCATGTCAAAAAAATCAACTCTTCCCTTCAGGCAAGATCTCCCTAATGGACAGCAGGCTTGGTTTCGTTGAAACCTTGGTTTTCTGAGAGAACAAGAAACAGTTCACTTAGGGAATGTCACTCATTCCAAATAATTTGGTGAATATTTTCTCCTTCTTTCAGCAGAAAGTGGATCTCCATCAAAATGCTTGCTACACCCATATAATTTGCTTTCAGTGTGAAAAATGGTTCTGCCTGAGCTGTCTTGCAATATTTACAGCAAAAAAAAAACTGCTTCTGAGAAAGAAGACAGCCTTGAGATGGACCGGTGAAGCACATAAACTGCTATACAAAGATCCATATCCAAAGTATCCAGCCTCTTACTCTCATTAGTGGAAACTGTGATGCTCCTACTGGTGACAAGGGGATTTTTAGTCTACAGACCACTACAGAATGGTGTAGGCAGAACAGACCCAAGATGGATTTCATGCAGTGTGATAAGGAATATGCGTGGGCACAGACCCCAAATGATTTCCTTGCCTTTTGTTTGTCTCCAATGCATCTCTCTGAGCTGAGTGTCAAGTACAAGTCATTACTGTGAGGCCGAGCCACAAAAGCAAGCCTCACATCTTATTAAAAAAAAATATGTTCTGGTGTAGAACTGCTACATTCGATGGCCAGTAGCATAGTATCTTGAGCTATATTCTGGGTTCTAGGAGTAAAGAAACTGGATAAAAAGTTGCCTAAGTGGGACAATGCCACAGATAAACAGATAGCAGCAGGTAACTAGTTCATGTACTATTCATTGTTCACTAACTATCCATGTACAACTCATTGACTTGTATGGCAATACCGCTTAACATGGTGGGAGCTCAGTGATTAAGAAGTTGGGCTACTGATCGGAAGGTCATGAGTTCAAATCCCAGCACTGTTGGGCACGTGAGCAAGGCCTTTAACCCAAGGCCCACTGCTCCAGGTGTGTTCATGGTTTGTAGTGTGTGTGTGTTCACGACTCCTAATTTTTGTGTGCACTAACATGGATGGGTTAAATACAGAGGACAAATTCCATACACTGGCCTTCACGTGTCACTTTCACTTCACTTTCACTTAACATCGCCAGGATCCCTGGTTCCTGCTTTCAATCCTGAGCTCATGTTACTGTCTGTGCAAAGTTTCACATGTTCTCCCTGTGTTCATGTTCTCTAGTTTGCTCCTACCTTTCATATACAATATGTACATGTCAATAAGTAGAGTGGCTGCTCTAAACTACCCCTAAGTGTGTGTGTGGTGCCCTGTGATGGACTGCCATCCAATCCAGTGTGTATTCCTGCCTCATGCTCTAGATCCACGGCAACCCTCTCCAGGATAAAGCAATTACTGAAGATGAAGAATGTATGACATTTTTACAACCAAAAGATAATTTATAAAGCTTCACTGGTGGATTAAATATCAGGTGCATCTACATAATTGACTAATGTGAAAATAGGCAACAATAATTATTAATATTTTCTACAAGTTTAATTGTGGCTTTTGAGGCCGGAGTGTGTTTATTAGCCAAAATCCAAGCAGTCTTTCTAGCTGAGCAATTTAAGTGTTAAAATATTCCACATTTGCTATTTAAAGATGATTTAAAACTAAAGTAATTGTTTAGTTAAAGTAGTTGTTGTAGTTGCTAGACAGTTAACCCAGTGGTATCTCTTCATCCTGAAATCGGATAATGAGGGCCAAAAATAAGAAGAAAGCTTATTAGCTGACCAGGCAAGAAACACAAAACATGTCAAGAAAATAAACTACAGATGCTAAATAGATTTTGAAAGCACACAATTACATCTATTGGTAAGAAACACACAAAGAAACATGGCAATGTATGAATATTGCATAGCCATGTTTTGGCAGGCTAGCATACTAAGAGAACAGATGAAAAACAGTCTGGGATGAAGACACAGAAGAGCAACCATCTCCTCCAAATGCAACCACTATCAGATAACTAATTTGATAGTTACTTGATAGGAAGGACTTCCAATAGATTTGGATGAATAATCTTCTGCTCTTCTGAGACAGACACAGTAGATGCAATTATTTCTCTATGGGGTCAAGGCAGGATTATTCACATATTGTGTAGGGCGAGAATGCAGGAGCATCAACCAATGACCATATGATGGCTACATTTAAGCTATAGCATGGAACAGGTCAAGAATATATATACACACATATCTATCTATCTATCTATCTATCTATCTATCTATCTATCTATCTATCTATCTATCTATCTATCTATATATATATATATATATATATATATATATATATATATATATATATATATAGATAGATAGATAGATAGATAGATAGATAGATAGATAGATAGATAATAATGTAGGCTTGTATGGTTTGGTTATTAACGCAATCAATTTTCATATGTGTGACAACTGATTGCACACATCACATGCTTGCATATACATTTATTTTTGCAGCACTTACAGAACATGTCCATGTCATTTCATATCTCAGCCACATGATTGTGCTAACCAAAAATGTACAGGGAATGAACAGACATACACTGTTAGAGACCCACTGATAGCAGGCACTAGAAGCTGCAAGTCTAACATTAATGCTTGCTCAACTGAGACGCCTGAGTCAGACACAGCAGTGAATGTGAGCAAAGTGAAGGCAAGAGCCTGGTCTAGCAGAAATAAATGTGATTGGAAACAGAAATAACAGAAAGAATGTGGTCATTTGAAATCGAAGAGCCACCGTTGAAGCAGAGGCAACAATGAGAATGATAGAAATTAACATTCTGGGAATATTCTGGGACGTATTGCTGATAAACCTAAACTGGAGTATGTAATGTAAAGAAAATTTCTATTTCAGCTGACCCAGGACTCTTAAGAACCATTGCAGAAGAGGTAAAAGAAGCAGTCCTGCAGCCCTGTGACCATGTGTAACCAAATACCCAGCTTCTGTGTATGACATTGGTACTGGAGGTAAAATATGTTCATTTACTAATGACTTTCATTATCACCATCATGTCAATGTGAGATTTGATATTCTGCTTTACCTGCAAACTGCTCTTAATACAAGCATAGATTTTTACGTCGGGGTTCTCTAACTGGAGACATCCAGAGCCTATTCAGATCACAAGATTTTGTAAGTGAGAACCACAGACACTGCATGCCTGCTTTGTTGCACTAAATTAGAGCTGTGGCTACATAGGATGGTTAGGGGTAATATTGGAAGAAGCCTCAAGGTGCCTAGTTTCCTAAAAAATTAGACGAGTGGTTATGATTTAAAGGGTCATATGATGCTTTTTAATGTTTTCCGTTTTATAGTGTGTAATGTTTCTGTTTGTCCATATATAAGATCTGCAAAGTTACAAAGCTCAGTCTCCCACAAAGGGATTTATTCTATCCAACAGAGAACACTGCTCCAGACCTGCCTAAAGCGCCTCGATCGAAGTCCAGATATTACTGCCACGTCTACGTCACTATTTGAAATTTTAGCATAATCCTGCCTAAAGGCAGGTGCGAAGAAAGAAGGCGAGGCTTCAGTGAATTGTGCTGGTGCCATGTCGTGGAGACGCTGTGTGTTTCGATGTGAAAGCAAAACTTCTTTGTTTGGCCTTCTAAAAATTGACGAAATAAGGAATCAGTGGTTAACATTTATTTATAACACTGCTCCTGAGCAGTACAGCCCAAAACTTTGCTTGTGCACAGCACATTTTACGGAGGACAGCTTACTGAACCTGGGAGAGTACAACGCAGGCTATATACGAAGGCAACTCCTGAAAAATGGATAGTTTTGCATAGTTTTGTGTTGTAGCCCACGGCTCAGTTGTAGACCTCTGCTAACGTGCTAGCTAAAGTTATTGTGTTGAAGTAGTTTTGATATTAAGCTGTGGGAATTTTTACCTATAAACGTGCAGAGTAACGGACATTCCCGTGACACAGTTACCTGTCTGTATTTTGTGTCTTTTTGTCTCTCGATTTCATAAGCCAAATTAAACCGTTATAACATCTGAAAGTATCTGAAAGGTAAGAGAGTTACAAAAAAAAATTTACCACTGTGAAATGCTCTGCTCAAGTCGCGCTTGCAAAGCCGGTTCCGATTGAGCTGCTTGATCATCCGCATTTTCTGAATCTGACTCAGGCTCGAACTGATACAGTAAAACCAACGACATTATTAACTGTGTTGCTCAGAAGCTAAAAATTACTTTAGAAGCCTTGGAAGCTGAAGCTCGCCATTATGCTAAGGGGTGTTACATTTCTGAAACACGCTTGAGGTTTTTGGCCAATCACAACACAATGGGTCAGCTGGCCAATCAGAGCACTCTGGGCTTTTCAGAACAACAGAACTACAGAATACCAAATATATTTCAGTCACAGAAGATTAAATTCTTGATATGTAACACTGACTAGTCAACATGACTTTTTAATGTGTGAGTGAGGAAAGGATTCACAAAATCTTGTAGGTGTAAACAGCAGTGAAAGTAGACATGAAGATTGATATTTTTTTATTATAATTTTTATTTTATTATTTATTTTTTTATGTCAACCAGGACATACAGATAATGAGAACTCAGAAAGGCCAGAGGAAGTTTTCCAGCAGATGCAGACAAAAGCCTGATGCCAAGCATGTGGCATTAAACTCAAAGTTGGTATGGCAGTAATGACCATCTTTGGGATACTGTGCTATGTAGGTTTAAAATCCACAAGTTACTTATTGAAAATGGGTTATATGAACCTGGAGGCTGCACAGCAACTGTTCACTGCTTTCATTAATGGCAAATGTTCAGAGATACATTTTCTCAGTTTGAAAAAGCCACTTGGGTGTGAAAGATAGAGACAGTCCAATGACCCTGATGCTCAGCAAGGTAGAAAAAAAAACAGTAAATTTGATCGCTATTCAGTAAATTATTCAACACTAACCTAGAATACACACCATTCCCAAGACATACAGGATACGTTCATAGTGGTAATGACCTCCCATCCAATCCACTCTGCTTCTGACTCTGTAGGCGTTACAGCAGAGTAGAGGAGTAGTGTGTTTTAATGCCCTTGTGCAAACCAGTCTAAATGGAACATGAGTGGTGTAGACAGTTGAAGGTTTTTGGTTTGTTTGTTTGTTTTTGTATAATGTATTATTATCTACCATACTTCTTGTAGATTATGATTTTAAATATAGTGGCCATTGTATAGAACGTATGAGTGTGTGATCTGAACGGATTTCTGATCTAAACAGAAGTTTACACCTCATTTAAAAATGGAATATAGGAAACAGCATGGATTTTCTCTCAAGCACCAACAAACATTGTTCCAGTTAGTTACTCCATGCTCCTCCATGCATGCACAGTACTGTATACAGTGTGTGTATACACACACACACACACACACACACACACACACACACACACACACACACATATATATATATATATATATATATATATATATATATATATATATATATATATATATATATATATATATATATATATATATATATATATATATATACATTCATGGGACAACACTGAAGAAATGATACTTTGCTACAATGTAAAGTAGTGAGTGTACAGCTTGTATAATAGTGTAAATTTGCTGTCTCCTCAAAATAACTCAACACAGCTATTAATGTCTAAACTGCTGGCAACAAAAGTGAGTACACCCCTAAGTGAAAATGTCCAAATTGGGCCCAATTAGCCATTTTCCCTCCCCGGTGTCATGTGACTCGTTAGTGTTACAAGGTGTGAATGGGGAGCAGGTGTGTTAAGTTTGGTGTTATTGCTCTCACACTCTCTCATACTGGTCACTGGAAGTTCAACATGGCACCTCATGGCAAAGAACTCTCTGAGGATCTGAAAAAAAGAATTGTTGCTCTACATAAAGATGGCCTAGGCTATAAGAAGATTGCCAACACCCTGAAACTGAGCTGCAGCATGGTGGCCAAGACCATACAGCAGTTTAACAGGACAGGTTCCACTCAGAACAGGCCTCGCCATGGTCAACCAAAGAAGTTGAGTGCACGTGCTCAGCATCATATCCAGAGGTTGGCTTTGCAGAATAGACGTATGAGTGCTGCCAGCATTGCTGCAGAGGTTGAAGGGTTGGGGGGTCAGCCTGTCAGTGCTCAGACCATACACTGCACACTGCATCAAATTGGTCTGCATGGCTGTCATCCCAGAAGGAAACCTCTTCTAAAGATGATGCACAAGAAAGCCCGCAAACAGTTTGCTGAAGACAAGCAGACTAAGGAAATGGATTACTGGAACCATGTCCTGTCGTCTGATGAGACCAAGATAAACTTATTTGGTTCAGATGGTGTCAAGCGTGTGTGGCGGCAACCAGGTGAGGAGTACAAAGATAAGTGTGTCTTGCCTACATTCAAGCATGGTGGTGGGGGTGTCATGGTCTGGGGCTGCATGAGTGCTGCCGGCACTGGGGAGCTACAGTTCATTAAGGGAACCATGAATGCCAACATGTACTGTGGCATACTGAAGCAGAGCATGATCCCCTCCCTTCGGAAACTGGGCCGCAGGGCAGTATTCCAACATGATAACGACCCCAAACACACCTCCAAGACGACCACTGCCTTGCTAAAGAATCTGAGGGTAAAGGTGATGGACTGGCCAAGCATGTCTCCAGACCTAAACCCTATTGAGCATCTGTGGGGCATCCTCAAACGGAAGGTGGAGGAGTGCAAGGTCTCTAACATCCACCAGCTCTGTGATGTCGTGGAGTGGAAGAGGACTCCAGTGGCAACCTGTGAAGCTCTGGTGAACTCCATGACCAACAGGATTAAGGCAGTGCTGGAAAATAATGGTGGCCACACAAAATTTTGACACTTTGGGCCCAATTTGGACATTTTCACTTAGGGGTGTACTCACTTTTGTTGCCAGCGGTTTAGACATTAATGGCTGCGTGTTGAGTTATTTTGAGGGGACAGCAAATTTACACTGTTATACAAGCTGTACACTCACTACTTTACATTGTAGCAAAGTGTCATTTCTTCATTGTTGTCCCATGTAAAGATATAATAAAATATTTACAAAAATGTGAGGGGTGTACTCACTTTTGTGAGATACTATATATATATATATATATATATATATATATATATATATATATATATATATATATATATATATATATATATATGTGTGTGTGTGTGTGTGTGTGTGTATGCACACAATATATATACAGTATATTTACAGACATGGAAGAGAACTGGGTCATCCCTCCCACTGACAGACCAGGGCCAACTATGCTGTCTTGGAATCCACAGGTGGCATCACATCAGGACATGAACTCATGATTTCCCAAGGATAGGGTGAACAGTCTACTATTGAGCCTGGAGTCCATAATTTAAGAATTATGAACTCCTACAATGTCACATTGTGGACACCTACAATGTCAGTTGATAGGCTGCTGTCTAGTCATATATGAAGGCACTTGAATGACATAGATAGATACTGATAGAGTGCATAAATACAGAGTACAATTCTCTTGTATTTTTTATTTTTTTTTAAATTCCCAATACCACAGGTGAATGTCTATTCCATGGAATACACAAACCAACAAAATTGAAAAAATACAAAAAATGAATTGTACACCAATGATTACAACCTAGAGAACTTTAAAGATATAATTCACCAGTGTCTATGGACAACATCAAGGATGTGGAAAACCTTCTATGAGTATGGTCTAGCTGCCATTTGTTCTTTGATGCTATGATTATTTTATGTTTTGTTTTTTGTTTTTTCTCTAAACTGATGCAGTTTGCACTATTGACACTGCATTATGTTACCTCAATGTGAAATTCCTTAAACTTTCTAAATTCATATTACCTTTCATATTATTCACTGCTATAGCATTTAGTCTTAATTAAGTCTATTCACCCTTTATATGTAAGAGTAAAAAAAAATAAAAAAATAGAACATATTACTGCCTGTAACTGCACTTAAAATTAAAAAAACTACAATTTTTTCAAAAAAAAAAAAAAAAAAAGCATCTGTTCAGTTTCTTCAACTGTCTCTTTAGTTACATACATTTCTAACTACCAACAACATATCACTACCAGAGCATGAATCAAACACTTCCTCAGAAAAGGTATGTGAGCTATATTTAATGACTCTATAAGGCCTCTGGACAATGAAAATCAGAAAATATTTCCTTTTCAAAATATTGATGCGCCCTAGTGTATTGTGGATGGGCTGAAATTTTAGTCAGTACAATGATGATGATTAGAGTCAAAAATGAATGATGTTTTAAAAAAGTTTTATATTTATATTTGAAAATCAAGGCACATTTGAATCCCACTGAGAGTTCACATTTAAGTAAAATATTTATTATTTATTATCAGGTAGGCCAAGTACAGATTCTATTTCTCTTATATTTTATAGCATGCTGGATGAACCATGTAAAAGTAAATGTTCAATGTTGTGTGAACTACAATGAAATCGTCACAAATCACACTGTTTTCAAAAATAGATACAATATGTGAAGCTTTCTCTACTAAGGCAAGTCACAAGAGGTTAGTATGGGAAATAAACTGACCTCTGCAGCAGCACCAGCCTGAATATATAGGTCAAACAAAGATCTTATTGGATTTTATTCTACTGCATATTCATAGCTCTGTCTGAGCACAGTCAAGTAGCTTGGTATTTATTTGATCTTCCACAACCAAAAGTGTGTGTTCTGACTGAAGCTCCTCTATCACCAGGGGTATTGGCCTCAAACTCATCGGCTCTGAACCAGGAGAGCAGGATATAAAAGAGATGAGAGTGAGATGAGTATGAGGACGAGAGTAATGGAAAGAGAAGCTCATGCTGCACTGAATCTAGCAAATGGACCTTTTGCAATACTATGAGCCATATGGTTCCTTTGATTTTGACAAGCAGTTCTCCTTAGTTATTACACACTTAAAACTGGTTAAATATCCACTTAACCTTCATCTGTTAATATTTTTTTCTTGAAATAAAACCATTTATTTATGAATGATTCATAAATCATAAATTTGTATCTCCATGATAAACACTTCTGGCTATCCTAGCTATTTAACTGCTAGTAAACTAGATCAAAATATACCATAACATTGAATATTGCGCATGCTAATTTGCATGCTAAAGAATTTGTGTGTCTCTTATAGGCCAAATGGTTCTAGCATAATTTTTATGTAGGCTGCTTCAAAATAGCTTGAACTCACAGGTTTTATAAAAAACAAACAAACAAACAAACAAACAAACAAAAAAAACTAGCAAACAACAAAAGATGTCATCTCATCAGTCAATGACACAAACTCCATTTTCCAAGATCCTCAATCAGATGGTAAACTATAGACAGCGTCACCTGATTTCTTACATAACCCATGATTACTAATCATGTAGATCTTTTCTCACTCACACAAATCTCGTTAAAATCCCAGACATATTCCTGTTAAGTGCAAAGTCTTGATCCTGCCTTTTGCCAGTGATGGCTCTGTGCCTGTTCTTCTGATTGACATTCTGGTTCTGCATAGTTTACGAGTTTGCTCTAGCTTAATGTCCTCTGTTTGTCGACTGCCAACAAGCCTACCTGCTTTTCACTCTGTGTTTGCTTCACTCTCTGGACCGTTCACTTGATCTTTTAATAAACCTGCATTTGCATCATGTGGGATCTCCTGACAGATGTTAAAAACACAGAGACGTACATCATAGCCTATGAATATGGATTGATACAGTTTATGGCAACAATGTGGGAAAAAAATAATTGTCATCAATCTCTGCATTCAGCTCCATTAGCATCAGTATCGAAGTAAGTTTATAGATTACTCCACCATACTTCTCCCATCTATAAATACTTCATATTATGGAACATTGCATGTAGGACATTTAAGAAAATAGCATTGTCTAATATGTAGAGTCGCAACACGTTAACACAATCAGGGAATTTTGGTGTAGATTTTTTTTATTTTTATTTAACTAAAATTGAATACATTAAGTCAATATGATGCATTGGGAAAATCGTGCTATCCTTCCTTGCATATTGTTCCTCTTGAAAAGCACCATTAAACTCAATGTGGAGTTTGAAACATACCAGAAGCTGTGAATGTGCAGTTATATTAAAGAGGAAATGGAATGTGATCTATATATTTCTGTCTATTTATCACAAAAGATATTTTATTAACTCATTAAATTCTGACACAACATTTAAAATCTCTCTGCATATGTCTGGATGTTTCACAATGTCCTGACAAACCTAAAGTGAATTATGAAGAGAAGTAATGTGTAATTTAGTATTCTGACCATGTAAGTAGGCTTATATATAATGCACCATGGTAGAGCATTGCTTTTAGTCACATTCTGAAAGAAATGCTGATGGCGAGAAAGGACTATTTGCTGTGTGTGGGTGTCACCTTAAATCATCATGCACGTAATACTGTATATCTGAGTAAATTTGCAAGGAATATTCAGAGAGGGATTTTCTGCATTATGGACAGCCATTAAAGAAGACAAAAACAAACATGGTGACAAATTTACCTTCAGAACTCCTTAAAAATAATAAACTATTCAGAGAGACTGAGGAAATGTGAGAGCAACTTAAAAACAGCTATTTTCATTTACATTTGTCTGTCACATACCTGGGTTGCTGGAATAAGAATCATAGAGAACTGATAATATTGAATAGCCTGCTATAGAAAATGGCTTTGATATTAGTCAATACTACAAAGGCTCATTAAAAAAAAGGGGCTGACAAAAGAAAAATGTACTGAACTGAAACCTATTAGTGAAACCTATTACTGTTTTTCTATTTAAGTCTCAGAGTTCAAAAGCTTTGCCTTCATCTTGATCTTTCTGACCCACAATTGCACAGCTCAGAATTTGTCTAAAGCAGGACCTGCCACTGCAAGTCCACCTCTCCGTCCATCCCAGATTTCCATTTATTTCCCTTGTCTGTGTTTATTTATAACCCACTTTGCATTTGGCACATATCAGGTCTCATAAGCTAGAATATACCAGTATTCAAATGAACATGTCTGTCATTAATGCTGGTGCTTCTCCACTAAGACAACTTGTAATAAACTGTTTTGAATTGTGATGGAAAAAATACACTGCCTTACTGTCTGTACAACTTTCAGCTTTCATTGTGCGAACTACAGCTTCAACCATGTGCATCTGTTCAGCTGTGCCTGTGGAATGCATCTCAATCTTTGATTTGATTTGCTGTCAAGCACAGTTGGTTTTGATATGTCAATCATAATCAAACATTCATTCTTTTCAGTGCTGAAAGGATGGTCGCTCTCATTTTTGTACAGCTAATAATTACTCTTTAAAATTGTAAGCTGTCTCTGAAAGAAAATAATACTATTTTACTTTGATACTTTCATTGAATAGCAATCAAATGTATCATTCCTAAAGTCTTACAGATGGTGTTTAACCTAAACTTTCTAATTCTGTCTAATCAAGAATAGCTCATCATCCTTTCTTTTTATTTTTCAGTATAACTGAAATGCCTTTTTTGATTGATAAAAGCTAGCAGCCAAAAGTACAACAGATGCCATCTCCTTAGGTGTAAGCTTTTTTCCCAACAGCTTTCTCAGTACTCAGTGCTGATGGGCATTCATGCATGTTTGAGCTTTTGTGTGGTTGAATCCCTGCCCATGCCCCTGCCAACCTCCACCCAGAATCTTTCCAACAGAAGGGCAGTTAGATGAGGAGAACTAGCAGAATAGTGAAGAGAGTTAAAAAGAAAGTTGTGAATTACCTGTCGGGTGTGAATTTGCCCAGGTGCCTTGAAGCTCCCTTGACAGCTGCACTCTGAGACACTGTAGGGGTCGGAGCTGCTGGAGGAGCATTTGGAGAGAGAGTCACAGCCAACTACGAATGTGTTGTCCAAGGGGAGTTCCTGAATGACATGGTGCTTCTTGGGAGCCACTGGGGTTTCTGGTTTGATCTGAAAGGTAGGCTGGGGAGAAGCTGACTTGTAATGCTTGGCTAAATCAGGGCTGTCAGGTTTAAATGTGGTTGGTGTGGTGGCCCAATTATACTTTCCCATTGTCTGCTCCTCAAGCTCAACTGGAAGGTCTAAGGTGCCATTGATGTGCTCATGAGTAGGGTCTTCAGACTTGGATTCTTCAATAGTGACAAAGTTCAACAGCAAGCTCTTAGGGGACCTCTTCTTTTTCTTCTTCTTCTTTTTGATCTGCCGGCCTTCCTGGTTTGGCGATACCCACTCACCACTTTGCTTACCCTTCTGAACAACTTTGTGCCTGGGTGTTTGTCGACAACGTACCAAAGCAGTCACAAATATCACCAATATAACAGTCATGGTCCCAGCAATTATGGCTATGACAACAATTACATAGCCATTGGTCTGTGGGACTACATCATTGTCCCCAACATTTCTGTCCAAGGGTGTCTCCATACTTTTGCGGACTTGCTCCTGAATGAATGTAGCATTGGAGACAGTATCGTTCAAAAACAAGTGAACAAGTGCAATTGCATGCAAGGGGTCTGGCTGTCCTAAGTCTTTGACCATTACCACCAACCTATGAAGGCCTTGATCAGCATTAACAATCTTCTCCTGCAAAGTAATGTTCCCTGTAGTTTTGTCAATAACAAACAGTCCTCTTGGTGACCCTCCAATAATGCTGTACTGCAGCTCTGCATTCATGCCAGTGTCATTGTCAATGGCATACACTCGGGTCACCACAGATCCAGGGCTGGTTGTGAAAGGGACTAGGTCATAGGAGTAGTTGGAAGGTGGGATGACAAAAACAGGCCGATTGTCATTAATATCAACAACATTTATGGTGACCTTGGCATATGAAGTTGTCTGAATTAATCCTCCATCCACAGCTTTGACTATGAAAGTATAGGAACTTTGCTGCTCCCTGTCAAATGTAATGTTTGGTTTAATTACACCAGTTTTGGGGTCAATAATAAAATTGTCCTTCCCATTTATAATTGAGAGGGTAACCACTGAATTGTCTCCAGCATCTGCATCTGTAACTGTAATCAAGCCAACTGTGCCATACAAAGGCAAGTTCTCAGGCACGTAGAAATTATATTCAGGATGGGTGAAGGCTGGACTGTTGTCATTTTGGTCTTGGACAATTAGCTTCACGGTGACATTGCTTTGCAGAGGATTAGAACCATTATCCTTGGCAATGACTGTAAATGAATAGGTTTCCTGTTTTTCTCTATCCAGTCTCTTGCTAACAGAGAGTATACCAGACCGCGGATCTATGTTAAATCCATCAGGTGTGTCTGGTCCAAGGGTATAAACAATAAGGGCATTAGAACCACTGTCTGCATCCATGGCAGTGATCTTTATCAGCTGTGTGCCAGGGTCATTGTTCTCTGGGATGGACAGCAGAATCTCTGGCTGAGGGAAAACTGGGGTATTATCATTCTCATCCTTGATTTTAATGAGGACCATTGCAGAAGTGTTTAAAGGAGGTTTCCCTGAATCTGAAGCTACTATCTTAATTGCATACTCTCGAGTAGTCTCATAATCTAAGGGGGCCGCAGTTTCCAACAAGAATTGGTCATTAAAAACAGGCTTCAACCGAAAGGGTACGTCATGATCCGTGTAACACGTCACTTTACCATTAAGGTCAGCATCCCTGTCAGTCACTGTAATTAGAGCTATTTTTGTGTTTAGAGGGGCATTTTCAGACAACAATACCGTGCCATTAACAAGATTTATTATATACCGAGTGTCTATGGATGGAACATTGTCATTAATGTCTGTTACATTTACTATGACAGTAGCCCTTGAAGGTGTGGTGCTACCGTCACTTGCCAGGACTATGAGCTTGTGGACTGGGTTGGATTCTCTGTCCAATGGCTGCTTGATCGTAATCAATCCAGTAGAACTGTCAATAGCAAAGTGCCTTCTGGATACCGGAGAGATTTGATTGCTAAAGGAAAAGTGGATCTGAGCATTGGAGCCAAGATCAGCATCAGTGGCATGAAGTTGAGTGACTGATGTCCCCATAGGGGCATTCTCAGGCACGTTCACTTCCACCTCACTGTCCTTGAACACTGGACGATTGTCATTTACATCTGAGACAGTGACCTGGAGGATGGCTGTGCTGGACTTTGGAGGTGTGCCGCCATCTTCCACTTTGATTTTCATCACAAAAGTGTCCTTGGTTTCTCGATCTAAATTTTGTTGGACTATGAGTTGGGGCCACTTGTCTCCTTCTGGAGTTTCAATGATGTCCAGGCCAAACTCGCTCACACTCTAAAAGAAGGATAAAACAATATGCTTGTGAATACACTGCTTAATGACTTAAGAAAATACATATTCAATTGTCTGTCTAAAAGCCAATTTTCTTAACTAATGTGGTTTGTATTACATAATTTTATACACACATAAGGCACAACCACTTGCCTCCATAAATATGAAAAACTGTCATATATTTTTGCTTTAAATAGATGTTTATTTAGGCAGCAGCAACAAACCTTAAGGATAGAGTTCTTTAATCCTATTAGAAAGTGCATAAGGTCTTAAAAAATAGTGACTTAAAACACACAACCAGGGGATATGATCCACTTATAAAGGCTTATGAAAACCTGATAGCTTATATAAAGTGTGTGCTTTACGTGTTGCATTGTGCTCTTTTTCTATCCAAGTTAATCAAGCCAAAATATGGTAAACAATCAAGACAGTTATGATGGAAAAAGGAAAGCTAGACAGAATTCAATTTCCATTCCATATTTGCTTGCCTAAATAGAAACTAATGCATAAATTGCTTTTGAAGTCATTACAACACATCCTTTTATTGAATATCATTTGGCATAATTTGCATCTTCTTCCCTCCTCTTAATGATGGTTATACTTATTTGACAGATTTAGGCGACAAAGCTGATGTTCAAATACAATATTAGTGTAACAGTATAAAGCAAACAAGGCAAACATGTTCAAGTAGCAAAGCCAAAACATCCAGACCATCAATGAAAATGTAAATGTAG
Source organism: Cranoglanis bouderius (assembly GCA_023630585.1). Lineage (NCBI taxonomy): Eukaryota > Metazoa > Chordata > Actinopteri > Siluriformes > Cranoglanididae > Cranoglanis > Cranoglanis bouderius. Next base: position 10,432,455 of record CM042561.1, read on the forward strand.
GCTGATTCCCTTCTCAGTGCACTGCCTTGTGCTACACTGAAAATGAGGCTTTACCGTTCAATTTGACCTTTTTACTATTCTACAAAGAGACTGATGTAGTATACTGAAGACAGTTCTTCCAATTTAGACTACATAGAAAGACAGTTGAAAAAGGAAGCCAAATAGATAAGCTTCTATTTTAAATATGCTGCAGGACCACCATAAATTACAGAGTGAAAAAAAAGACAGAGCTTTTAAAAAGAGAGCTTTTCTCAAAAGGAGAGTTAAAGCCTAAGGAAAATAAAAAGAAATGCACATGTAATCCCCATGTGAAGCCAGCTTTGAGTGTTCAAAGTAATTGCCTTGCCTTTAAAACCAGTGCTAATATTTATGATTACAGATCAGGCTACGTAAAGCTAAAAGCTGTCAACACATTCCCTCCTTTCTGAAGGTAAAGAAAAAGAGGATGACACAGGCAAAAGTACTCAGTGTTAGTACTGTATATCTAAGAAACAATAAGTCTATTTGAAGCATTTTCAGTCAGAAACACATTCATGCTAAACTAAGAAAAAGCATTTACATTTTGATTTAAGCTTCACATCACACTTAATGCCAGAAGATATTGTTCTGTTTAGTACATATTTTGTCATGGGTGTCATTTGGGGGTGTGTGTGTGTGGGGTGTCTGGGGGAGGGTGTCAGTATTTAATTGCCGGACCTTACTAGAATTATGTGATGGATATTACTAGATAAATGGGTCCTTTTTCACAAGAGCCGGAAGTGTATAGTTGAAGGGCAAATTATAGACATTTGCTGTATAAATGATATAAATTCTTTGTGGTAGAATTCATTCACAGCTCAGGGTACGGTAATATTAACTAACATTAGCATTGATAATGTGTAGCTAGGTGTGTGGTTAGTTGATATTGTGTATGCATTATTTCATACTTACCACATTTCAGTTCTTTTCAAAATGGTAAAATTGCGGATAGGTGAAAGAGTTAGCAACATAATGATATCGGTGATAAAAGAAAATAATAATAATAATAATAATAATAATAATAATAATAATAACATTAGTTAGCTGTATTTCTGCTTAATTGTGCTGAGTTACCACTCATAGTGAGAATGATGAGTGTTTTTTTTGCTTAGTGTCTTACTGTAGTCGACAACAAGCTAGATGATACCAATCAATGAAGAGGATGAAGAGCCACACAAACTTGAGATAAACTCTGCAGGTTAGCTTGAGAGTCTGTCAGCTTAACTTTGTTCACTGCAGTTGCAGTTTATTTGCCCCTTAAACCATACTTCTGCTGATATTTCAAGCTGTTTCTCTGATTCCACTGCAGTTCACAGTTTTTCTATAATACATCTCATAAATGGTGGTTGATTCCATTTAGCTTTCTTTCATTGCATTGTTGATGTTGTAGCTGAGGCAGCATTACCCTCTGAAGGCTACTTCCATAAATGTGAAAAGGGCCCATCAGAAGGAACCGAAGATTGGAGGAGGGGGTTGTTGGTTTTTGATTGTGGTATATTTAAGGTACACTGCTGGACAGAGAGGCTACGGAGGCGGAGAGGACACTAGGGAAAATGTGAAGAACGTGGTGAAAGAGGCAAGCATGACAGAGAAAAGACTAGAGCTGGAGGCATCAAGTCTGTGAGGGAGACCTTGAAAAAAGAGGGAAGAGTGAGAACAGAGACGTGTGGCGCTCGTCTTTTAAACAGTCAGGGCCTGAGGTCAGCTGGTTGTGTCCACATTTTTATAAAAGCACACCATTGTTTCTGTAGCGCCGACTTCCCAGCTGAAAGTACTGCCACCAGCACGTTTTTCCCTGCTTAAAGCATAGTGCACCTAGGGTAGTGTAGTGACCATGCATGGTGAGGGGTTTTCCTTTTTTTCATTATACTGTGTGTGATTGCTGCTACTGTGCCAGTGTTGCTGGAGTTTTAGATCTTTTCACAATTCTTATTAGTTTCACTCCTGGTATAAGATCAGAGTAAACCTTTGTTTTCTTTCTTCTGTCTTTTCTTGCGCTTATACTTGAATCTAGTAGACCATGCTTTTTTTTTTCTGTCAGCTTGGCTGAATATTAATTCTTTGCTGAATAATAAGTTAGTACATTACTAGTGACATTTAGAGCCGTAACTTCAAACGTTGCACATTTCTATGTGAAGGCTTCACTTGAGAAATTTTGTATGACTTAAACATGTTATAATTTTTTGTATATAGTGACTGCCATGGAAAGAGGCATGTAAAAAGAAAATTGAAAAATGTAAACACTTTTGTGTACACGGCTTCATGGCCATGGTGTACATGGTTCAGGTCTATAAACATAAAATGAGTTGAGATCTAATCACAGAACCATAAAAATAATTGGCAATACATATCAGAGAAAACTACTCTCACGCTGACTAATTAATATGGATAATATTTACTATGGGATTTTAGTGTGGCTCATATACACTGCCAATCAACCGTATGTGGACTACTTATTTATACAAATAATGTTTAAACGCTTTTTTCCAAGGTGGTGCTGTCTGAACTTATCATCTGAACTTAAAACACTCAAGATTTTCTAGGAGAAGTTGGACCAAAGAGAGTTAAAGGGAGGCCCAAACCACTGGAACATTCTGGAATAGACACAACTGAGGAACACGTAAAAAATTTTTTTTACTGTAAATATAATGATGTAAAGTTGTTTATTTTTATATCTTATTATTATTGTTATTATTATTATTATTATTATTATTATTATTATTATTATTGTTATTGTTGTTGTTGTTGTTGTTGTTGTTGTTGTAGTACATATAATTTTAATGTTGCAAATATTTCATGTGCTGTTTACCTTAAAAAAAAAAAAAAAGTTGACTACATTGTATATTCCTTTCTTTATTCACACAATTTCCCTGGCATTGCCATGGGTTATTTGGCATGTGAAGACAATATCTTTTAGTCGAACTTTTAGTAGTCTATATCTGGTTGTATTTACATGTGCAGCTGCAGACAATACCCACTGGATCTAATAGAACTAGCTTTTTTTTCTGTGGCCAAAGGCTGCATGAGTTATCACGTAACACTTTTGTTCCAGTTTATTCCATACAGAATGAGGCTGGGGGATTGTGATTACCTTCAGGCAGGCTAAGAAAGAGTCAAAAGAGCATGAATCACCAGCCCAAGGGAAGTGACAATCATCTGAAAATAATATGCATACAGGTTGGGATTCTCTACATATTTATACCCACTGACCTGCAGCTTATTAAGAGAAACCTCTTAGGAGGATAACACCCAGAAGATGCTGAAATTGGTACCAACTATATTACATTCAATCAAGAGATATATGCCACAGTGATCATGTATCCTAGAAGCATCAGAGACAAAAAAAAACCCTTAAGATTTCTATTTTAGACAGTTAAATCTGTGACTCACCTAGCATTACGAATCAGTAAGATGACCTTGCATGAAGTTAACAGAGAAGGTACAAATCTATATACAGCACGCGTATAAGTATGTAGGGCATTGTATGTACAGATATATTGCTAGACCTCTAGTGCAGTCCAACAAACAAGGCTATAAAGACTTAAACAGTTTCTTTCCCAATCCTCTGACCATGTGCTTCCCCTTTCCCTTTTTGTTACCAACTCTGATCCAATTTAAACCATTTGGCAAAGTCCAAAACACAAGAGCTGTCTCACTGGACCAGCCCCCAGCCAAAATTCAGCCACAAATGACAACTGGAACCAAATGAAAGTGAGCAGTATGGCTGGAAGCCTCCTATGTTCTGTCCAAGGCACTAACAGAAATTAATCATCCATCAACATCAAGCTTGCACATGATCCATTTTGCATGTTTACTCATACGGACTTAGCCCCAAAAAAGCTCTAAACACATTGTGCTAATGACTATCCACAGACCGTGAGTGCTCTTTCTCACAACCTATTTGTCCCCAAGGTAACAAACTTCTGGACTGATCAGCTTTAAGCCTCATGATAATTAGTTTGTTCAAAAAGAGGACAGCTCATTACAGCTTTGGTTGGTATGGAAATGTTAAAGAAGGTCTCGTGGCATGCCAGTCACTTCTTCACTTGTCAACTCTTGATCATTAATGTTTTAATGAGTGCATCACCTCCTTGGCTGCTGCTGATACAGCTACAACAATGTAAGTGCTGAATTAAATATGCATACAAATTAGCTTAACTGAACAAGCCTAAGCACACCACCAACGTTAACACAGTGTCAGATGTAATGAGATCCTGGCTTGTATAATAAGAAAAGCCTTTTGTAGTGTTTTATTTAAGTACAGAACCACCATATAGTGAAAGTTCCCCCATGAGCCATATAAGTGGTGGAAAGGGAGGGATAGGTATCTTAATGTGGGGTTAGAGTGCTTAAATGGTAGAGTGAAAATAACAATGAGTGGGGTGGAACCCACAACAGAAAAGTCAATATTTTTATCCCATGAGCCTGATCTGATCCACATGCCTCTAGACAGAACTTGTAAAAAAAAAAAAAAAAAAAGGCTCTCTTTAAGTGATAAAATCTCATCTAATGGAAAGCTCTCCCCCAGTAGTGCATAGTATTACTTTCACTAGACTGACCTTGATGTGTCCACCATTCCAGGTGACATACCAACACTAATGCTGATGGAACAATAAATATGGCACATCAGTTAAATAAGGAATGAAACCTGATGGGGTGTGCTGTTATATGTAAATAATCAATGACGGGGTAATGTGAAGCGTTAACACCTTAAAGTTGGTTATTTTCCTACAACATACCCAGCACCCTGGGGTATGATAATGAATATATATTTTTTTTATTCATTAACAAGTAACATCAACTTTTTAGCCATTTATAGTTATATTTAATGTTGTGAAACGTCCCTAAGACAAGGTAGTTCCGGTTTTCATTTACGTTATTGCAGCTATGAACAGCCATCCTTTCACCAGCCTCTCTTTATTTCCTGTCTCTTGAAGTTCATAAGACAAAATAATGCAGCTTCTCATGTTCCAAAAAAAGAAATGACCTCTATCCTCGCTCTTGCTGACACTGGGTACTCCTTCCATAAATGTTAAATAAGCATCTCCTTATAGAAAATTTCAGCATATCAAGCATGTTTGGCATCTGCCATACAAGTCCCCATAAATGAGCTGTTACTATAGAAATTATAAAGTATTAAAATGAGTGCATAATATAATAAACAGAGTCATGTTGTGACAGAGAAAAAAAAAATAATCAACACCTTCTGACAATCATATTTGAGAATTCTACAGTGCTTGTGGTATAAAACTGGCTTAGGCAAGAATTCACACCCGTGTCAAGGCTTCCTCTTTCTCGGAATATGCCATGAGCAAGTAACAAGCAAAATCGGGATCTCTGGCATAGCTCTTTCAGAGCAGAGCCTCTCACTGTACGTGCAAAAACTGCCATGATGCTAATCAAGCTTTGCCACGCTGTAGATCAGCTCGTCTCTCCGGGTAAAGTGGAACTGTGTGAGAGATCACAGGCTCATGCTTGCTATCTGTCAGAGGACCATACACAGTCCAAGAAGTGGATTCACAGTCAGACGCTACTCAAGTGATGTTTGCAGCAAGCTCAGAGGACAAAAATACATCCTCTCGCCTGTATTCGGCATTCACTTTGTCCCACCGTGACTGAACTTGCCTTTGATTCGTGTTTGCATATCCAATTTGGAACTAAGAGACTGCTCACGAGTTCAAAAAAGAATAAACTGAATTATCAAGTCAAAAGCAGACGTTGCACATATTTATTCTAATATGCCGCTATGTTGTAATATTACTTTGGTCATTTTCCAAGCCCAAGCAACGGAGTGTTGCACTAGAGATGCCTTGGCAGCTATAACTCTTTAAAAATGCAAATTGGTGACTTAATCAGACATGGAAGGCATGGATTCTGCTAATTCACACAAGAAGATACAAATTACTCTTTCACATATTGATGGCAGTCATGCCTGTTTTGTTTCAAAGTGTGTTATGGTCTTAATCAAACCCCAAGATAAACCTGAGTGCACACATGCCTGGGATATTTGTTTATTCATTGTGTATACTGCATGGTTAAAAGTTATACTGTGAGTAGCTGAGCAAGAATAGGTAATATGCTTTATGAAATACATTTCTACAGTCAGAGTAAAACAAGATGTCCAACTGCAATACACTGAATTGAAAAAACAAAACAAAACTGAATTTAATCTTTGTCATATTACAGTATGTGTTGTGTGTGCTTTAATGGAAAGCATTCCATTCTTTACTATAGAGGTTAGAAAGAGTATATTAAAACACTGAGAATATTGCAATATTTTCTGACTGGTATGGAAAAATGAATATTCTGTATATTGTTTTCATACTTTTCACTGCAATCAATATCTTACTTTGTATAAACACAGTAAATTACTTGTGGAACCCTGAGCCTAAAACCAGTACTTCTATTCTTCACATTCCTTAAGGATCTATTTAATGGCACTAGCAATTAAATGAATCACAGGAGACCAGTGCACCCACCTTGACAAGCTCATAGTGCTGGATGCCATTAAGCCCCACGTCAGGGTCAAAGGCTGAGGGTACCGGATAGCGGTTATTGATGGCTGTATTCTCAGGAATGGAGATGTTAATGACGGTAGACTGGAACAGAGGGGCATTGTCATTGATGTCTTCAATGAGGAAGCGAATCTTGACCAGGCGAAAGATCTCGTCGGGCAGCACAGCCACCTCGATCTCGTAGAAGCAGCGTTTCTCATTGAAGACTCCGGAGCACAGCTTCTCGCGGTCGATTCGATTTGACGTTGTGAAAATCTCGCCCGTACTGGCCTCCACCCTCACCAAAGGAACTTCTCCCGACTTATAGACGGGTTTGAACTCCAGGGCAGAGGACAGCTTAACATTGGGGTCCAGGTTTAGGTCCAGGTCTCTGCGCAGGTTCCCGATGCGCACGTTCTCCGGCTGTTCCTCCTTCACAGTGTAATCCTTCTCCTGGGCCCAGCACAGTGACACCAGGCAGGTGAGGAAAAGCACCAGCACATGGGATTCACTCAACAAGTCCATGCTCAGAGTGGGTGGGGATTTGTCTTGGAAGGTCTGTAATTTCTATGGTAATAAGGGAAGACGAGAGAAGGGGAAAAGATAATAGTTGTATTACAAAACCATGTAACACACAATTACACATTTGGCTATAATTAGCGTTCTTTTCAATACTCTTTTTTTTTTCCACATCTTAACAAATGAGGAGAATGGCTACATATCAAATCGTTGGACATATCAACATTTAATGGTGTTCAATACAATTAACCTTTTGCTCTCTACATCAAACGATGACTGTATGGACAAGGAACTGGTAAAGGTTCACTTAACTTTGACAACCGCCCTAATTAATGTTGTTAACCACTTTGAGAAAAAAAAGCAAATGTATAGCAATTGTTTGACGATTTTCAAATTAAATGCCTCTAACAAACAGGCATCTAAAATACACCAATTAGATATTTAGTTATGCATTAAGTTAAGTTAAACCTGGAACACACAGCACAGTTGCATAATAATAATAATAATAATAATAATAATAATAATAATAATAATAATAATAATAATAACAATAATAACAATAATAATAATAACAATAATAATAATAACAATAATAACAATAACAATAATAACAATAACAATAATAATAATAATAATAATAATAATAATAATAATAATAATAATAATAATACTCTATTTATATAACACCTTTCATACAAAAAGCAGTTCAAAGTGCTTTACAAAATGACAATTATAGAAAACAGTAAATGGATAAATGGATATAGCATTTAATGTAAGAAAAGCTTAAATAGAACATCATCCATCCATCAATTTTCTGTACTGCCTATCCTGCACAGAGTTTTTAACATTTTACACCCTGGAACTTTAAAAATTAAAGTGTGCGAATTAAAGGTAGATTACCTTACACATGACATGCACTAATCTGAATGTTTCATTGCAGTGACAGTCAAGAGGAAGCTGTGTTAGGACTCTGCAGGGGGCTAAACTTCCTGAGTGTGTATCCTGAGGTGTCTGGAAATTTAGTCACACGGTAAGGCTTGTTGTAGGCTTTCTCACAGCAGCACCAGCTGTGGCTGGTAGTTTTTGAAAAAGGGCAAGCACAGCTGTCTTTCAGCATGCCATCAGGTCCAGCAGCAAATGCACTTGCAACTCATCTGCTATCTAAGCTAGCTAAATTTCACCGATGATGATAGCGACTAGCTAGCTAGACATATACGTTTTTTTTTTCTTCTTTCGACTGCTCCTGTTTCAGGGTTGGCACAGTGGATCACCCATCCACATATTTTGATTCTGGCACACGTTTTATGCTGGATGCCCTTCCTGATGCAACCCTCCCCATTCTCCAGGCTTGGCACTGACAGTGTACTCAACCCTCCAGTGGCTGGGGTTGGTTCCCTGACCAGGAATCAATCCTGGGCCGCGACAAATAATCAAAAGTGCTGCGACAATATGAAACAATATTTAAAAAAATATATATATACAGGTGCATCTCAATAAATTAGAATGTCATGGAAAAGTTCATTTATTTCAGTAATTCAACTCAAATTGTGAAACTCGTGTATTAAATAAATTCCATGCACACAGACTGAAGTAGTTTAAGTCTTTGGTTCTTTTAATTGTGATGATTTTGGCTCACATTTAACAAAAACCCACCAATTCACTATCTCAACAAATTAGAATACTTCATAAGACCAATAAAAAAAACATTTTTAGTGAATTGTTGGCCTTCTGGAAAGTATGTTCATTTACTGTACATGTACTCAATACTTGGTAGGGGCTCCTTTTGCTTCAGTTTGTGGCACTGCTGAGGTGGTATGGAAGCCCAGGTTTCTTTGACAGTGGCCTTCAGCTCATCTGCATTTTTTGGTCTCTTGTTTCTCATTTTCCTCTTGACAATACCCCATAGATTCTCTATGGGGTTCAGGTGTGGTGAGTTTGCTGGCCAGTCAAGCATACCAACACCATGGTCATTTAACCAACTTTTGGTGCTTTTGGCAGTGTGGGCAGGTGCCAAATCCTGCTGGAAAATGAAATCAGCATCTTCAAAAAGCTGGTCAGCAGAAGGAAGCATGAAGTGTACCAAAATTTCTTGGTAAACGGGTGCAGCGACTTTGGTTTTCAAAAAACACAATGGACCAACACCAGCAGATGACATTGCACCCCAAATCATCGCAGACTGTGGAAACTTAACACTGGACTTCAAGCAACTTGGGCTATGAGCTTCTCCACCCTTCCTCCAGACTCTAGGACCTTGGTTTCCAAATGAAATACAAAACTTGCTCTCATCTGAAAAGAGGACTTTGGACCACTGGGCAACAGTCCAGTTCTTCTTCTCCTTAGCCCAGGTAAGACGCCTCTGACGTTGTCTGTGGTTCAGGAGTGGCTTAACAAGAGGAATACGACAACTGTAGCCAAATTCCTTGACACGTCTGTGTGTGGTGGCTCTTGATGCCTTGACCCCAGCCTCAGTCCATTCCTTGTGAAGTTCACTCAAATTCTTGAATCGATTTTGCTTGACAATCCTCATAAGGCTGAGGTTCTCTCGGTTGGTTGTGCATCTTTTTCTTCCACACTTTTTCCTTCCACTCAACTTTCTGTTAGCATGCTTGGATTCTGTGAACATGCATGCATTCTGTGAACAGCCAGCTTCTTTGGCAATGAATGTTTGTGGCTTACCTAGTGAACCAAACTGAGAGAACATTTTGAACGCTCAGGAAACCTTTGCAGGTGTTTTGAGTTGATTAGCTGATTGGCATGTCACCATATTCTAATTTGTTGAGATAGTGAATTGGTGGGTTTTTGTTAAATGTGAGCCAAAATCATCACAATTAAAAGAACCAAAGACTTAAACTACTTCAGTCTGTGTGCACTGAATTTATTTAATACACGAGTTTCACAATTTGAGTTGAATTACTGAAATAAATTAACTTTTCCACGATATTCTAATTTATTGAGATGCACCTGTATATATATATATATATATATATATATATATATATATATATATATATATATATATATATATATATATATATATATATATATATATATATAAAGCCCAATGTTGATTTTAGTAAATATAATTACAAAAGTAAACTATTAAAAAAGAAGTAAAGGGGGAATTTTAGCGCTGATTCAGCTACGTGTTACTCTGAGTAACAGTTAATGGTATAGCTGTACTGATGATAGCCATGATACTCGCAAAAATCAGCTGATATCTTTGATAGCAGTATCTTATTATATCTAATCTCCCACTCCTGCTATAGCTTAGAAAATGAGTGTATTTTATACAATTACCCACAATGCATTTATTTGATCACTTGATTAGGGGCCAGATCTGCTCCACAAGTGATTTTTCTCTGGCCACAACCCATTCTACAACACATACAGTACGTATTTAAAGATATATTATTATCTTTATAATTATCTATTATAAAAAAGAAAGGTAGTGTTGAATATACATTAGGAAAGTATTGAATATTGTTCTACAATATATAACTACATACAGTCGATACTCTCATGCTAGAGAGAGTGTGTGTGTATGTTTGTGTGCAGGTGACATCATCAGGATCACAAAGTGATAATATACTTGTGAACACGCGCTGTTAAGCTGGGTTTCGCAAAAACAGTGAGGAGTTATAATGTAAATGAGGAAGAACTGGTAGTATAAAGTGGAGGCGTGTCTCTAGTCTCTAGATGACCACTACAGTCTCAAACAATATTTGCTCTGTGAGAATTTGACCATATCATATCTGATGATCCCTGCTCTAAGTAAGCAGAATTATCCCCTAGAAGAATACAAAGGTATGTTTCTGAAGTATCCTGACTTGATTACTGAATTTGTATTTGTGTGCTTCCTCTAAATGAGCTTGACCAATCCTATAAGGTTAGTATATAAATAAATGTTATACAAATAAATGTTGCCAGAGTGTCCAGGCCTTCACTATATGTGGGAAAAAGTAATTGAAAACCAGTAGGGAAGATGCCTAACACTCCCAAAGTCTGGGCATCGTTACTTCTACAAAGTTTCATATGCTGTGCTATTTCTGTAAGAAAATGTGATTTGTGTAATTTCCCCAGATGCACTGAAAAGCCATTCTAGTCGAGTTTTCTTTCTTCTAATCAAAGCAATGGCAACAATATGAAAGTTTAAAAAGTGCAATCTATGCATCTTTAATTCGCCAGACTCCAAAAAGCTTTGCCCCAAGAGTTGACGGATTCTTGCGCTGCCTTTTCAGAAGGAAGGCTGCATTAAATATAACTTCAGCATATTAACGGTTCTAATGTGTGACGGTAGAACAAGCACATCAAGAATAAAACGTTCCTTTCTGAAAGTTTCATTAAAGGACATTCGCTAAATATTTAAAAGGGAGGAACACAAATAAAATCTTCATGATCCATAACAGTATTGTGATTAGTTATTTGTAGATTTAATGAGCTCTAATGAACACTGGGGTGGACAAATCATAAGCTCATTAGCAAGTGCTACGTGTTCATGATTGGGATAAAAGTGGTGGCTAACATAACGTAATAATGTAGGACGAGCTAGTTAGCTATTTAAATGCATTAATACCAACTAGGAGAAATGAAAGTGTGCGTGATCGTGTAGCACGTTGTGTTTGTGCTCTCAACAAAAAGTCAGAAACCAATTAGTGAACATTTCGGCAATGATATGTGGTGTTGTCTATTTGTATCGTACTTAAAATATTTTAATTGAGACTCTTTATTTTCCCTTGATATTTTGACAGTGAGGTGACTGGATTCTACCAACACCAGCTCATGCCGTAGCTAATGTGTGTAGTGCAGCATGTTGTGGGATTTCGAATAAATAGGATGCATGTATTATGTTTAAACATCGCTACATACCATATAAAAACATTTGTTTTATAAAAAATCACTAAGGGATTCTTTTTTTCTTTTGTTGTTAAACCTACATGTCTGCTGGGCTTCTATGAATTAAAAACTGAGAATTAAAGACTGGACAAGAAATGTGCTTGTCCTGGGCACCCAGACTACTGATGTCCATCTCTGAATCACATATTCCTGGCCTTGGTAGCAGACAGTCCAGCCATAAAGATTGGCTTCCCTTCATCAAATATGCATGATAAGTTGATGAAATGAGCATGACATTTCTGACTGGAATTCCATCAGCTCTCTGCAAAAAGGAAGACTTCTTTACATATACAGGGTCACAGCGGTGAGTTCAGTTCTGTGCTGTCAGGGCATGTTGTGTTACTCTGAGCGTGCGCTCTATAGCAGACCTCTGGAGAGACTCATTAAAGGTTCGCTGGATAGCAGAGCTCTGTTCACAGTATTTACATGGTAGTGATCAATGAGCAGCTTATTCTTTACACTGATTCACAAATTGGTAGCTCAGTGCAGTCCTTTGCAAAAAAAAAAAAAAAAAAACATACAAAAAAACCACATGGAGTTCATAATTCGCTTGGCTTTGAAGTTCGGACCTTTTTGCAGCCAGCAATACTGAGCAATTATTATACACCTACTGTACTATGATAAGCCAGAAACAGTTGGTCCAAGGCTGTGCCCAACAAATGTATAATGAAGAGAACTTGCTGGCAAAGGAACGCATTACATTGTGGTGAATACAAGATGAAAAGATGATCTAGATTCTTGAATATTGCTTGCCTTACATTAAGAGTTGCACTGAAAAGCCTTTAAAATGTACTGAACATAACTGAAACCACTTTTAAACTTTCTGTTGTGAGCTGTAGGATACAACACAATTCAAGATTGCTTGTTTCCTCAGTATATTCAACAATATCCAGAAATAATGACATATACAGTCCTGCTGACAATACGAACCCAAAATAGAACACAACAGTGCAGACGGAATATGCATCATAACACAGCATACGCTCAAAAGTGAGCACTGTTTAGCATTTTGTAAGAAGCTTTTCAGTCCGGGGACACGGAGCTGGGATTAGTCAATTCCACAAGGGAGCAAACATGCCATTCCTCCCCATATTTAGGACAGTTTATCTTGTTGCAAAACATGTATAGCCATTTTACACTCGGGTTTCCTCTTGGGAATAACTCTCAAGACTCCACCCCAGATAGATTTGCAGAGCTTTGAAGGTTCAACTTTCTCAATCTTTGAGAAACTTCCAGCTTGCCAGCACATTGGGAGCTCGTGTCAAGAGAAATCACATGTGTCACTGAGGATGCTTTTTCTGCTTGCAATGGGTTCCGATGATCTATTTTGAGCACTGGACCATGGAATCCACAGGGTAGGCAAAAGCCACCCATCCCTCTGGAGCCTGAGCCGAGGAACACACCAACTCCGGATCGCTTTACATGACAATGTGATGGACTGAGCTGCCTGTTTTTATTATGAGCCAAGCTGTCAGGGAAGAAAATATCTCCGCAGCCCCAGAGCATTTCAGCTTACATTGCAATGGGATGGCTGTTTTGAATAATTGTCTGTATGGTGTCTCCTGCCTCGGCAGCTGGGGTGGTGAATTCTGCATGATATTCAGAGATTATAACCTCTGAGCGAAGTCAGAATTGTAATTAAACCAAGGAGGCGTTGCACGGAATTATTAAAGGTGCTTATGGAAGTTAATCTGGGACAAGTGCCTAAAGCGTGTCACTCACTTCAACTTGTTCATTTTATCAGGCGAGCTTCGTGCTCCCAATCGGTTTGAATGTACCTCATTTCTTTGACATTTCAGCGTCTTATTTGAATTCACCCTCCACCTCCTGCCATCAGCAACAGGAGGCCATTCTCTGTCCTGCCAGCCACCTCCCCTACCTCCTCTCCCTCCTCTCTACTCGGGATGTCAAGCTTCATATCCATGCGTGACTCTTTTTATTCATTATTCTGCTTTAACACTCCATGAATATAGTAGAGCCAGCTATGAATTTCTAGTACATCCAAGTGGATGGCTATATTGTGCAAGGAAAGTTGCACTTTTACAACCACCGCTGACTTATTTCACTATATTTCAAATCAAAGGTATAAAGACATATGCGAAATAGCATTGAAAACCTCTAATAGAGAGGCAGAGTGAAGTTTAAAGGTTAAATCTGTTTCAATATTGTAAAGTGCAGCCACAAAGTTGGTCTGCCACACTGATCAGAAAGCTTGTGCTTGATCAATAGTGAGGTATTAACATACTAAATAGGTTGTCAATCGAAAAGGATAAACAGATGTGGTTAATTCAACACAGTCAATTTGTGGCTGTCAGCAATGATTATGCAGATGAAGAGCCAGGTCAGCCGTTTGTGCAGAAGTTTTCGTGCAGTGGACTAACAAAATAACTGGCCAACAGAAAAGCAAGTGGACATTTGTTTGGCCGTTACGGCAAGGCATTAATCACAGTCAGGATTTTTTACTGTGTTAATTTGACCTATAAATAATCTTAATAAAACTTTGATTTTCATTTCTGAGATCAGCATCCATCAGTTTACTGTGGGCAGTTTCAATTGGAAAACGTGTCAGCGGGCTGATGTCATTTTATCGGATTAAATTTATTTGGACAGAGACTGCAAAAAGCGTAAAATTATCCCACAAGCTAAAGCAGACAAGACGTTTAAAGACTGTTTCGCTTGCAGTCCAATGTTCCTTAGAATCGTAATCATTACCCTCTCTTTAATTCATTACCGCAAAAAAGGCTATTTCTAAAACAGGACTTATTTGACCTTTAATAAAGGCTGTCATAAAATGACACAAGCAGACTTTTTTAATGTCTGTATGGCCAGGAAGAAAATGCACAAAAGAAATCATAAAGGTCACGGTGTTACAGTTTCAAATTTTCATTGTACCTTGAAGATCTACACAGGCTGAAATGAGCTGTTCTAGGCCTGTGAAATTCCATAAATATAAGGCTTTTTCCCCCCACACATATATAACATTCCTAGTTAATTTATCACATTTCCCATCGATCATAATTTATTTATAAATGTAACCCATTATTTGCTAGATAAAATTTAAAAACTTCACATCTGCATTGTCCCTTATCTATTTATCTACTTATGACCGCAATGGGACAAAAACTGATCTGTCAGTAGAGGGCACTCAAGTGGTGGGGATGAGATCAGGATTAGCATAGTTATATTTTAGAACTTTGAAGATGAAAGCGAGCAAATTAATCATAAAACATTCACTATGCATTGCAAAGTATCATCATACCACCACTGGAAACTGGAACAGCACTACGTCTATGACTATTTCATTATCAAGACATTCCAGTCTTAAATGCTGTTTAAGAAAAAAAATAAATAAATCTGATAATTAACCCTTCAAGTGACATTGTACGCAACTCTTAAAAAGCTTTTGATATACCCTATGTACTGATGTGAAACATGTTTGTAGCTTTCTGAAATTTCAAAATGAATTAAAATGTCAAAAAAAAAAAAAAAAAAAGAGTACTGTGCCCTTATAAGAACCATTTTTCCACTGTGGAAGACAAAATGTCATATGTCATGTGATATAATCGACTGCTTCCTTTATACAGTCACGTCAGGGACTCACTGTCAGAAAAAAAGATACTGTACAGATATATATTTGTTCCGTGAGCATAAATGTAACCTTGTGTTCCCTTAAGGTACAAAGATGTATCTTAAATAACTTTTAAAGTTGTATTACATTCACTTTCTCTGGTCCAAAAGACATACCCTTGAGACTACATCCCCAGCTTCTGTAACCAGAATGATAGTAGGATGGTGGTAATAACAACAGGTTTCCTATGCTAAAACTTGGGTTACACTTCCCAGATTTGAAACTGAAGTTCATACTGTTTTTTTTTTTTTGTTTTTTTTTTACATCCTATCAGCTCAATTCATCTAACTCCTGGAAATAATGACATGCAGACAAACAAGTGAGAAAGCGTCTGTAAGTTAGATCTGTGGTTAGATGAGCGTCTCGGATGTGAGTCTAGTTTAAAGATAAAATGTCAAAAAGTAAAACTTGACTTGACTTTTTTAGTGTCAACAAGACAACCCAACTAACAGGCACTGCAATGGTTTGAGAGTTTTACTAAACTTTCAGAACTTGAATGACTGTAGATACAATAATCTAGAATAAAATAAGAAAGATATTAAATTGTGCATGCACATATTCTTTTTTTTTTTTTTTTTTAAATTTTAATAATATATTTCATGGTCATATTTAAGCTGGAAGACTGTCAGGGATCTTATTTAGAGTGGAGAATGAAGCCGGATCCTCGGGAAAACCCCCTCAGCGGCCGGTTACAGTGACGCATCTTCGGCACCTGAGTAGTCCATGTTTAACCTCAGACTTTCTCTTGGATCGCAGTTCTACAGCTTAATTCTACACTTTTCCCACCGCAATTCTAAAGCTTTATTTTATTTATTTATTTATTTATTTTTACAGAGATAAACATCAATGGCAGCCTAAAGCACACTACATCAATTAGCAATAAAAATGCTGATTGTTTTATTTATTTATTTATTTATTTATTTATTTATTTCTCCTTAATTTCTCTTCAAGCCCCACGTTTGTGCTGGACTCTTGGGTTATATTTTGTAGCAACTTTTTTTTCTTTCTTTCTTATTCGTTTATTTATTTCTCTAAACAAAGTAGGCTGTCTAATATGCATCCAATATCCAATATTTGGAAGTTGCTGAATTTTAATCCATGCACAGGATACGTGCACAGGGTTCGAACACTTGCACGTTCACACGCACGAGGCCACTTTAACTTTTCCATTCCGACTCTCGATTATTCTGCTGCAAATAGCATAATATGATGTGGCTTTCGCGCCAGGTGTCTTTCTTGAAATAGGATTTATGCGTTACACAAATGGTAAGCACTGGGTATTCGGGTATTCTGTAGAAGGTAGATGTTTGGGATGGAGAAAACGCAGGATGCTTGGTCGATTCTAGTTCATTAGACTAAAAAGAGAAACACATTAAATGCGCACGAGAGAAAATACCGGCTGTTTTTCTTAATCCTGGGCATCCCAGATTAAGATTGCATCAAAGGAATCAAATAACGTGAGTGAGATCATGTTTGCACGTACGCATTTCACTTGTGTTAACAAAAGTACATGCAGAAGATACAAAAAAAAAAGTCGTATATCCACGCCGGTTAGATGCGTCCCAGATATAAGGTTCATTTTTGGGAGCTGGGATTTGCAGTTAGTTAGGATAAATTAAGCATGCGAGAAAAAAAATCCCATCCGATTATTTAGGCTATAATTAATACCGAATAAATATCAAAGATGCTGCTTACCTTTGCGTTTTGGGGCAAATGTGGGGGGAAAAACTCTTCTTAATTCGCGTCACGCAGCAGCATCGCCGCTTTAGGAGATGAAGTGCCGTGAAGCCAAGACTCAAGTGGAGTGAAATAGGAAAAAGGGGGAAAAATCAAGCAGAAAAGCAAGCAGCTTGCGTCGGTATCCAGCTAAAAAGCGCGATGCGTGTCCTTTAAAAAAGAAGAAGAAGCAGAAAAGTCTACGGTCCACAAGAGCGGCGTTGGAAGCCTCGCGCTTTACTTTTCCCCTGTAATTCCTCCTCCTCCTCCTCCTCCTTCTCCTCAGACGGATGGACTCGACTGCTTTCAGTTCAGCACTCTCACTCACACTGATCCTCCGAGTCGCTTACTCAACACGCAACACTTCTGAATGGAGGGTTGGGAAAAAAAAAAAAAAAAAAAAAAACTGGGGAAGAAAGGAAAAGGAGGGAGAAAACAACTCATCATTGGAAACAGGGGAGTCTTCCGGGCCACACGAGGATTGTTTGAGTGAATTTGGTGTGTCTGACGCACAAGTGCGCACTACTGAGGTGCGCTGAGAACATAGCCGAGCGCGTTCTCTCGCCTGGCACGCTCACTGTTTGGAGGAACGAGTCATAGTTAAACGAGGAATGGATGTGAACATGGACTGCTGTCAGCGCTCTCTCTTCCCAATGGAGGAGGATGAAAGTGCGCCTTGGTGCAGCATCACTCACTCGCTCGCTCGCTCACTCACTCACTCACTCACACACACAATCTGACACTCACTGCGATGTCGCGCGACTCAGTCGGCTTTTTTTGTGGACACGCCCCTAGCGCCGCCGACTCCTTGAGTTCCCGGATTACGTCAGCCCACCGGGGCGGGGTCACGCCTCAGCGTCTCCGCCTCCATCATGTAAAAGCCGCACTGCTGGTGGAGACTGTGGCTCACTTCGTGGAAGAGGGGGCAGTGTTGGTTTGGCAAATAAATGGTCACTTCTGCCAGCAGGATGTGTCGTTATTTCTAAATTCTCTAAACTCTCAAGTTATCATTTGTTATTATCATCCTTTAAAACTGCTTAGATGAGCATGCACAAGTATGGATATTAATTCAGAATTCATTTTCTCTTTTTGTCTCTATCTTTTGTTTTGTTTTGTTTTTTTGCACACCTGATGATTGAGGCCACTGACATTTGAAAATTAATTCATTCATTTTCAGTTGCTGCTTTATTCTGTTCAGCCTCATGGTGAATCCATTTGGAACCCTGAGTGCAAATCAGAAATACACCCTGAACAGGATGCATATGCCTAGGATGCCGGAGTACCCGGAGAAAACCCCCGAAGCACAGAGCGAACACGCGAACTTCGTGCACACAGGGTGAAGGTGGGAATCGAGCCCCCAATCCCAGAGGTGCGAAGCAAACGTGCTAACCACTAAGCCACCGTGCTCTCCAATTTTCATTCATTCATTCATTCATTTATTCATTCATTCATTCATTCATCTTCAGTAACTGCTAAATTCTGGTTAGGTTCATAGTGAATCCAGAATTATCCACAATTAGTTAAGGGGACACTGGGCGCAAGGGAACAAGTGAACACCCTGAATTACACCAGTTCACTGCATATTTTTGGCAGCTGGGAGGAAACTGGAGAACCTAGAAAAAAACCCTCGTGGACATGGGGAAAACATACAAAACACCACACAGAAAGTATCCCCAGAGTAGGATTGTAGGCTGGAACATAAGTAAGCAGTGATCACACCATAAATCTTCATTAATTAATGAATTCATTCATTCATTCATTCATTCATTCATTCATTCATTCATCTTCAGTAACTGTTTTATCCTGGTCAGTGTCACATTGGATCTGGATCCTAACCAGGGAACGATGTGTGTAAAGCAGGAATACACCCAGGATGGGACACTAGTGCATCCCAGGACATAATACACAGACATATTCACAGACTCAGTCACACCTAGGGGAAATATAGTGTAGGCAATCGACCTACCGGGATGTTTTTGGAAAGTGGGAGGAAACCAGAGAACCCCCACAGAGACACAGGGAGAAAATGTGAAACTCTGTACAGACAGTAACCCGAGATCAGGATCGAACACAGGATCCTGGGGCTGCAAAGCAGCAATGCTACCCATTTGTAAATTGAGGTTATGTAACCTCTGAGGGATAGTGTGTGTGTCCACAATATGTGATTAATCTAAAATGGAAGTATAGACCTGTCCAATAATGTGTCTACTACATAGTGTATACTTTATATGTTTTAGGTAATCATTATTTAATGCACAAAGTCAACATGCACCCTGCACCATAGCTCACATGGTTTCAAATTCAATAAAGGTCATTCCCTCGCCATGTAGACATTGATCACACCATAAATTTTCACACACAATCATTAATATTTTACAAATCACAAGCAATTACAAGTCGCTTCAAGCATCTTTTATAAGCAATGGCTATAACCTCAGTAACACTAGCTGCCTGTTCTTCACCTGTTATACTACAGGTTTGTATAGTGTACCCTGTTCAATATGTGCTCTTGTAGCTCTTAAATGATGATTTAAAACCTCAATAGAGGTTATATATGCCTTTGGAAATGTGCACAGTATCTATGAAAGATGCTGGGCAAACTGGTTAGATGTAATATACAGTATAGTGACTCAGCATCAGAAGAATGATCTGCAACCAGTTTATCACTGTATTCACTGAGAATTTACCACCACTGTCAACTGTCACTGTTTTGAATTTAAGATGAGATTTAATTGAATGCTGACCCCATAATCTATTTAATGTGGAGAAATGATCAACCACTTATAGCAATAGGCCCAGTGGGGGGCTGATGATAATATTCACTGACAAAATATTTCCTAAAAAATCACCCTGTGAAGTCAATGCCTAAATCTTATTCGGGAAAACTGACATTTTTGTGGATTTTAAAGCAGTGAGCTCTGTTTCGTTTTAAGGTCATGTGGTTATCCCATTCCCACAGCTTAAAGGGTTTGATCACTTTGTTTTTTTTTTTTTTTTTTAAAGATTCATGCTTTATGACACTGAAGGACTTCTCTGAGGCATGTTAAAGAAATGCAAATCTGAAAGGCTTAAAGCAATGTAAAAGGCACAAAACAGCTCATGAATAATGCAAAGGGTTATTTTGCTACTCAAAATGAACTTTCATAGTAACTGGTTATGCATTTGTGATAGGGTTATAGAATCCAACACACACACACACACACACACACACACACACACACACACACACACACACACACACACACACACACACAAACACACATGACAGCTTAAATGGTGTGGCTGCTTCTATTGGGTTGTGATGAAATGGACAAGAAGTGTATATGCTAACTGCTATAAAATGGCCTTCAGAAAACATGGAACGATTCTATACATTTATGTGATTGATATTTTTCTATCAGTGCTGTTGTCCTTGGTGCTTCAACTACACAGATTGTCTTTCAATGGGCACTTTGACAGCCATCCTCTGCTATCTTAGCCAAGGAACTGGTGTTTTGTGACACTTAATACCTCAGTTGAATGTCTAGATTTCTCAGCATTGCATGAAGGACAGTGCTGGTATAAATTGACATCTAACAAGGAAGACAATGTCTCTAGTGCCATTTGCTAAAATCCCTCCAGTCCTTTCCAGGAAACAAGACTTCATTTACTATGTTTATGTTCCATAATGAAATAAAAAATAAAAAATAAAAACATTGTTTGCCTGTTATTTCTGCACTGTATCATATAAAGCTAGTACAGTGTGCTGTGTGTGGTGTTTTTTTTTTTTTTTTTTTTTTTGCAAAGTAACATTATGTTCAATATACTTTCCCACCTTATTCGTTTCTTTTGTTTCTTTCTCTCCATGTCCTACTTGATTGATCAATGTCAATAAACTCATTTAGCCAAACCCTGCTGGGCTATTCTTTAGATTAGATTCAGCAGTGAATGGAGGTTCCTCTTGGCATAGAAAGCAGAAGGCTGTGACTACTCATTGGCAATCAGATCGAAACAACATGTGTAGTCAAGGTGAGTACATAGTGAGCTAATTGCGCCTCTTGCACTAAACCCTAAACCAATGCTTGTACTGCTTAAATAATTTCTTTAACGTAATTAAAAGCGATTTACAGTAGATCAGCACTTCTGAAATCTCTGTATCAACATTGTATGAGACCCATGCGATAAGCTTGGTGCAAATCTTTCTTTACCTCTCCCTACAGATATGATCAACTGGGCTTTTCTGTATGCCTTAATCTGCATGCTGTTGGCACCGCTCCCTGATCCATGAGTCATTATGAACAGCAAGAAGAAAAAAAAAACATTGAAGAAAAGAACACACTAATATACCTTATCAGTCTGGCACAGCTGGGCAGGGATCGCCGCTGAGGGCTGCAGAGGTAAATTGCAAGGTGTGCCTCAGTGTATTAACATTCAGGTTCTTTCAGAGAGGATTGATCTCTGCCTGCTATAATACATGCCCGTGTATTATCCCATCTGTCTCCAAAGAAAGACTTGCTTCTTCTTCTCTTTACAGTGCTCAATAGCCACTCAAAACCTGTCTTGCTACACCATGGATCTGCAGCATTATTTACTTTTCTTTTTACTTTCAAAGTTGAAACTTTGAGAAAGATGGGTCAATTAAAGATACTGGTGGTACTGATATTTGTGTGGCAAAGATACTGATATTTGTGTGGCAAAACCTTCACACGGTCAATTTTTTTTTTTTGGCAAAACACAAGATTTCCTAAAATGAAATGTTTCTCTTTTGCATGTATCTCAACCAAAAATAGTTCTAGCATTATAAAGTCTCCCCAAAAGTGAAAAAGAACAAAATTACATACCATTCCACGGACATGCCCCACCCATCTGTCCATTTATAACCTAAATAAGAAATATGGGGTGTCCCAAAAGTCTCTATACATAGGGGACTATGTATGCAAGTTTTATATTTAAGGTAAGTTTATATATATAAGGTAAGTTTTATTGAGCATCTTGCAGAACCAGACACAGTTCTTCTGGAGACTTTGACTGTCGCACTTGCTTCTTGTTTTATAAGAACACACACACACACACACACACACACACACACACACACACACACACACACACACACACACATATATATATATATATATATATATATATATATATATATATATATATATATATATATATATATATATATATATATATATATATATACAGTATCTCACAAAAGTGAGTACACCCCTCACATTTTTGTAAATATTTTATTATACCTTTTCATGGGACAGCACTGACGATATGACACTTTGCTACAATGTAAAGTAGTGAGTGTACAGCTTGTATAACAGTGTAACTTTGCTGTCCCCTCAAAATAACTCAACATACAGCCATTAATGTCTAAACCGCTGGCAACAAAAGTGAGTACACCCCTAAGTGAAAATGTCCAAATTGGGCCCAAAGTGTCAATATTTTGTGTGGCCACCATTATTTTCCAGCACTGCCTTAACCCTGTTGGGCATGGAGTTCACCAGAGCTTCACAGGTTGCCACTGGAGTCCTCTTCCACTCCCCCATGCCGACATCACAGAGCTGGTGGATGTTAGAGACCTTGCGCTCCTCCACCTTCCGTTTGAGGATGCCCCACAGATGCTCAATAGGGTTTAGGTCTGGAGACATGCTTGGCCAGTATATCACCTTTACCGTCAGCTTCTTTAGCAAGGCAGTGGTCGTCTTGGAGGTTTGTTTGGGGTCGTTATCATGTTGGAATACTGCCCTGCGGCCCAGTTTCCGAAGGGAGGGGATCATGCTCTGCTTCAGTATGTCACAGTACATGTTGGCATTAGTTCCCCAGTGCCGGCAGCACTCATGCAGGCCCAGACCATGACACTCCCACCACCATGCTTGACTGTAGGCAAGACACACTTGTCTTTGTACTCCTCACCTGGTTGCCGCCACATACGCTTGACACCATCTGAACCAAATAAGTTTATCTTGGTCTCAACAGACCACAGGACATGGTTCCAGTAATCCATGTCCTTAGTCTGCTTGTCTTCAGCAAACTGTTTGCGGGCTTTCTTGTGCATCATCTTTAGAAGAGGCTTCCTTCTGGGACGACAGCCATGCAGACCAATTTGATGTAGTGTGCGGCGTACGGTCTGAGCACTGACAGGCTGACCCCCCACCCCTTCAACCTCTGCAGCAATGCTGTCAGCACTCATACGTCTATTCTGCAAAGCCAACCTCTGGATATGATGCTGAGCACGTGCACTCAACTTTTTTGGTCGACCATGGCGAGGCCTGTTCTGAGTGGAACCTGTCCTGTTAAACCGCTGTATGGTCTTGGCCACCATGCTGCAGCTCAGTTTCAGGGTGTTGGCAATCTTCTTATAGCCTAGGCCATCTTTATGTAGAGCAACAATTCTTTTTTTCAGATCCTCAGAGAGTTCTTTGCCATGAGGTGCCATGTTCAACTTCCAGTGACCAGTATGAGAAAGTGTGAGAATGATAACACCAAACTTAACACACCTACTCCCCATTCACACCTGAGACCTTGTAACACTAACGAGTCACATGACACCGGGGAGGGAAAATGGCTAATTGGGCCCAATTTGGACATTTTCACTTAGGGGTGTACTCACTTTTGTTGCCAGCGGTTGAGACATTAATGGCTGTGTGTTGAGTTATTTTGAGGGGACAGCAAATTTACACTGTTATACAAGCTGTACACTCACTACTTTACATTGTAGCAAAGTGTCATTTCATCAGTGTTGTCCCATGAAAAGATATAATAAAATATTTACAAAAATGTGAGGGGTGTACTCACTTTTGTGAGATACTGTATATATATATATATATATATATATATATATATATATATATATATATATATATATATATATATATATATATATATATATATATATATAGTCCTAAAAGTAGACAAAGAGAACACAATTAAACAAATGAGACAACAATATTATACTTGGTCATTTATTTATTGTGAAAAATGATCTAATATTACATACCTGTGAGTGGCAAAAGTATGTGAAACTCTAGGATCAGCAGTTAATTTGAAGGTGAAATTAGAGTCAGGTGTTTTCAATCAGTGGGATGACAATCATGTGTGAGTGAGTTGCCCTGATTTATTTAAAGAGCACGGATCTATCAAAATCTGATCTTCACAACACATGTCTGTGGAAGTGTATCATGGCACGAACAATGAGATTTCTGACGACCTCAGAAAAAAGACTTGT
Source organism: Cranoglanis bouderius (assembly GCA_023630585.1). Classification (NCBI taxonomy): domain Eukaryota; kingdom Metazoa; phylum Chordata; class Actinopteri; order Siluriformes; family Cranoglanididae; genus Cranoglanis; species Cranoglanis bouderius. The sequence goes on from CM042561.1 coordinate 10,456,939, forward strand.
TGATGCTCATCAGTCTGGAAAAAGTTACAAAACCATATCTAAAGAGTTTGGACTCCACCAATCCACAGTCAGACAGATGGAGATGGTGTACAAATGGAGGAAATTCAAGACCATTGTTACCCTCCAACAAAGATCACTCCAAGAGCAAGACGTGTAATAGTCCCAAGGTTACAAAGGAACCCAGGGTAACTTCTAAGCAACTAAAGGCCTCTCTCACAATGGTTAATGTTATGTTCATGTGTCCACCATCAGGAGAACACTGAACAACAATGGTGTGCATGGCAGGGTTGCAAGGAGAAAGTCACTGCTCTCCAAAAATAACACTGCTGCCCCTCTGCAGTTTGCTAAAGATCATGTGGACAAGCCAGAAGGCTATTGGAAAAATGTTTTGTGGACAGATGAGAAGCGTTATGTTTGGAGAAAGGAAAACACTGCATTCCAGCACAAAAACTCTGTCCCATCTGTGAAGCATAGTGGTAGTAGTATCATGGTTTGGGCCTGTTTTGCTGCATCTGTGCCAGGACAGCTTGCCATCATTGATTGAACAATGAACAATGAATTCTGAATTATACCAACAAATTCTTAAGGAAAATATCAGGACATCTGTCCGTGAACTGAAGCTCACGAGAAATTGGGCCCTGCAGCAAGACAACAACCCCAAGCGCACCATACCAAACATGGTTAAAGAAGAATAAAGTTAATGTTTTGGGATGGCCAAGTCAACATCCTGACCTTAATCCAATAGAAATGTTGTGGAAGGACCTGAAGCAAGCAGTTCATGTGAGGAAATCCACCAACATCCCAGAGCTGAAGCTGTTCTCTGCTGAGGAATGGGCTAATATTCCTCTAAGCCGATGTGCAGGACTGATCAACAATTACCAGAAATGTTTAGTTGCAGTTATTGCTGCACAAGGGGGTCACACCAGATACTGAAAGCAAAGGTTCACATACCTTTGCCATTCACAGGTATGTAATATTGGATTATTATCCTCAAAAAATAAATGACCAATTGTTTAATTGGGTTCTCTTTATCTACTTTTAAAATATTTGATGATGTTTTAGGTCATATTTATGCAGATATATATATATATATATATATATATATATATATATATATATATATATATATATATATATATATAAAGATTACACAAACGTTCAAGCACCACTGTATAAATGGAAATTAATATTTCACTTGACATCCATCTGATGATGTTTATGTCATATTTATGCAGAAATATAGAAAATTCTAAAGGGTTCATAAACTTTCAAGCACCACCATATACATATAATCACACTTAGCTAGCAAAGTTTTAGACATCTTTAGGCAGACTGACTGCTGCATTTCTTAGACTGGCTCCTTACTCAATATGATCTTTGCGGGCAGACATCCAAGGCAAGGTTAAAAAGTAGGAAAACATATCCACGTCACTTTCATAAAATATTTGTCTTAAAGCAGTCGTGTCAAAGCATGTTATTGGCAGAAAAAACTTCATAATTCATTATTTGTGGCTGTTTGTCAGAATTTAGCTGTAACCACAACTAATGCAGTTTCCCAGACTGCCACATATTCAGGTTGTTTAACTACTTTTCATTAATTTAAGTTCCAAATAAAAGCAAATCTGCTTTAGTCAAGGAGGGTGAGTCCACTAGTGTAACACGTTTATTTTTCTTCATGATAAAATAAACCTCAGTCGACCTGCATCTCCTTTTATCTCCTGCCAGGATAAATCTCTATGGAAACAATATGGAGTGGAACCTAGGGAGGATTGAAAAGTTGCTGCCTATGTGCTGCCTTTGTGCTATCACTTATTGAACAAGATGAACAAAGATGCGGAGGAGTCTGAGGGGGCGAAGGAGTTATAAATCTTGACCTTTGCTTTCATAACATTCAACATTCATGACCTTAGTTCATGGTGCAGCAGCAGATTGGCATTCAAAAGCAACTGCCCTTCAGGCACGATGATCGTGTGTTGAGAGGAAGATGCAGAATGTAAACAAAAAGTCAGATTCAATACATTCGCGGCCATGAATTTATGGAAGGTATACTTTGGTTTTTGATTTTAAAAAATGCAACTATTTAAGCAACCTTCACTACACTTAAGCGTTGGAGAGAAATAAAGACAGAGAGATGGAGAGAACTCAATGTATTCCCATCTGTATTTTCAAATGTCAATGAGTGCTGCCATCAGGTTACTAGTGTGGGGGTGTGATGGGTAATAAGCAGCTCATTAAGGGGGTGGGGGGGATCAGTGTCTGATGCATTGTCAGACCGTGTTGGCTCTCTGTCCATAATGTGGCATCTCAGTCAGATGAGATGAGAATGGATTGTATGAATGTTGGCCTGGAATGAATTACCAGAGATAGGTCACCTCAGTAATGGCATGGGTGAGAGATTGTTGTTTGTTTGTCAGGTGGTCAAGGTTTACATGCAGAGGATCTATGCTATGTCTATGAGGTCATAGGGTCAGACTAATAGAGATGATACATTTGACCTGAGCTGAACCTTAATACATACCAATCTAAAATACTACATGTCCTCAACAGATTAAGTGGGATTATTGTATTTTGTATTAGTTTCTCCGTATTTGGAAGTTTTTTCATTGGGGAAAGCAAAATTAATTAGTTGCACTAATGAGTTTTGCATTGGTTAATGGATGAGTATTTATGTGAGATCCATAGTGTCAAGCTCAGAACACATGGGGCCTGATTTCTCCCCTTACACGGATCATGAATAGGTGAACATACACTCCTTCACATCTAGGAACAAGTGAATGCAGCCAATCCATGTGGGGATGTGAAATATATGTGATTTTACCGTAAAATCATAAAATAACATAAAATAACATAAAAAATAACAGGACAAAAATAACAATTTTTAATTATGTTACAATTAATTACTTTTCATGCAATGTAAGATTTGCGAGTTGAAGATGCAAGATTAGTATAAAACCATCAAACCTTGCTTCCAGTTTGAAATCTTTAAAAAGGTTTGAGGGTTCCATATTTTTTTCCTCTGGGGAAACAATTGAAAATTAATTTTGTAGAAAATAAGACAACCTTGCATGTTCCATTTGCATGAAAAATGCAGTTCTGAATCAAGCACGATTCATGGAAGGAGATACGCTTCCATTTTAACCAGGGTCAAATCCACATCAGCTTTCCTCAGAAATTTTTGAATGAATGATGCTTGGATGCTTTGTAAGTCTTCTACAATTTAGTTGTCATCACCCACATGATGTTACACTGGGAAGCCATTAGAAGAATGCAGAGTAAATTGGCTATTTAAATGACTGCTACACAGCTGGTATAAAACCTTAACCTTTATATTTACATATGCCATATATCACAATTGTACTTTAATGTTATTAAGTTTATGATACAATAATATGTGTTGCAAACATGAAAAGCAGGAAAAGAAACCTGTGCTGTGTTAATTAGTAAGCCACTTAAAGATCATTTTATTGTAGAGAAAACTTTTCTATTATAGTGACCACTTTTACTGTTAAAAAAAGAATAAACTGATCATTTTAGAAAGCTTGGATTACTTATTACTGTTTTCTGCATATCTTGCTATGAATTAGAAACAATGACTGCCCTTCGAATTGCATTTAAATGAAAATTAATATTAATGTGTCCCAGTCATGCTGCTTGCCCATGTACACCACTGCATGTAACATCTGTGTTCTGAGACAGAACTGTGTTGTGTGCATGCATAACTAATTCATCAAGTTGTTGTCCTGTAGATTTGAATCTCTCTCATACATATATCTCTCATATATACACACATACATACATACATACATATATATATGTATGTATGTATGTATGTGTGTATATATATATTTTATATATATATATATATATATATATATATATATATATATATATATATATATATATATGTATGTATGTGTATATATATATATATATATATATATATATATATATATATATATATATATATATATATATATATATATATATATATAATTCCTTCTTCTATATGTCAAGTGAAGTGGATACCATTGATTATTTCATTACAATGGCACCTTTCAAGGGGTGGGATATATTAGCAGCAAATGAATAGTCAGTTCTCGAAGTTGATGTTTTGGAAGCAGTTAAAATGGGCAAGTGTAAGAATCTGAGTGACTTTGACAAGGGCCCAATTGTGATGGCAAGACGACTGGGTCAGAGCATCTCCAAAAAGGCAGGTCTTGTGGGGTGTTCCCGGTATGCAGTGGTTAGTACCTACCAAAAGTGGTCCAAGGAAGGACAACCAGTGAACCTGAGACAGGGTCATAGGCACCCAAGGCTCACTGATGCATGTGGGAATGAAGGCTAGCCCGTCTGGTCCGATCCCACAGAGGAGCTACTGTAGCACAAATTGCTGAAGTTAATTCTGGCTATGATAGAAAGGTGTCAATACAAACAACGCATTGCAGCTTGCTGCGTATGGGGCTGCATAGCTGCAGGCTAGTCAGAGTGCCCATGCTGACCCCTGTCCACTGCTGTAAGCACCTTCAGTGGGCACATGAGCATCAGAACTGGACCATGGAGCAATGGAAAATGGTGGCCTGGTCTGATGAATCATGTTTTCTTTTACATCATGTGGATGGTAGTGTGCATGTGTTTCACTTACCTGGGGAAGAGGCACTATGGGAAGAAGGCAAGCCAGCAAAGGCAGTGTGATGCTCTGGGCAATGTTCTGCTGGGAAACCTTGAGTCCGGGCATTCATGTGGATGATCCTTTGACACATACTACCTACCTAAACACTGGTGCAGAAAAAGTAGACCCCTTCATGGCAACGGTATTCCCAAATGGCAATTTAACAGTAGACATTGTCACAAAGCAACTTTACAGACATCCGGATATAGATTTAGATTCCTAGTGAGCAAGCCAGAAGATACAGTAGCTATATTTACATGCAACGATTTTCATTCTGAATGCATTAATTCTGATTGCATATTGAATGCAATCAGAATGAACTGCTTATGTGTATTCTTTATATGCACTTTATATGTAATCTGACCCAAAGTGATGAGCATTTAGGGAGTGGGATTTAGTGTCAACATTACCATAACAACAAGAAGCACTTAGGTCCAGACAGAGAGTCACAACAAAATCTCATCTAAGTGTAATTACTGAACGCACATTGAGATATAGAGTTTATGACCGCATTAATGTTGCTCAGCATTTCATATTTGCATGACATTCTGGAACAAGGATTCTCTTATTCTTGAAATGACTTTTGGCTATTATCCTTCTATTAAAAAGATTACCTACCTTGTTCAATCAGAAAATCAATTTGGATTGACCTCTATTTTTTATTTGCACTCTTTTTTGATAAAGGTGTATATTTTCTTGATATTCCTGTTTGGCTCAGAGGAACGGGTTTCCTTGACGAATCAATGTTGCAGAATGTGATAGCGTAACCATGATGCAACCGCCTTCACTGCGGAGCATCTGAACGTCCAACTGAGACAAATGTGATATCACTGAAAAGTTGAGAATCTTCCCTTTACGGGACTTTTTAAAGCATACAGATTGGATTAGCACTTCAAATGTTATTAAACATTTTAAAACAACAGTTATTTTTAGCTGTGGGTGGCGGTTTTGGTCTTTGAGGGTTAAACCCATATGAAGGATATAAATACTGTCTAGTAGTCATTTCAATTAATCTGACTAGTCCAAAACCACTGGCTGTAACAATTTGCATTAGCTGTGACCTTAGCAAGCCATGTTAATTATTCAACACTTCTGACAATCAGCCATTAAAGTTGTTTGCCAAGGCTAGCCGGCTAATGCTAACCAGGCAGGGGCAGGGCACCTGAAGTTTATGCAGCTAATGGGGTATTTCTGTTCAAATGGCAGAAGGGTTTGTCCTAAAGAAATAGGTTTTGCTCAGTGCATTAAAAAAATTAGAGGGAACATGGGGATGAGCATAGGACAATATTTACAATTACAGCAGCAGTCCTACAGATAACCCCCACAACCTGGACAACCAGCACAACGGTGCCAATCTGGAAAGGGAAAGGCGATGTAGCCGAGTGCCCAATCCACCTCCTGTGCCACGCCATGAAGATCTTCGAGCGGATACTCGACAGACAGGCTCCGGAACATCGTCGCCTTCAAACCGAACCAGTGCGGATTTATCAAGGGAAGTGGGAGTCCCCCATGACCTCATCTTGCACTCGCTCCGATCGCACGGCATCCCTGAAGCATATGTCAACTGGGTGAAGCTTCTGTACCGGAATGTCACCAGCACCGTCAGATGCCCAGTCGGCACGTCGCCGCCCTTCACCATCACCGTTGGCGTCCATCAAGGTTCGGCCCTCTTGCCCCTTCTGTTCATAGTCTGCATGGACACCGCGACGGCCAACCTTCAGTCACCTCATCCGTGGATGCTCCTGTTCACCGATGACGTCTTTGACGCAACCGAGTCCCGGGGGCCGCTGCAGGCTCATGTGCAGTGGTGGCAAACATGCCTGGATGACTACGGTATGCGACTAAACCTGAAGAAGACGGAGTACATGGAATGCGACCCTCAATCCGACGGCACCATCACCATCAACGGCGAAGATCTGAAAAAGGCCACCGAGTTCAAGTACCTGGGATCGGTCATCAGCAGCGATGGCGACCTCACACCCGATGTCCTAACGCGCGTAGCAGCCACCTGGGCAAAATGGAGACAGGTCACCGGTGTCCTGTGTGACCGACGCATGCCCGACCGGCTCAAGGCCAAGATCTACAAGACCATCGTCCGTCCCGTCACCCTGTACGGCTGCGAGTGCTGGCCCGCGACCACAAGGCACAAAAACGCCCTCCACGCCATGGAGATGCGCATGCTCCGCTGGTCCCTGGGCCTCACCCTCCACGACCACGTCACGAATACCGACGTCAGGCAGCGAATGGGAGTGGCACCAATCACCGACAGGATGCGAGAGGCGCGGCATGTCGTCCGAAGTGACACCTACTCCGTGGCGAGAACTGCCCAGCTCCTCAGTCCACCAGGCAAGCGACCCTGAGGCCGGCCGAAGAATCGGTGGATGGACCGCATCAAGGAAGACATGAAGATCGTCAACACCGCCCCGGAAGACGTCCTCGATCGAGCCAAGTGGAGGAGACTTTGCAGAACAGTCGACCCTGCAATCCAGCGGGATAGTGCTTAGAAGAAGAAGCAGCAGTTCTACAGTATTCAGGTGACATTGTCCAATTAAGCAAGGATAAGGATGTGCATACATTATTTTTGGGAAGCATGACGTTTGGGGTATCAATGTGGGACCATACACAGCAGCATGATGTGAGTCATAAGAGCAGAAACCCTTGAAAATAATAGATAGATAATAGAGCCTGCATATGAAATGTGATGCCTAATATTTGGTAAACAACTCAAATTTTAAATAATGATTAAGTGCCATGTTTTAAGGTGCTCTTTTTAAAGAGGACAGGCTTAAGGTTATAGTTGGGATGTGGCAGTGTGCGCCATGTTGCTCTGTCTCATCTAGATGGAGTTGACATCACCTGTCTTTGCATAGGAAGGTCACAGAATTGATTTCAAATAAATTTTTATGTGCTGAAGATACCGATCTTAATGACTAGCCCTTGTAAGGTCAGGGATTAGACTGGCCCTGGTGCTAACAAAGGCAGGTGAAATAAATTGCATATATAAGTGAAGACTCCATCAAGCAAAGTCCAGGCTGTGTCTCGTATGTGTGTGCAATTTTAATGGAGGCTGTGTTGTTTTGGTATAGAGTAGAAGACAGGGCTACACAGACAGACAGTGAGATGAAAATAATAATACAGAAATATATTCCTGTAGAATATACTGTTTTAGGTGAGACAAAACAAGTATTACTAGGACGATAAAGAACCAGTCACACTGGTAATCTTCCACAGATGGTCCAGTGCTTGATGTTCAAATCACGTTTTGTTGCATTTTCACAGCCTTGAATGAGCTGTGTACACAGCCATTGTTTGATGAGGAAAATTGAAGGCATGCCTTGTAAACTGTCGGCGCCTGATGCCAAAGAGAGAGCTTGACTGAGGCGGTTTGAGCAGGACACTTTTTTATTATTATTATTTTTTCAAATCCTGTCACCGAGACTAGGTTTTGAGCTGAGCTGTGTGCAGATGGAGGGTGCATAATGACTGTGTTATGAGGTGGAATGGTGGCTGCAGTACAGCTTATGGGCAAGCAGCGAAATGGCGCGGGGGAATAGACTTTGGTTTACATGGATGAGACAATTTCTCTTCAGGGTTTTCTATGTAATTTAGGTTGAGCAATGTTCCTCCTCTGACAATTGAAATGAAGGCTCTATGTAATTAACCTAGAAATAGGATGACACCCTGACTCAACCCTGTGCTTCAGCGTAATACTGTCATCATCTTTTCCAACAATTCAATTTCATACTTTCCCCCATTGTTCCTTTGAATAAACAATTTAATGAAATCAAAATTAGGCACAATCCGCTTATCGGGTCAACCTTTTTGAGGCTGGATAACATCCCACGACAGAGACTTATCTGCCTCCTGTAATTTTATATAATTATTATTCTCTTGAAACAATCATTACAGTGCATCCGGAAAGTATTCACTAGCGCTTCACTTTTTCCACATTTTGTTATGTTACAGCCTTATTCCAAAATAGATTAAAATGGATTTAATTATTTTCCTCAAAAGTCTACAAACAATACCCCATAATGACAATGTGAAAGAAGTTTGTTTGAAATCAAATTTAAAAAAAAAAAAAAAAAAGAAAAAATCACATGTACATAAGTATTCACAGCATTTACCATGACACTCAAAATTGAGCTCAGGTGCATCCTGTTTCCACAGGAAAACATCCTTGAGATGTTTCTACAACTTGATTGGAGTCCACCTGTGGTAAATTCAGTTTATTGGACATGATTTGGAAAGGCACACACCTGTCTATATAAGGTCCCACAGTTAACAGTACATGTCAGAGCACAAACCAAGCCATGAAGTCCAAGGAATTGTCTATAGACCTCTGAGACAGGATTGTATCAAAGCACAGATCTGGGGAAGGGTAAAGAAAAATTTCTGCAGCATTGAAGGTCCCACAGTGGCCTCCATCATCCGTAAATGGAAGAAGTTTGGAACCACCAGGACTCTTCCTAGAGCAGGCCACCCAGCCAAACTGAGCAATCAGGGGAGAAGGGCCTTAGCCAGGGAGGTGACCAAGAACCCGATGGTCACTCTGACAGAGCTCCAGCATTTCTCTGTGGAGAGAGGAGAACCTTACAGAAGAACAACCATCTCTGCAGCACTCCACCAATCAGGCCTGTGGAAGCCACTGCTCAGTAAAAGGCACATGACAGCCCGCCTGGAATAGAACTCTATAGAAAAATAGAACTCTTTGGCCTGAATAGCAAGCGTCATGTCTGGAGGAAACCAGGCACCGCTCATCACCTGGCCAATACCATCCCTACAGTGAAGCATGGTGGTGGCAGCATCATGCTATGGGGATGTTTTTCAGCGGCAGGAACTGGGAGACTAGTCAGGATCGAGGGAAAGATGAATGCAGCAATGTACAGAGACATCCTTGATGAAAACCTGCTCCAGAGCGCTCTGGACCTCTGACTGGGGTGAAGGTTCATCTTCCAACAGGACAATGACCCTAAGCACACAGCCAAGATAACAAAGGAGTGGCTATGGGACAACTCTGTGAATGTCCTTGAGTGGCCCAGCCAGAGCCCACACTTCAACCCGATTGAACATCTCTGGAGATATCTGTGCACCGACGCTCCCCATCCAACCTGATGGAGCTTGAGAGGTCCTGCAAAGAAGAATGGGAGAAACTGCCCAAAAATAGGTGGTCCAAGCTTGTAGCATCATACTCAAAAAGTCTTGAGGCTGTAATTGGTGCCAAAGGTGCTTCAACAAAGTATTGAGCAAAGGCTGTGAATACTTATGTACATGTGATTTTTTCGTTTTTTATTTTGAATAAATTTGCAAAGATTTCAAACAAACTTCTTTCATGTTGTCATTATGGGGTATTGTTTGTAGAATTTTGAGGAAAATAATGAATTTAATCCATTTTGGAATAAGGCTGTAACATGGAAAATGTGGAAAAAAGTGAAGCTCTGTGAATACTTTTCAGATGCACTGTATGTAGCACTTTACCAAATATATTGCATTAAAAGATACAGTTTGAGTGACCACTTTGTGCTGCCTGTGTGTGTGTGTGTGTGTGTGTGTGTGTGTGTGTGTGTGTGTGTGTGTGTGTGTGTGTGTGTGTGTGTGTAAAAAAAAAAAATCTACAGTTGATGTACATCAATCTAGTTGATGGTGATGAGCTATATATTTCAGATACACATAAACATTATGCAATAACAAAAATGAGAAAGAACACATTACAAAGCCGTTTTAGCAATCATTTGTAGTTGAGGGTATTATTAAAAGCATCATGGCTAGATTTTGTTGATTTCAATGATGTAATCTACCACAACTAGTAGTCGGAAAGACAGTCTCTCGCTCTTTGTACTCAGACTTGTTTTGGCTATATCTTTGACTATATAATTTCAGAAAACCATAACATGCGTAATATGGAAATTTACTCTCCAACATCAATAAATGCCCACATTGTATGTGTTATTTTTGTTTCATAGTGAGTAGGTGGATGCAAAATATTTTGTGGTAACAGAATTGAACAGTTTCCTCTGAGACGCGAGAGGAAAAATACAAACCGAAACATAATATAGACATATTATACGAACAGCTGTAGAGTGGATCCACTTATCTTAAGGTCAATCAGTAGTAAAAATATTTCAGTATTTCATTCTTTTTTTTTTAACTGACTGTTAACATTTCAGAGGCGTAAGCATCTGGATATGAATAAGTGGAATAAGTAAAGAATAAAACACAATGAAGCATGCTTAGGAAAACATGAAAGAGAATAGCATTTCTCGAAGTGTTTTACTTCTCTTACACTACACCAGTTTCACAAACACCACAATGTTTGATTTATTAAAGAACATGCCGTACTTTTTTATCCATTTATAGCTACATTTATATGTTGTGGAATATTCACAAGAAAAAATTAGTTCCTGTTATTACTTACATGATAACAGCTACCATCGATCTTGCTTTTTTTTTTTTCTCATAAAGCTGATGAGATGCAGCTTGTCATGTTATAGAGAAACCAGAAAGTACAAACTCCTCTGTCCTAAAGCACTGACACTGGTGACACCTTCCATACAGAAAGTGTCACCATATCAGTAAGTAAACATAAAAAAAACAAACATTTTTAAACCATTTTTTATATTAACCTTAGATTATGTGAAGCGTCCACCATACAAGTCCCTGTGACTGAGCTGTTGCAATAGAAACGATATTGTGCATTAATATAAAACTGTGATTTGAATTTAAGCTGGCACTACTCGCAGGTCTGATGCTTTGTACAGAAAAACATATGACAACCATACTGTTATGTGAAAATAATGCATGACAGGGGTGTGATGAGGCATGGCGTGCAAGCGGATTTTATTTTTGTATAACAGCATGGTCATGAGAGTGTTATTATGCTTATACCACAGCGATTTGGCAATTTCTAATGTTTATTAATGAATGACATTATGAACATCTTGCTTTTTAATGGTTTATAGTTTGATTTAATGTTGTGGAACGTCAAGTTAGTTCCTGTTCTCACTTATGTTATAGCTGTGATAAACAATCATTCCTTCACCAGCCCCCCTCTCTCCCTCCTTTCGGGTGATCTGTTCACTCTCTCTCACTCTCGAAATGCAGCCTATCATTTTATCAGGAAACGAGACAGTAAAAACTGTCCTGGGAAACTTTGACTGTTACAAAGCGCTTACAACGAGATTCCTTCCATAAATGTTAAATAAATGTCTCCTAATAAAACATCACCACATAAATGATTATACGTTTTAATTTAAGGTATTAGAACAAGCACATCAGTATTAATCTGTTGCAGCCAGTTGTTACAGCCAGAACTAATGTCCAAGCCATGCTGTTACACAAAAAATAATGCACACCTTCTGACCAATCGGATTGTGGAATTCAACAGCACGGTGGTTTAAATGTCTTACGGGAATTCTTAGAACTGTTGTTTTACAACTGCATTGCTTAAAACTTTGGCAGATAGAGATATCATAGAAAAAAACATTGATCCTAAACTAACCAAAGGCAATACAAAACACAAGGCAAATAAGAAAATGGAAATTAGGAACAAAGGCTAAGAACTGCTGGCCTTACACAAAAAAGAATTTGTAATGCACCACAGCATTAATAACCCTGACACTGGCACTGGACATCAGATTGATTAAACACGCATGAATAGTCATCCAGACTAGTGCAATGCTTTTTCTTCTCTTTTATCATCTCTGAGATCATTGACACCTTTGCAGCAGCACGTTGCAGGGGTAGTTGATCAAAGAGTTCCTTCAAAATGAGCAACTGATATTTGCTTTAGGAATGTGGTACAATTTGGTGTTAGAATTTACTGACCTTTAAACTGACTGATGCACATTATTTTACCATTTCCTTTGTAACAACTCAAATATCACATTGATGACAAATCATCCAAATTTATTTAATATCCAAGTGCTGATGTAGAGCTGTTTAAAACCAAAAATAGTTATACAGATGTATATAAAACAAACAAGACTTTTTTTTTTTTTTTTTTTAACAGACTGTCACTAGAGCTGATCAGAAGGTCATGAGTTCTAATCCCAGCACCACAAAGCTTCCACTGTTGCTGCTTCTTGCTCTTGAGAGCAGGATACATCTGCTCAGTTTTATCCTGTCTCAAGCGTCAGCCAAATAAGGTAAATGTAAATGTAAATGGGCTTTCTTGCCCATGTTAGATCCAACATTTCAGTGCAGAATGGGAATTTTTTTAATTTTTTTTAACATCTGAACTACATTAATGTCCTCTTTAACATGGCTACCAAGAATTCACACATAGCTTGCAGTTTACAGAATCCAGCAGGTAGAGTGCTTACGAAAACATTCTCACTGTTCTAGATGTTTCTTTTCTGATGCATTTAAAATTATTTTACTTATTTTTAAAACATTACTGGTACATTTGTGCAGTTCAGCCTGAATGAGTATAATGCATTGTGATGGACTACCTAATGTACCAAGAACTAGAAAATAGCAGAAAGTTACAGAAGTCCTTTCCACAGGACACCATCAATAAGTACTTTTAAAACTCGTTTTTCTTTTCTTATTTAATTTTCATTTTGTATTCTTTGACTGAGACTGACTTGAGAAATGAATGAAATTAGTTCCTAGTTCCTGTTCTCATTTACATTATAACATCTATAAACAGTTGTTCTCTCACCAGTCTCTTTTTTTCTCTCTTTTGAAAATAATAAGACAAAAAAAAAAAGCAGCTTGTCATGTTACCAAGTCACAGCAAGCCCCTCCATGCGGAAGATGTTCCTGTTCTTAAAGCTTTAGTTCTAATGGTTACCAGGTGCTGATAATGGACTCCTTCCAAAAATGCATTAACTCACAGAAAACCTCATCATATCAATGATTGTTTATGTTTTTTTTTTTTTAAATTTATAAAAAAAAAAAAATCTGTTTATGTGGGCTGTCTTGCCTCACACCTCTGGGGATGGGGGTTTGATTCCCGCCTCCGCCCTGTGTACGCGGAGTTTGCATGTTCTCCACGTGCTTCGGGGGTTTCCTCTGGGTACTCCAGTTTGCTCCCCCAGTCCAAAGACATGCATTGTAGGCTGATTGGCATTTCCAAATTGTACATAGTGTGTGAATGGGTGTATGAGCATGTGTGTGGTTGTGCCCTGCAATAGATAGGCACCCTGTTCAGGGTGTCCCCCGCCTTGTGCCCCGAGTCACTTGGTATAGGGTCCAGGCTCCCCTCAACCCTGTTCCTGTTCCTGAGCAAGTTGTTACTACATTAACAATAGCATATTAAAATGAGCAATAAAATATTAATATAAACATAAGCACAACTGTTAAAACTGCTGTTATAGAAAATTAATCAATACCTTCTGAACAGTCCGATTTGATAATTAGGCAACGCACTGATAAATACATTCACTCTGTTTTAAATCATGTGCTTAAGGATACCAAAACACTGAAATACAGCACATGCCTCCCCTGGATCTTGTTGCTGTATAATAATAATAATAATAATAATAATAATAATAATAATAATAATAATAATAAAATAGCTGTAGATATAGTGTTTTTGGCTCCTCTGCTGGTTTTGCAATTAGAAGACCCACTTATCATGGTCTGTAGGGACCATATATCTTATTTTTGACACCACCTTAGCCACTCTTTTGAATATTTTCCCTTCCACAAACATGCTAATTTACTTCTCAAAGGAACAATCATCATGATAACCTCTCAAAAGCACCACAGAAGTATTTGTAAATGAATCACAGAACAGATGTTCCTAAATAAATATCTAATTCATCACCATCACAACCATTCTTGCAATTCAGATCTAGGTGCAATGCTTTGTTTTGCAAAACATGCACAATGCATCATTTTCTTACACATCGGGCTTTAAGTACCATTAACCTTTTGAGCAATCCAGTTAAGCTAAACACACCTGATAATCACTAAATAAATTTATGATGAATAAATATCAATTTAAATGCAGAACAGGCATTTGCAGTTTTCTATAGTGAGTGACAAACAAAAGCATGCACATTAATACTTGACTAACTGGATTAACAGGATTCTGTATTTGGATGAATAGACATAGCTTCATGCACTGCATCACAGACTGTTTGTGCTGTCTAACTGTCAGCTATCCTGTTATCCTGAAAAGACATAAATGAAGTACAGTTTTAGTGCAATTATTTGTATCTCTTTTGCTGCTGCAGAATGCTCAGCATTGATTTTATGTCTTCGGGCCATGCAGAGGACGGCTGGGAGTCACAGGCTGGCTTCCCTGTGACATGGCATTGCATCTTGGGTTGGCAGACTTCAAATGAGCAAAGTAAAATGATTTTGAACAGTTGCCTAGAGCTCTGATTTAAATGCAGCTAATATAATGTAATATAACAACATATTACCATCTGGATAAGTGCATTAATGCAGACTAAGGGAAATGAATGCTTGAAGAGTTTCTAATGCCTAATATTTCTAATAATGTTTGAGCTCTTGACAAAAAATCAGATAGTTATTGGCCAATGACTCTTGCTAGTGTCGTTATTTTCTCCTGATACACTGTGAGGTGACTGTTACTTATATGATGCAAAAAAATGACATCTTAACGAGTGAAAATACCTTATAGTTCTGACAACCTTATAGTACTCACAACAGAGAGGCAGAGACAGATGCGATTGCAGTTGAAACAGTTTAATAAAGAATCAGCAAACAGTTCCAAAACAAAAGGTAAGTTCACAGTCAAAGGCAGGCAGAGGGTCAGGCAATCAGCAAACAGGATATCGCAGTATAAACCAGAATACAAAAAACAGAATCAAAACAGTGTCAAAACCATGATAGCAATAAACATACAAAGGTTTGGTAAAGTCAGAGACAAAAGCTTTTCCAAAAAAAAAATAAATAATTTTTTTTGTGAATGAATGCTTCTTTTTAAAGGGTGGTGTGTGCGTGTAATTGGCAACAGCTGTGTGTGATTAGAATTCCGGTGATGTGAACGTGCCGGTGTCTTGTGTTGGGAAGTGTAGTCCATGTCGGCCGTGTTAGTAGGCCGCGGTGTATTCTGGGAATTGAAGCTCGATAACAAGGTTGACCTGACAGTAGTCAGTTATCTAATGTTTCATTTATATGATTGCAATAAATTATAAAAATTATAAAGTATAAAGTAAATATATGATTATTAAACCTATATCTAGATTGATTGATTGATTTGATTTGTAACTCATTTGAAGCTTGAAATAGTCGTATATAAGTCATATAAGCAAAAAACTTTATCTTATATATGGGTGGATTTATGTAATATTCCTTATTGTGAGATTATTGAAATGAAAATATAAGATTAGTCAGCAGGTTTTTAGATGCTTTTACTCATTTCAAGATTTAAATGGTCTTTTATTGGTGGCTAATATTGCTTCTGTCTAGAAATAAGTGCTTAAAATGAGAAAATAATTAGCTGCCAATAAAAGACCATTTAAAGCTTGAAATGAGTAAAAGCATCTAAAAACCTGCTGACTAATCTTATATTTTCATTTCAATAATCTCACAAGCGACTCCGAGAACGAGGGAAACTCTAACAAAGACTAAAAGATTTGTAGCACGAATATACATTTACTTTTATAATGTATATGATCTCTTGCAACATTCATGATTTCATTATTATTCATTATTTTCCTCCTGAATATTTGCTGTAGTTTCAGGATTGAGCATTTTGCTGCCCTTACAAATGTGAAAAACTGCTTATTTTTAATTTGTTTTAATTGCATCAGCTCTATTGGAAAATAAGTCGAATCCAAATTCATGATTCAAATCCACTCTTGCAGCACAAAGCCAAAAAACTTACTGCATTGGTGGGGGGGGGGGGGGGGATTTGCTTCCTGATTCTAGGGTTTAGTTAATTCCTGAGGAGTTGGGCTACCATTCAGTTTGCATATGGTTCCTCTTTGATAGAAAAGACTTTCTACATAAAGTTCCATTGGTGGTGGTAGCAGCTCAGAGATTGTCAGGGATAGCTGAAAATGATTAATTTCAACCAAAAAATGGAACTGATGTACAACTTTGAATTAAGTAAATTCAATTTTTTTTTTTCAGTATACATACACACATACATACTAACCCCATTTCCATAAAAGTTGGGATTTTTTCTAAGATGCAATAAAAACAAAAATCTATGATTTGTCAAGTCTCTTGAAACTTTAATTAACTGACAAAAGTACAAAGAAAAGATATTCAATGTTTTCACTGACCTATTTAATTGTATTTTGTAAATATAAACAGATTTAGAATTTGTTTATATTGAAATATATGGAAATGGGGTTAGTACATAAATACGATAATCAGATGTAATTATATATGGAAAATTAAAATAAACTGTTGGTTGGTACAGTATTCCTGTGAGAAGTATGCGATGCTGATATCACAGTGCTGCATTTCTAGTGCAGTTTCAGTGGCATTTAACAGGAGATAAACTACAACTGTCTCAGTTACATAACCATAAGATGGTTTCATTATTATAAACTAAAAACAAAACAGCAAGAGCCTCCTTTCTCACTCACCATTTCCCAGTGTTCAATGTCATGTTAATAAGAAATCCAATGTAGAAATAGTGGCGACAGCAAATGTTGGACTCAAAGTTCCAGAATGCAGTGCAGCCACACATGGGAAAAAGTGTATACTGAATAAGGTCCAGTGGCACCATTTGAGTTTAAATACACTGTGTGTGTGTGTATGTGTGTGTACTGTATGTGTGTGTTATGACTAAATCTTAAGACACATCTAACTATGTTTGCAAAGAGCCAGTACAGGATCAGCATGCTAATGCCGTTGATATGGTGGGAAACATCAGTCTTGTCCCCTAATTCTTATTGTTCACATACATGACTGGGCTTTTAGCATTAACCCTCAACTGACCAGTGCCATGTTGATCATTTAAAATGATGCAGAGCCAGGCTTTGAGGCTTTGAACAGTTCACCCTCAGTGATTGGTATAATGTTTTTTTGTTGTTTGTGTTCATGTTGTTTTTTAATGTCTAAAACAATTAAAAAAGAACTGGTCCTGCAGTCCATGTTGGTCAGTCTGTCCCCCCACCATCCAGAACATTTGTTTAAAAGAATATAAATAATCCCCAGTGTGATAGAACTTTGCATGAAACAGATATATTTTTATTCTGTTTACAGACAGCCTCTTTTATTGCCCTTACAAGTTGTGCCCCCCAGCTTCTCAGGGCCATAACCGCAACTGTTCTCAATTTTTGTCAAATTAATGTGTTCTGTTTGAAGTGTGTATTTCTGAGAAAGGTCACATAGCCACAATTTTGGTCCAAACATTTGCATAAAATCCCCCCAGTCCGGCAAGTTCTGAACGGATTGTGACTGGAGAGAAATTATGATAGGAGGCAGTGTGAAAGGGGGTGAACTACAGCTTGTCTCAGTATGAAGGAAGGGAATCTGTCTTGGTTGGTAAACAGTGCCCCCAGGCACTTCCTTCATTCTGTTTGTGCAGTACTTGGGAGCAGCAGTTGTCCTTCTGCAATTCAAATAGTGTAAGCTCACCGAAATCAGCATACACAATACTAATAGGGGCGAAGACAAAAGCGCATCTCTAGACACGAGCAAAACCTGCATAGGAAATGCCATGTCCTTAGAACATGTCCTACTGGCACATTTTTACTGTCACACATTTCTTAACTGCGCTCCCATCAAATCACACTTCTCTCATATTTTTGGAGACAGTTACATACCTGTCTCCATAAACATAGTTTAAATAAACACTTGGTGCATAAACAGGGAGAATACAATTGACTACCAATTTTTCCTTTAAAACATAGAGAATTGGTGTGACTTTCAAGCTCAACTTCAGTATTTAAAACAGTATGAACAACAATATGAAGTAATTATTTTTCCTGCATGATAGCAAGGTTTTGTTTCGTCAGGAACAGCTCGAGGCTGATATCCACAATACTGAATGCCCCGAAGCAAAGCTTCTGCAACACAAAGGCTTATAATATACATCCTTACCAGCTGAAATCCCCTTCTAGTCAGTCATAATGTGAACGATTTGGGTTTGAAATGAGCAAGGTTTTCCCATATCAAACTGAGTGCAGTCATTCTCAGCTCTGTCACTACATAGTTTAGTTTTATCTACTTGACACATCTCCAGAGTAACTGACATGATTTGCAACGCATAGAGAAAAGAAAATGCCAGGTGAACAATGCCAAATGAAACACACTTTCAACAAAAGTTTTTCATAATCAGCAATCTTTCCATCCTTAATTCACCAGAGTAAAGTACCTGCAATTCGTCTTCATCAATCTACATGGACATCCCCCAAAACCCAAAAAGTGGGCTGAGGTGCATCTCGCCAATGGCACAATTTACAGGAATTGTAAACTGTCTCCAGCTGTTGCTTTGTGTGACCCTTCACTCATTCACATAGTGCTATATGAAGCTTAGTTTCTGCAAGACTGTCTTCTTTTCCCCCCCTAAAACCTCTGTCATATTTCAGTGGTAGAGAAATTGAGTACAATGAAGAAGCATTAGTGTTTCCAATTCGACTAATAACATTCAAATTACATTTCAAAACTCACATCAAAGTAATACGCCATGGTCATTCAGAATGCCCAAATACACATTACCATGAACTCATTATGTGAGTCAGGTTGTGTGAAAATGCCATTAAGCTATACTAGCTATATTATACAAACTAGATCCTGAAACTATGATTAAGCCTATAAACCATAATGCTACTATTTGACTTTTAATTAAATAACCACTTACTGAGGCATATAAAGTACAACAGGTAGCATATTTTCTTTTTTTCTAGACTTATGGTTATACTTTTTTTTTTTTTTTTCCACCATTGGCATTACAACTGAAATACTAAAATAAATAATGATGTAGGAGAGGCAGAGTTAGGGGGTAGAATTGGGGTATGAACCCCCCTGGAATATTTTATGATGGTTCCAAATGCTTATTCGTGGGTGGTTAAAATAACATACGTAAAATGCAGCTGATAATATAGTATCCAATAACCAGTGTCAGGATATATTTATTGATAGAGACTTCAAAGCACTTCTGTAAGTCTCTCTGGATAGGGGCATCTGCCAAATACCATAAATGTAAATGTAAATAATATACTGTATGTGTCAAATAATGTTTATTTGCAATATGCTTATGTTCATAAAAGGTTAAGAAGTCATTACTACAATTCCATATTTAACCACCCCAGACATCACATTGATTCTTCCCTGTTCCCTGTTTTTGAATACCACTTGTTATGCTGAGAAACAGGATTAACCAATCAGGATCATGTAATTTCCATTTCTGTTTGAAAACTTCTAGACAGCTAGTTAGCATGTTATTTTAAATGGAACTCTAATTTCATTTCCTACACCTATTAACAAATGCGGTAACACCATTTGTCAACTTACACTCACCAACTGCTCATCCATGCCATTATCCAAACATCCTATCATGTAGCAACAGTTCAATGCATAAAATCATTCAGATACAGGTCAAGAGCTGTATAATGTTACATCAAACATCATAATGGGCAAAAGTTTGATGTCCTTGACTTTGACCATGGCAATGTTGTTTCCACCAGACATAGTTCGAGTATTTCAGAAACTGCTGATCCGGGATTTCCATGTCTCTAAAGTTTATACAAAAACAGTATCATCCATACAAACAACATCTAGTCAGAGTTAGTTCTCAGGTATAAATGCCTTGTTGATGAGAGAGGTCGAAAATTAGAAGGTAAATGGTGTCAAACTAAATTGGTAGTATTTCAAACAGCATAGAAGGAGAGCCTCCTAACCTATAGAATATCTCTTAGTGCTGCTAGATCAATGTATCTCTCCACCCTAATTGGAAACCCCAAAAACAATCCTAGATTCTTATTTAATACTGTAGCAAAATTAACTAGGAATAAGACCACATTTGAAACATGCACACAATCATTATATAGCAGCGATGAATTCATGAATTTTTTTCAATGTCAAAATTGAAAATATCAGGCAAAAAATAAAACCTAGGATAGCCTTTTTTCATCTTAGAAATGTCGCCAAGATAAGAAATATAATTTCACTATATGATGCAGAAATATTAGTTCATGGTTTTGTTACCTTGAATTATTGTAATGCCTTACTCTCTGGCTGTTCCAGTAGGTGCATAAACAAGTTCCATTTAGTCCAGAATGCAGCTGCAAGATTACTTACTAGAACTAGAAGATATGACTGCATCACCCCTATCTTATCCACATTGCACTGGCTCCCAATCAAATTTCACACTGATTATAAAATACTACTATTGATCTATAAAGCACTGAATGGTCTTGTGCCACAGTAGCTGAGCAAAATTTTGCTCCTTTATGATCCACCATGACTATTTCAACCAATTTGTTAATACCTTGAACAGTGAAGGCTACAGCAGGGAGAAGTGCTTTCTCTTACAAAGCCCCACAGATATGGAACAGCCTTCCAATTAGTGTTCGGGACCCAGACACAGTCTCAGTGTTTAAGTTTAGGATGAAAAGTTATTTGTTTAGTCAAGCCTTTTGTGAATATTTTTTTTTCTTAGGTCAAGGAGCAGGTTTGGAGGGTTCACAGGCATAGAGTGTTGTGGTGAACTGTTGATGGTGGAGTGGCTGGCCGCTTTATGTCCCAGGGTGCCCTCATGCCTGCGTTACCTTCTGGCTCTCCCTTTTATTTATGCTGTCAAAGCTAGTCTTGCCAGAGTCCCTGCTTGCAGTCTGCACACAAAGAACATTGTCCTTAACCATTACGGGACAATAAGCATACCTAATAATCTCTCCCTCTCTCTCTCATTGAGCTACACATGCTACTACTGAGATACCAGTGATCCTGACCCCTTCTGCTCTCCAGACCTGCCTGATCCATCCTGATGCCCTACTTTTGTTGAAGTTTTCATCAATTGGAAATCACTCGCTGCTGCTGAGGTTGCCCCTACATGGACAGCCTGAAGATCATTAAGATTATTGAGGATAATACCACTTAAAAAATTATGATGATTGCTTTGGACCACAATTCATATGAATAGTTATGCTATGATAGCTGTAGGACTGCAATTGCCACGAACAGTTTTGCATTCAAGTCTCCATCAGTGAACAGTGGATAAGTTCAACAAAACAGACAATATGTGAAAGCTGTAATGAATTTCCTGGTTACACAACTGCACTTTTTGACCATGTAGTACACAGTTATAGAAGGGATTTATTTATAATTGCAGTATCCGTTGTCACCCATATGAGATGCGTTCATTACAATGGTAGCCTCTTTGGGAGGGGTGTAAAAAAATGCTCATCGTCCTTTCAGTTTCATTAAACCCGACCAAGAAATAGTTCTGACCCTCAGAAAGTGTTAAGATACATTTTTGTTCATTGCACAGAAACCTTGATTAATGAAACATGCAAAGGTCTAACATACCAAACAGAATTTTTCTGTCCTTCAGAAAGTGTTAAGACTGAGTCTATATATTTTGCTAATTGTATAGAAAAGTCCAAATGTGCTTAATGACTTTCACAGATGCTACTAATATGAATTTCATACTTTTGTACACTAAGGAATTTAGAATAATGGCATTGCCAATTCCTCTGAAAATTGAACTTTAATCAAATTGCAAATTTACTAGAATATTGACGATGACATGACTGTCATGCATTTGTATTGTATTGATTTGCCATGATTGCACTGCAAAATCCTCTATAAAGCCAAGTCATTACATTTTAAAAACCTATAAAACAATTATACATCATTATTCCTAGCTAATTGCACAGGATTCTTCAATGTTATGGCAAGATTGGTTAATGGTAGATCAACCAATGCCTTAAATAATGCCTTAAATAATTAAATGACAAATTCCACCAAATAATTAAATGAAAAATACCACCACTTCTATTACTGTCTGGCATTCCACACTCCACACTTTAACTGTACAGAACACACAGTGATTTTATTAAGCACATTTACTCCTCCACCCCCTGAAATTAATTTCTGGCAATGCCACTAATCGTGGAGCTTGTTGTTCTTATTACTGTAGAAAAGAAAGCCATATTTAGAAACAAAATGTTGAGAATTTTATGCCTTGTCATTATGTGACATTACTTGCACTTACACTGTGTACTGTTAAGAGCTGTATATACTGTATATTGCTCATTTGCAGAGGGTGACATGGCTGTTTATTTAGAAAGTGCAATATGTGCTAACAACAAGCCAGTAAACAGAAGAGAGTTGGCCTTACATGTATTCATAATTATGGAAGAAAGTCGAGATTCAGACCATGTTTCATGCAGCATTAAGTGTGGACTTTAATCATTTAACAAACATTTGTTTGACAAACGCATGTAAGAAGACACCATCATGGATTTTGCTGTGAGGCTGAACACGTTGCCAGATTCACTATGGCATCCCTGATGCAATGGGGCTGTGAGGAGATGCAATAATGCTTTTTCAGAAATCAGTTTAAGTCAATCATTATTCATGATCTCAGTATGCCCATTAAATAATCTGTGCTTTTCATTTGTTTTAGATGAATTATTGGATTATAATTTTGATTTTTTTTAAAAAAAATCAAAATAACATCAGTAGATCAGAACGCCACATGTGCATAAGAGGTGGAAAGCCATTTTAGTCAGACTGTGCTCTATTCATCTGGGGTGTCAAAACATAATATTTACTGCAAGCAAACCCAACCAATCTCAACAACACTTTGATAGACGCTAAGGAAACACCCAGGATGAATATAGGCTTATTCTCATCATAGAGTGCCAAAAGGCTGTTTTTTTTCCCCCTATACATCTAAATCTAGTATTGATCAACCATTTCTTACAGCATTGCTGCCAGTAAAGATGTACATATGTATACGTAAATGTATAGTATATAAAATATATGTAGTCTATATACAGACAAGTGATACATTCTAAGAAAAAAATGAGCATAAAGTGTTTTATTAAGGTGTTGGGCCACCAATGTTTTGTAACACAACTTTTTTAGTTGGTCCTGTTTCCAAATATATAGGCCTTAACAAACTAGTAGCCTAACTTAAACCACCGCATTCCTTATCAGGCAGTTCTTAAGGATGCATGAATGCTGTAAATGCTTTGCTATAACTGCATCGCTGTAAATGCACTGTTTATGTTCATGTTAATGAACATGGTCTTTCTTTTTTACCACAAGCTTTATGTGACCATGCCCCCACATGAAAGTAAAAAAAAATAAATAAATAAATAAAAAATCCTGCTCATATGATATTTATTTGTCTAGTCTCAACCAGATTCCATGTGAACCTTTTTGGCAAACTTTCTAAACAAAACAAAACACAACAAACAAACAAAAAAAATAATAGTGTGCCTCCTATGTGTATCCGTTTAGAAGACAATTTCTGTTAATTCTCAATAATGTATTTGTATTCACTTACACCTACAGGTGAATATACTCGGAGCAGGTTTTATTCTGGGTGAGAAAACTCAAACCCAAATTGGACCAATCAGCTGTGAGCAAAGACATATAAATTTGACACATGCAAGTTAACCCTCTAGTGTTTGTGCTGGCTTTTCCAGATGACCATTTGTACAAAAGATATGGATTTTGGGCAGATGGTATTGTTAATCTCTGCCAGCTTCTTGAGCAACACCTAAAAAAAAAATGACACCCCAATGCCATGCTCTTACTGTACCGCAAACTGTATGTGTTGCTTTGCGTTTCTTTGCGAGTGATACGTCATGCGGTGGCATTATTCCTGTCCTAATATGTTTTCACAAATTTATATTTATTATATTAATATTTAATTTAAAAAATTGCATTTATATTAAATGAAATGACATGCAATATGTTGGAGTTATATGTTTTCAATCCATTTATTCTCATTGTGAGCCTGTAAAAGTAAGCTTAGGCATTTACACAATCAGCAATGTTCCTGAGCTTTGGCAGCCGAAACATTGTTGCTTTTTGTGGTTAGTGTAGGTTTAAATTCCTCATATTTCCGCATAATAATTTCTTGCTCTTCAACCAGAAGTTTGCACACCTGTTTTTTTCCATGTTGAACGCTACTGGCTGTTTGGTGCAAACGTCTGGCTTTTATGTGCTGAGTAAACCTTGATACAGTGTTAAAACCTGGGTTGACTGAGAAAGTTGATAACCAGCATTAACCTTAATTAACCCGGGTTAGATTTGTTTGGTTTTGTCAACTCAAAAGTTACTCTGCAACTTTGAGTTTGTTCAACTCGCTTCATGAAACAGGTCTCAGCATCAAGAACAACAACCCAAACAAAAACAAACCCACGTGCACCAGAAGCAGCTTGTGAAGCAGAACACAGGAGAACTGCACACTGTAGAAAGGAACAAAGTTGATGGATGGAATGCTGTGATGGGAAACCATGCATTACTCTCTCTTTTATGCATCCTCTAGATTCACTAGAGGAAAGCTTTCCAGCCTACCACTAAGAAAAGAAAATGCCCTGTACACAGACTTACTGCCCTTCCTTTAACACCACCCATGAGCCCTTCACCACCTCTTCTGCATGTCCCTCCACCAATTTAATTTTTCTAAATAAAAACCACTTTATACTGTATGCTTAAATTTTAGTGTTCCCTGTATGCCCCTGGAGCAGGCTGCATTACAGAATTTACATGTACGTATGTTGGGTGAATCATATAAAAATCACAATCCTGTTTATATATAGTCCCACTCATCCATTTCACAGATTGTGGACCTTTGGTTTATTTTCTTTCCTGACCAGCTGTATCATGCATATTAGTTCATAAAGATAAAATGGTCTACACTGTTGCACATTTTGCTATTGTCTAACTTAGTATCTGAATTGTCGACAAGTTTTCATAAAGAGAAGAATACAGCAGGGCTATATATATCAATATATATCAATGGCCTGAGGAACAGGAAGGCAGGGCTTCTGTTTGCTGAGTCTTGGGACAAACAGGTGAGAGATGAGGTTTGCATTAGCCTATACTAGAGTGTGATGAGTAGTATGAAGAGAAAAAATCAAGTAATTGATCCAATACATACAACCTCATCTATGAAACTAAGTGACATGTGTATGTGTGTCTGCCAATGTGTGACTGCACTGTCCAATGCTGGATTCAAAATGAACCCAATGTTTTGTCCAAATTGAAATTTAAAGTAAACAGAAGAGCTGAGATCCAACCAAATGCCTAAAAACTCTGTGAATGGTGCTTCAGCTGTAGAGTATAAGAATCAATTTACTGATGACAAAACTGTATTGAACAAGCAAGAACTGAAAATGGGTGCCATTACAAGCCTGCCAAAGCAGACTTACTTTGCCAGGCCTGAAGCATGATAACACATGGTTGGCGGTTGTCACCCAATTTTAATATCCAGGCATAAAAAATGAGACTTTCCTTCAAAATTATGCCAGTTGTGCAATTACATATGGTGCCCTGAAGTCTGGGAACTCTATATACAAGGGCTGGGATTCTTTTAATACTCCCAATACTTCCAAAATTAAAGCTGTCAATCTGCACTTTATCTTCATAGCAATTATTTCATTTCATATTCAATCTTATGGAGTGCAGAGCCAAAAAAACAATTGTGTCACAATCCAATCACTTATGGGCCATACTGTATATTCATACATCAGTAGTAAACACAGTAAATGAGTGGCTATGTTTGTGTGATGCCCTGCAATGGACTGGCATCCCATTCAGACAATTCATGCCTAATGCCCAGTGTTCCTGGGAATGCCTCCAGATCCACTGCAACACTCACCAGGATGAAGGAATGAATAAATGAATACTGGATTTTATTTTCCATGCACCCGCTTGTATATAATGAACTGTCAGGAAAATGGACCATTGCTTTATCTGCCAGAGTACTCTGTGAATGAATTAATAAATTAATTATGTATCAGATATATTTGTGTATATGAACCTCTTGCTGATCACCTTTGTACATCTCATGGTCCTTTTATGTTCTTGTAAACACTGTGATTAACCTATATTTAGATTATTTATGTACTTATGATACATGCTTGTGGTACTGACAAACCTTGAGTCTACAGATACTGTATGCAAAAAGAAATGGAATTCAATTGGCTATCTTGTGGAGTATGTAGGCATTGCATTGTCACTATGTTACACCCTGTGTAGTTAGTATGTATAGTGTATAGGAAGCCATTCGATAATTACATGTATATAAGTTGAAGATGGCAGATTTTTACTTGAGCTTGGCTAACCTAAAAGAAATATATTCTAAGATCAGAGACAATACATGTGCGTTGGCCTGGAAAAACTCATTTCAAAATTTTGACATGGTGAAATTTTGACATTTTCTACTATATGCATGATGGCCTGGGAAAACCTGTTGGATGTTGCTTTAGCTGTATTCTGGCAAACAACTAAAAATGACTGTAAATTTAATTGTGATTGAGATACAGTATGTTCAAAAGAGATATCAATTTCAGTTCAGGAAAACCTGTCATTTTCAATACATATCATCATATAAAGGGTTTCCCCAGGCGACCCGACTATACTGTAAAGTACAGAAAACTGCATGTTCTCCTGATCTAAAATGGTTTTGTTTTGCACATATCTCAACTACACATCAAGATCTCCAGTGTTGAATTAACACCTTCAGTGCTTATATATGTCCAAATGGACTCAAATGAACACTGAAAGAGTTAAATCAACACTCTAGGTGTTAATTCAACAATGGGGATTTTGCTGTGTAGAAACAAAGTTACAGCATTTAAAGTCAAAAGTGAATGCAATGGTGAGTATGCATCATGGATCATTTTGTATGCCTTTTACAAACTGAAGTTATTAGGCTTGCATCCATTTCTCAATAGCAGGAACCAACAACTTGATCAAAGCATGACATTCACTAGCTAGCAAACTAGCAATTAAAAAATCATTAAGCAGACTATTTATGACTGCCACATTTGTTAAACTGGTTCCTCCCGAGTGAAGTCCAAGACAGCGAAATTGGCTGGGAGGTGTGGCATACTCTCTCTCCCCTGTCAATCATAGCTACACTAGCCAATCATGGGCATTTGTGAGTCCATGCATGCAGAAGAGGGGCGGATAGCACTTTCCTGTGTTTTGAGCATGTTTAAGCTGGCCCATGATGCTGCATGAGCAGCTGTTTGGAAAAAAAAGGAGGAAGCATGTGATAGCCTTCACCCTCCCTGTTGTCACATGTAGTTGTCATATGATAGGGGAGAACTGGCCAAGACTATATTAGGAAGAATATTGTGAGGGGAAAACCCAGCCAAATCTAGAAAGTTAATGAAAAACATTTGCACATTGTTTCAGATAATTTTATTAATGTTTGACGTGTAAAAGTATGGTATATGCAGACAAACACAATTTTGGTCAAAACAAACAAAAAAAGTTGTTTATTCATTTAGAAGAGGGTGGAATTTGTACAAGTTGGCAGTTATGTGACAGGTACTTTTTTTTCTAGAGGAGTGTTTTAACAACTTGGGGCTGTTGAATGCCAGCAGGTCTTGCTACCTGAGACTAATCGAGAATGTGATTATTTCTTTATATACCATTGGGGCTTCTCCATCAGTAAGAGTAAGCAATATCATTTTATCTAGCATATACCACAGACACATCAGATGCCTCCTGGTGATGACCCTGCGGCTCTCCATCACCATCAGCACTGCTGACAGATGACCTCGGCTCAAACATGTACAGCATAACTCCGAAAACAGATGGCATCATATCGTCTACAATATCTTGTTAAAGTTGACAGGCGTGGGTGAAGGAGGCAATGAGAAGTCCTCCAGAGTTGAAAAGCTGTTCTCTGTTCTTCGTATTCAGCTAGTTTGCTAAACTACTGTCAAGTTTGTTTATACGGTGGGAGGGTGGCGTATTGCAAACGCTACTCGCTGTTTTATATATCAGTCATCGGTGACTTCCAGTTTAGAAACGAAATACGTCAACATATACGGAATCAAATCACAGCTCTCAAGCCATTTCATGGGAACCTTTAGGCCAGAGAAAACTTACATAACTTGTTACAACATAATGACTGTCAATTTTAGGAACCTTTAGCGTTATCCAGTCATTTTTACATTAATGGTAATTAAGTGTTAACTTCATGAGACACCACAGAACATCATTAAAATAAAACCTCTTAGTTAATAAATGCACAGGAGAGTTAATCTTATTTAGCAAGCTACAGGTATGCCACATCATCATCATTATGTGGCTCTGACATACCAGAAGTATATTGAGGTACAGAATCATTTCTCATAAATTTCTAGCATAAAAGGTCCCTTAATGTCATAACACAACATAATATAAACAAAAATCTAAATTATTACTCATAACTGTGGTATGTTATGCTGATGAACCTGGTGTGTGTTTTCAAGTCTTGAAAATGCTTATATATGTTTGGCAGATGTCATGAAATGCCTATATAAGTTTTACCTTTTATTTTAGTCACAGTTTTAATAAAATGGGAAGAAACCATAAATGTCTTTGTAAGGATTCAGTGTTCATATAAAGCTGCAGTAAAATGTGTAGTTTATGATGCCTACATCAGTCATATTGTCAGAAGTGGCACAAAAGAACTAGAATAGCTGCTACGTTCTGTTTTTGTTATTCAAAACAACTAAAAGAATAGAGATATTCTACCTATGGGAAGGCCAATCTCAGAAGGCAACACACTGCCCTAGATTTGGATGTGTCAGAGAAATAAGTGGAGGATTATTAGTTATTTTTACTGGCTCTCTAGATGCTAAGCCTTTTCAAATATATACTGTGGCAGGAGTGGCTTTGTTTAGGGAAATAGCACACTGCATATTCCTGTTCAAAAGCTTATTTGATGTAAAGACATGAAAGGCTAGCAAGTGAACGTTCAGGTTTGCAGAGAACAAAATATATCCTCCAAACTGTCAAGGAATCAGTACTACTCTGACTCCAATCTACCTAATATCCAAAGAACCAGTGAACCGGGTTACTACAGTAAAAAAACACAGCCAGAATCAACTTGCAATATCTGTCACATATACAATTATGTAATTGTATTTTTGCAACAGATTTGATTAAATCTTTAAAAAGCCTCATGTGTTGCTTATCCAGGATGTCAGTGAATGTTATTGTGGATGGAAAGTAGCCAATAAACAGCATGCTTCTTCCTCAGACAACACACAGGAAGGGATGCAAAACACGTATGAGAAGTGTGGAGACAACAGAGTGTGATGAGCACTGAAGCAAAAAATGCAGCAGGGGGATCTTGTCAGAGAAATCAAAGTCTTGACAAGTTGAAGGGAATGATTCAAATGCAGAAAACACAAACAGGGGGCTTTTCCTTTGCCGAGGTTGGGGGTGAAGAGGCAGAAATTAGTGTGTTTCGCTAGGTTATTGAACTCCTGCCCAGGCAGAAGTAAAGGATGCATGTAGGTAAAGCCTCATTAGCAGTTTTAGCTTTTCTTACATCTCAATTGTACGAAATCCATCAAAATCACTCTCATGTGCTAAAATTCTTATGAATTCTGTGTGAGACTGATATTCTAAACAGGATCATCTGCCACACAGCAAGCATGCTAGAGTGAGATCCTGTTTATTTCAGAAAGAGCTCTTTAGGAGCTTAGATGTTTACTGTTTTCTTTCACTTTACCTTGTCAAGCAGAATAGTTACAGAGACAGATTCTCTGAACTACAGTATGGCGAGTGAGATGTAATATGTAATATTTGGCCACAGCAGCTTACTACATACACACAGTGTTCATTAATCAAACCTCGGGTGTCATAAAGCCTTAAAATGATTAAACAAATCACTGAATTAATAAAATGCTTCATTTTTTAAGAATGCTTTAAAACAATGTTCTAAAGTGTTTTATACCTCTTATATCACAACAATTTACAAACAGTTTGTCAGGAATTGGTAGAGGAGGCAGACGGAAGTGCAGATTAACTTTATTTTTTAACCAAACATGAAAAATGTAAACCGAAATATGACACATAGTCACCTAAATATGAACTATGATCTCAAGGCAAAAAAACACATTTAGACTAGACGGTACAACCAACAATAAACGACAACAAAAGACAAAAGTTAGACTCAGAGTGCTGTGCAAGCCGTGATTTAAATACTAGTGCTCATTAACATAAATGTGAATCAGGTGTTCTTGGTCATGTAACATGGTGCGTGCAGTGAGCATGTGATATGCAGTGCCTGATGGGAGTTATAGTCCTGCTCTGTATTCGGCACAATCATGACACATTTGCCAAAATCGTAAATATACACCTTTACCTCTGACTGTTACAAAGCACTGACAATGGCACCTCCTTCCCAAAGTGCTAAATAAACATATCCCTGTGTACTATAGAAAGGATAAACTATTAGAATGAGTGCATAGTACACTATATGGTCAAAAATAATGTGGATACCTGACCATCAAACCCACATGTCGGTCTTCACCAAACTGTTGCTACAAAGTTGGAAGCACACAATTGTATAGGATGTCTTCATATGCTGTAGTATTACAATTTCCCTTCACTGGAACTAAGAGGACCAAACCTGTTCCAGCAAGACAATGCCCCTATGCACAAATCGAGGTCCATGTAGAGATGATTTGCCAGGGTTGGAGTGCACAATCTTGAGTGGAATGCACAGAGCGCTGACCTCAACCCCACCCATTTAACAAGTGATCAAAAATATTGGAACACGTGAGTGACAGGTGTTTTTTTGACTTGTTCCCAGGTTTGCTCTGTTAGATTGATTGTGTAAACAATTAACAGTTCTGAATGTCTACTCTTGTATTGAGCCCCAGGTTTTGCCTGTGAAGACGGCTTTTTTTGTTAAAAAGGATAAACCAACAAGAAGACCAGAGAGCTATATACAAGAGAAAAGCAAGCCATTTTGAAGCTGGGAAAAGAGAGAAAATTGATCAGAGCCATTGCACAAGCATTGGGCATAGCCAATACAACAATTTGACAGTAAGAATCAGAAAGCCAGATTGGAATTCTCAAAGAAATACAGAGATGAGCCACAACATTTATGGAATCCAATCTAAATGGGAGGAACTTCATTATGCAGTAAGTCAGTGACCCAAAACACACTGCCAACACAACAAAGGACTTCATCAGGGGTAAAAAGTGGAAGGTTTTAGATTGGCCAAGTCAGTCACCAGATCTTAACCCAGCTGAGCATGCATTTCACCTCCTGAAGAGGAGACTGAAGGGAGAAACCCCCCAAAACAAACAACTACTTGAAGAAGCTGCGATACAAGCATAGAAGAACATCACAAGTTGTTGCAAGCAAGGGATATGCAACCAAATATTAAGTGTTATTTAATTCAATTCAATTACATTACATTTAATTTAATTTAAGATTATTTGTTTCTATAATTTTGCTCACTTAAAAAAATCGGGTGATCTGTGACCAAAGGTGCTATTTTCTAATTTGATTAACAGATCTAGAAGTAAAGATCCGGAAATGAAAATTGGAAATCTGATCTATCATCTCATTTATCTTTTGATTTCAAACCCAAATTACTTCAGTGTATAACAAAAAATATATATATAATTGGCCTTGCTGTTCCAATACTTTCAGAGAGGATTGTATATACCTACAAATAAAATAATAAAAAAGTTTTCTAGGTTATTTACTTTCAGAACCACATTTCCAGGAGAGCCTCAAAAGTGATTGTGCATTGATTTTACCACCTCTCCACTTGGCTGTCCTTCATGTGTGATATGAATATTTCAGCAGAGCTGAGGTTGAAGGTGACTAGGATGATTTGAAATTACCTTGATAAATTTCATTCATACATTGACCCAGAGCCTAGCATCACAAATTAAGAACAAATTTTACATTTTGTTTATTTATTTAGTAAAACCAGTCATGTTATACACTGCTAAAAAGTCATCTTAGCAAGTGGAAATATCTTGAATATAGTTAAATGTATCTAGTATTTCTTATTATAAGGTTACAATAAACCAAATATAAGATCATTAAACCTATTTCTAGACATTATTACTTATTTAAACGTTGTTGTTTTCTTATTCTTTTGGCAGATAATTTTGCTTCTTTTTAGAAATAAATGCTTAAAACTAGTAAAATTATCTGACAAAAGAGCAAGACTATTTCAAGTTTGAAATTAGAACAGATGCCTTGAAATAGGTTTCATAATCTTATATTTTGTTTATCATGGTCTTATAATAGGAAATACTAGATAAATGTGACATTATTCAAGGTATTTCCACTTGCTGTCATTTTTTGCTGTGTAGGTATGTTCTTTAGTAGACATGTAATTAATTTGCTTTTTTAATCTCCATGATAAAGACTACAAAGCGATAATAACAATTATTACGAGCACAGACTCACACACACACAGGGCTCCCAAAGCACTATTAATTTTCTTGATCCCAAGTCTTTTCTCATCTCTGCCCCTTGTCACATATTCTAATATTATTCAGATTGTGCTGCAGAATCCTGATGGCTAATATGAAATTCAATGATATTTTACAGAGAAATGGACACAAATAAAACTCAAACACACATAATGACAACTTAAATAAAATCTAATCTTTAGCAATTATTCTAAAATCAATCATTGCTGATCATAATGTGACTGGCTCTGCATAATGGTGGTGATGCATGGGGATTATTTCAGGGTGCTCTTGGCTATTCCTTTTAATATTTGGCAAACACATAAAAGAGATGTGTGTGTGTGTGGTGGAAGACTGCTGTTTGTATGCATGTGTTGTGGATTTTTCAGGAAGAGCCCATGAAAATTCACGCATGAGCTACTGGTTAAATGATAAACACGTTCTTCCTGTCTGCTGATTGACCCAAATGCGGAGTTAATGACTTCCTGGTCATTCAAGAGTTCAAATACTTCTCCTGACCATCTAATCAATTTTAAGTAATTCGCCTTTGATTCGCATGAACTACCACTGCATGTGTTCAATGAAATCTGCCAAGTTCACTATAATCAAGAACATGACCAAAAACAAACATGACCTTAGATAAACACATGGCCATTTTAAGAGAAGGTGAGGCATAAATAAATATGAGTTGAGCTGGTTCTATAATATACTGCAAATGAAGTGTATGAAAATGTAGGCACGCACACCCCTCTGGCAAACAGGTCTTTTTTTTGGGGGGTCTGCTTCTGATTATCACATTCATCTGGATGTCTGCGGGTGTCGGGGGAGGCTAGCCAGGGAAGTTTACTACCTGGCAACAACCTCTCATGGGACTTCCCACACCTGCTGGGCCCCAGATGTGCTCCCTCATGTTTTTTCAGGTCTCTGCTCTGTGCAAAACTCCCACAGGCCTTCGCCATTACTGCTGAGAGAGGGGTAGAAGAGCTGCTGCCATGCATCGGGCACATTCCACTGGAGACTGCACACTTCTATTGTAATGTCCTGAGGGATGGCAGGGGAAGTGCAAATATATATGTGAACCAAGTTACTCAAAAGAGAGGTGATTTGCATTATAATTCAATAGTAAATGCTCTGCCTTAGAGTAAGCTGTCACTGAGAGTCCATGAGATTCCACTGTGGCCCAATATAAATGCGTATTTAGTCCTTATGTTCCTTCTGTTTCTTCTTAAATTCTATATAAATGCATGCCATGAATATTGATAATACATGAAACCATTAAGGTAGAAAAAAAATTCATTCAAGACATCCTCAATTAAAAATATGATTTGTATTAATTAACCACGGTATGAATCTTGTTTGTAAAGCTTTCTCACTACTTATGTAGAAACATGATTTTGGGAGTGCTATTTATAACCTTACTTTGTGATTTTACAAAATATGCTAAACCCTTTACTGAACCCTTTATAGTCCAATAAGATAAAATATGCCTATTATTGGAGGATAACAGTAGGGTAACTGCAGTTCATTTAATTGAAGATTTAGCACTCACTTTCAGTAACTGCTTTATCCTGGTCAGGGTGTGAGGCAGGAATATACCCTGAATGGGATGACAGTCCACCACAGGGTCGAAGACTTAACGAAGTAAATGTTTTTTGTTTTAAAAAAAAAAAGGTTATTGTTATGATATTATAACAGTGGAGAAGTAGAGTAAGGATCCATTTGCAAATTGCAGCAACCAGAGTGATAACCCAATCCAATTATCTAAAATGTTAAAATAAGCAAAAGTCAAAGTACACTTGGGTCATAAACAACAAATTAAAAAGGGTAATCCAAAGACAAACCCAAAATATAAAGATTCTAAATATAATACACACTACATAAACAAGGCTTGGTACTTACTCAAATGCGGGGAATGGCAAGATTCGGACTGAGTCAGTGTCTGTGAACAGTGTATATACTCGAAATCCAGCATGTGCCCAGGAAGTGAATGCCTGGTTTGGTCATGTATTACCTTGTTACAGATACAGTATATATGTAGACATGATTTGGTACTGTTCTGTCTTTCTGTCTTCAGCATAATAATGAAAATTGAGACTTGCGTATTCATAGATCCCTTGATTGTTAATGAGAGTACAGATCATTTTTGGACATTAACAAAGTCATACCCATAAAGCCCTATTCTTTTCCAAATGTTTATCTTTTTTTAAAAATTATTATTATTTTGCATTTCTCAGTTTGAACTTTGAAATCTTTGTACACTATGTCTCATCATGATGCCCAGCAGTAACAACACTAAGAGATTGTTTGGAGGAAAAATTTGCCAGGCAACCATCTAGGAAAATCATACAGTCAAACAAGACCCATTTCCCTTTCATTCCCAAATGAGGACAAGAATCGTCATCAGGACCCCAAACATGGATGACGTAAACACACATACAGTATGTATTCATGGAATATACTTGTAATACCACTGTATTCATTCCCTGTTATAAAGTGGTATAACCTTATATTGAACAAGTAAACACTAGTGCAGATCAATGCTCCACCGTCTCTTGTGGGTTGTTTATTTAATTATTTATTTACTGTTTGTGTTGAAACTAACAATTTTATGATTGAAATAAGAACGGAAGATGCCTAGGATGCTTCAAACATCTGTTGAAGTCAAAAATACACTTCATGGTGAATCTCTCATGGGTGTATATCAATTTCTATTCTTAAAAAAAAAAAGCAAAATCACTGGATTTAAAACAGATGGCTTCATATCCCACACTCTTACTCTCTCTTGTTTTCAAAAGGTACCATTTAGGATAGAAACTTTGAGGCATGTGATTTATGTTTCTCCACTTACATTTGATATCATACTACATACTAAACAGAGACAGGTTCGGATAGATAGCAACTCAAGGTGAAACATCTTCTGAGGAGAATTTAGCACAAACAAGGTGGTGTATCGATAATGATCAGTGGAACTGAAGAGCTTCCTGAATCCCTGTGCTATAGAGCTCAGACAGGATTCTGAGTGCTGGTGAGTGACCTTATGTTAGATCTCTGGAGCTTAAAGTGACATGCTGGGGAAGCAAGCAAGACCTGTCATTTGCCACAGAAGTTGCCTGCAGCGACCCAGAGGCACTGCTTGTGTAACACACACATTTTGCCCAGAGGCCATTTCCTTTTTCTCATATCATCTCGTTTTATCTATCGCATGATCTAAAGTCTAATGCTATCATATGCACCCTAGTCGCAGTTCCCTATTGTGTTGACTCAACCTTCCTGTTGCTATGAGAAATCTCACTTTAGTAAATCAGCTAAAAGTTTGGGAGCCACATACTAGAATGACAGTGTGTATGATGTATGTGTGGATATACCTCATTTAACACTGTTGTAAAATCTGAGGACATGTAATAACAACAATGCTAAAAGTTGTTTTACCAGCATGGCATTATGATTGAATATGTTTTAAAAAATTGTTATTGTTACGATATTATAACATTGGAGAAGTAGAGTAAGGATCCATTTGCAAATTGCAGCAAACAGAGTGATAACCCAATCCAATTATCTAAAATGTTAAAATAAGCAAAAGTCAAAGTACAGTTGGGTTATAAGCAAGTTAAAAAGAGTAATCCAAAGACAAATCCAAAATGTAAAGATTCTAAATATAATACACACAACATAAACAAGGCTTGGTACTTACTCAAATGCAGGGAATGGCAAGACTTCGAGTCAATGAGTCAATGTCTGTGAACAGTGTATATACTCGAAATCCAGCATGTGCCCAGGAAGTGAATGCCTGGTTTGGTCATGTGTTACCTTGTTACAGATAAAGTATATATGTAGACATGATTGGGTACTGTTCTGTCTTTTGTTCTTCAGAAAAGAACAATAAGAAAAAGAATAATGAAAATTGAGACTCAGAAAATTCACTGTGACAAATGCTATAGCCATGTGACCAATGGGGAGGGTTGTAGCACTTGCAGCTTTTCTCTTAATTTCATTTCTAATAAATCTATTCAAAACCAATCTTGTGTATCTTTGTTTGACTTTCTATACATTTTGGCATGAGATTGGGTTGATTATGAATTGGTATTAGTGTAGGAATTATTATTATTAATATTTTTTTTTACTGTGGAAAAGACACTTTGGACTTTCTTTTCACATCTCCTGGTGGGTGTCGTGGAGGCCACAGAATGAACAGGTCAGTCTAGACTTCCGTATCCCTATCCAGCTTCTCCTGGGGGATCTTCTACAGTCCGGAGCAAACTGCAAGATATACTCCCTCCAGTGTGTTCTTGGTCTGTTTGGTCAGTGGGATGTTCCTGATGTAGCTCTAGCAGGAACCGATCAGAAGGCATCCTTATGCGGTGCCTGAACCACTTCAACTGGCTCCTTTCGATACAGGTGTGTATCTCCTGGATTTCCAAGCTACTTCTCATATCACAGTGCAATCTAAATGACCGTACAGAAGAAATGCTGCCTGTTCACATTACATTATTTTCTTGTTCATTACTGACATATCATGGCTATAGGTGAAGACAGGGATGTAGACTGACTGGTACATAGAGGGCTTTGACTGAAAACTAGACTCCCGTTTTACCGCCACATATAAGCGGAGTGATTGCAATACAACTGGCTCTGAACTGATCTGTTTGTCAATCTCACTTTTTTTTTCTACCTTTGTGAAAAGGTTGAGTTATTTAATCTCATCCACCAGTGACAGGATTTCTCCAATCAACTGAAGGTAGCATCCCACTCTTCCAGAAGAGAACTGTGGCAGGTTCATCAGACTTGGAGCTGCGGACACTCGTCCAGCCGCTCCACACTCAGCACTGAGACATGCAGGTGAATGTAGGAGATCAAATGGTGCCAAGAGAACATATATAGCAAATAACAGGGATGTTACCTGTAGTCCTCCATACTGGCCACCATTCCAAACTTGGCTGTGCCTTAACATCCTGTCCATGAAAATCATGAACACATTTAAAGACAAGACACACGCTTACACAGATTCTGACTTAACGCACAGAAGGCAGAAGCGACTCCCACTGTAATCACACAGAGACCAGATTACATGAAGAAGCAACCTATCTACTGTACTCATGCAGTACCTCCCACAACAAATCTTGAGGCACACAATCACAGGCCTGTCACATCTATACTGGATTAGCATACTCCCATGACCTCCATGCAAGACTACAGAGGTGATCCACTGTTCCAATACCTGGCTGAAAGCTACATTCTTCCTCCTAAATACTAGGGTCTGCCCAAAACCCTAGCGTAGACTTTTCATCTTTGAGAAAAACATAATGAAAATAATTATTCCTCAAGATATAATTATCAGATTTCTAGAGCACCAAAATGCTATGAGATATTTAGAAATTCTAACATTTAGAATTTTACTATAATGATTTACAATAATCTCCAAATGGCTTGACTTACATCCAAAGGTTGAAGAGGAATGACATCATTCTTTCTGAAGACAAAGACCATAGTATCAAGCATTCCTGTCAACTGCACATGCAGTAGTTTATTAACTGTATGACAATATTGTGAGGTTTTAGTCATCCTTTATTCATTTATTCATTTTCAGTTCCACAGTTCCAGTATCCTGGGCAGGGTCATGGTGGATTTGGGAACACTGGGCACAAGGCAGGAATACAATACACCCTGGATGGGATGTCAGTCCATCTCACGGTATCATGCACACACATTTACACTCTCATTCACACCTAGTGGCCAATTTAGAGTAGCCTGCCAGCATGTTTTTACAAAACCAAGGTAAGAGAAAATCAGAGGTAAACAGGGACAACATTCAAAGTTCCACACAGACAGTAAATCAAGGTCAGGGGGCACTGTGAGGCGACAATGCAGGAATTGTATTGAAACACATTACTATTATTATTATTATTATTATTATTATTATTATTATTATTATTATGTGTAAAACATTTTCTACATAGATATCAACCATAAACAATAAAAGTAATTAAGGAAGTAGAGTTGAGGTCTGACATACTGCAACTTTTCCTCCAGTACAACATTTTGAAATGATCATCACCCTTACAATTAATATTTTATGAAACCTCTTCTGGAGAGAACAACAGCACTGAAACTTTCCCTACAACATTCAACAAGGTTGAAAAGCTCTTTTAGAGGGATCCTGGGTCATGTCTCCATGCAGAACATTTCAAATTCCTTTATATCCTTTTTAATCCACATTTGGACTGCTCTCATCAATTAATTTCATGCTAGAAGAAAATTACTTAAGTAGAAAATTTTAATTATTGGTTTATACAGTCATTCCTGGCCATTCATTTTAAAGAGTGCCAATAATTCTGGAGCTGGCAATGATTCGGGAGAAGTTTCTTAACGGAGTGGAGCATTATGAGGCTTAGCTGGATATTTGTTATTGCTATTTGCTTTTCATTTAATGTACAACCTAATAACATAGTTAAATGTTATGCATCGGTTACTGTTAAAATGAATCTAGGAACCCAATCACACCTTATTTTCAACAGGCTTCTCAAACTTTAATAATCAGATTGTTGCTAATTAGGCATGAGCTCTGTGAAAAACCCAGAAGGACTGAACTTTTAAAGAGAGGCTTTTTTTATGTGTTGTCAAAATTTTTGAAGGCCAAGCTCAAAATCAGTGAAGTGCAGAGTTGAAGACTCTACTTAATAAGTCTGTGTGAGACTACTTTTTATCCTCACTGCCGCTGTATTTGTATGTGTGTAACAAATATTGTTTTAACTATTGATGCCTAACACTGTTTTTGATCAACCATTGACGCTCATGGTGTCTATAGTGAAGGTTGAATTTATATAAGCACAAAGGGAGATTAATATGTAATAAGATTTTGATGTTTCTGTCTTGTGCTCAGCACACCTTTGTTTGCTTGATTGCACTGTGGCATGCAGCCCTTTTCTCTTCTACAGAGGTCCCATGACCAGTTTTATAAGCACTGATCCCTGAAACCATCCAGAGCCAAATGAAGAGTCAGTGCTGATAATGATTCTCTCGCGACGTCTAACTAACAGAGAAGAAAGGCACTGCTGTGAATAAGAAGCAATTGGCTATGGGTTGAGTGTTTGCAAATAGCCTTGATGCATAATAATATTTCAATCCCAAAGAGTTCTGCCAGGCAGTATTTTGTGGTTGGAATCTGAATACAAAAAGAGCAGTATGGTCTTGTTAATTGTATTGACGTATCTGAGTTCTGAGACATTAGTGCACGCCTTATTCATTTGGGACCTTGGGAACCCCTGAGCTACTTTAGTGTTTCATTAACTAAGTCAATGATGTAGCCCTTAGCCTCAGTTAATAATGAAAAAGTGTATCAATGTCAGTTTTAACGTTTCTATTAATCTTCTTTCCATATTCCGCAACAAATGTAAAGAGTGCTTCTTCTATTTTTTTCTGCTTCTTCTATTTTTCGGTTTTCTCAGATTAACATTTTAGTCACGGAAGTGTTTCAGTAGCATTGCTCTTCTCTTACATGAGCTGAAAAGTGGCTAAAATCAATGTCCAGCTCCAAGAGATTTGAAGCATCTCTCACTATCCTAATAAATATCCTACCTGGAAAGAAGGATATATTTCCCATGGTCGCTTATACAAACAAAGCTGCTTAGATATCAACCATGAGAAGATTTTACCTCTGTAACTTCCCCTCTGGACATCCATATAGCCTCCATGAGGGAGAGGTTTTCAAACCTAGGAAATAATGTAATGTAAATCTGACTGCCCTGTGACAAGCCAATTAGTCAACCATATATGTACAGAAGATGTGAATCACTATGAATCACAATGAGCCTTTCTTTTGTGCCTTTTGTTTTATATATATATATATATATATATATATATATATATATATATATATATATATATATATATATATATATATATATATATACACTGTATATGCATACAATGCTTTCTTTAGTCATTGCTAATCTGCATTAGTGTTATGATCTTAGAGCATATTATGAATGCAGGGAAATGCATACAACAAACAGCCTTTATAAAGAAAATAGACTTCCCTTATACTCTTGCATATAAAATAATTTTATTACATTATGTAATGAATGGATATTACCTTATGCAGGGTGTTTTTATTTATATCTGCAGAGGTGTTAGTAGTAACACTTTGAACCTGTACAAACTGGATGTCTGGGCTTACAGAGTGTAATATCCAAATAGGTAGGTTTCACACCTGACCACCCACCAACATGTGCTAAATTACTGCTTAAAGCACACACCACTGGGTTTTCTGGTTTAAAAAGACTGACTTATGGTTGTTGATGTGTAAAAGGTAAATAATTACTGGATGTAAATGCATTGTTTTGAGTATGTTGTCAAATCTGAAATGTAAAACACTAACGTCTAGGAAAGAAAGAAAGCAGTGATAATCTAATTCAGTGATAATTAGTTATAATCAATAATTGATTTAAAAATAAATGTAGGAATGTTGCCTTGATTAATTTCAATTGTTGGTTTTTACATTGATGCATTGATCCAAATTGTCTGATCATTACACCCCTATTAGAGAAGGTTGCAATGTTTCTACCTATAGAAGACAAAAAATACAAAGGCAAATTATATTTCTCCTTAAAATGTAACTTGATGCTAAACTGCAACACAACTATTTGCAGGGTTGTGGAGCTGTTGGGGAGCCTAAATATTGTGCTTTATTGAATAAACCTGAATAGCACGCAAAACTGTCTGTATTGGACATTCAGAATATTAAACCTTTCATGCAGAAATGTATATGCATATCCAGATTCTTTAGATTCTCTCTCTCTCTCTCTCTCTCTCTCTCTCTCTCTCTCTCTCTCTCTCACTCTCTCTCTCTCTCTCTCTCCTTTTTTTTTTGTTTGTTTGTTTGTTTGTTTGTTTGTTTGTTTGTGTGTTTGTTTGTTTGTTTTTTTTTACAGAAAATGGCATGATAAATGAATTTTCTGTATGATTCTGTCTCAAATATCAGGTATCAAATATAAAAAGTAAATGGATTGTCCATGAGTTGAAAAAAGGCTAAAACAGTATGCCATGAAATAATAATACAAATAAATGAATAAATAAATCTATAATATTTTTTTTTAGCATTCAGGTCTAAAATATGTTATGAAGACAAACATTTTAGAAAATATCATTTCTGAACATACAAAATATACACAGTTTGGGATTGTTGCATGATGCAATGAGGTAAAATAAATCCATCATCCAAAAAACCAAATAAATAAATAAATAAAATACCAAACAAACAAAAAAACCTAGTATTTTAAAATTTAAGGTGTTAAATTAGTAGTCTTGTACCAAACTTTTTTAAATTAATTAATTCATTTATTTATTGTTTATATAGAAGTTTATTAAAAATTGAGAATGACAAATAGTCTAGAGAGCTCCAGACGTTTACGTGAATTTACAGTAATGACCCCCTCTGTGTAATATCAAACTAAGTCGTTTAGCCTTTATGTGTGTGTGATCACAATCTGTGATGTGTTTAAATGCAAATTGTGCTGTAGAGTTGAAAGCCCATTGAAGCGCATTGAACAACTCTGCTGCTGCTAATCAAGGTGCCTTTTAAACTAACCACCCAAAAAGTGATCACACATACAATAAGCTTCAACATTAACATTAAGCTTTATTTGATCCTATAAAGAGGTAGTACATTATAAATATTTTGATGGCCTTCATAGATAATGGGCTACAGTTTAGCAATATTTTTTAGGACAAATAAATCACTTGCATTTGTAGTTTTTTTTTCTTTCTTGTTGACAGTGGTAAAAACATCATTGCCATCTAATTTTATGTGGAAATATTCACTTACTCTCACCCACATTCAGTAACTGCTTTACCCTGGTAAGTGTCACGGAGGATACAGAGACTATACGGGGGAATGCTGGGTGTGAGGTGGGAATAAGGATTCAACGGGACACCATCACAGGGTCTTCGCACCATGCACAAACAGTCACACTTAGGGAAAATTTATCATAGACAATCCACTTACTGGTATGTCTGTTGGAGGTGGAAGAACACTTGCAGGACCTGCAGAAAAGCCACATGGACATGGGGAGAACATGCACAGAAACTCCACTCACAGACATTAACCTGAGCTCAGGATACAGCCAGGAGCCCTAGAGCTGTGAAGCAGCAATGCTACCGACTGTGCCACCATACTGCCCTGAAATAATTTCCTTTGTAAGAATACAGTCCCCTCTGAAACTGTTGGAACGGCAAGGCCAAATTATTTGTTTTTGCTGTAGACTGAAGACATTTGGGTTTGAAATCAAATGATGAATATGAGAACAGAGTTTAGAATTTCAGCTTTTATTTTCTGGTATTTATATGCAGATGTGCTAGATGACATAGAACATAGCACATTTCATATCAGACCACCCAATTTGTAGGTGAGCAAAAGCACTGGAACATGTGACTGACAATAAATATCTCTGAACATCTACTCTTGGTTTTAGCCTTCAATTTCACCTGTGAAGACTGCATTTGTTGTTAAAAAGGATAAGCCAACATGATGATCAGAGAACTGTGTATGGGAGAAAAGCAAGCCATTTTGAAGCTGAGAAAAGAGGGAAAATCAATCAGAGACACTGAACAAACATTGGGCATAGAAAATACAGCCATTTGAAATGTCATGAAAAAGAAAGAAACCACTGGTGTACTGTACTAAGCAACAGACACTGAATGGGTCGGCCAATGAAAACAGCTGATGACAAAAACATTGTGAGAGCTGTGAAGAAAAACCCAAAAACAACAGTCAGTGACATCACCAACAACATCCACAGGGCAGGGATGAGGATATCACAATCCACCACTCAAAGAAGACTTTGAGAGCAGAAATATATGCAAACCACTCATGAGCAGTAAGAATCAGAAAGCCAGATTGGAATTTGTAAAGAAATACAGCGATGAGCCACAGAAGTTCTGGAAAGGCCAAAGTGTGGAGAAAGAAAGGATCTGCTCATGATCCAAAACATAGAAGCTCATCTGTGAAACATGGTGGAGGTAGGAGGAACAGGCTCACTAATCTTTATTGATGGTGTAGCTCATGATGGTAGCAGCAGAATTAATTTATAAGTTTACAGGAACATTTTGTCTGCCAATTTACAGAGAAATTAATAGGGAGGAACTTTATCATGCAGCAAGACAATGATCCAAAACACACTGCCAACTCAACAAAGGACTTTATCAGGAGGAAGAAGTGGAAGGTTTTAGACTGGCCAAGTCAATTACCAGACCTTAACCCAATTGAGCATGCATTTCACCTCCTGAAGAGGAGACTGAGGGTAGAAACCCCCCAAAACAAACAACAACTGAAAGAGGCTGCGGTAAAAGCCTGGAAAAGCATCACAAAAGAACAAACCAACAATTTG
The DNA here is from genome assembly GCA_023630585.1 of Cranoglanis bouderius. Taxonomy (NCBI): domain Eukaryota; kingdom Metazoa; phylum Chordata; class Actinopteri; order Siluriformes; family Cranoglanididae; genus Cranoglanis; species Cranoglanis bouderius. The sequence goes on from CM042561.1 coordinate 10,501,288, forward strand.
CCGACTTCAGTGAGTTGCAGGCTCAAGCAAAGGATATGCAACCAAATATTAAATGTTATCTTCTTTTATTTACTTCAAGACTTATCTGTTCCTATACTTTTGCTTGTCTAAAAAATGCATGGTCTGATACAAAAGCATATATGTTTTATGTTGTTTAACACATGTAGATGTAAATACCAGGAAATAAAAGCTGAAATCGTAAACTATCGGCTCATATCCGTCTTTTGATCTCAAAATGAATTGGCCTCGTCATTCCAATAGTTCCAAGGAGGACTGCACATTTCCACTGTAATTTTCCCTAAATATTGTAGTGTTATCTGATTTGGTTTTATGTTGTTGGATTTTCTTTTATGTTGTGTTATGCATCTCTTAACCACCCTTTTAAGTCTGTGACTATGCTACCAGTGACCTTGATGAAGGAAGATTTTGAATATCTGTGTTTCTGAAACTAAATTAAATTCCAAATGTACTTACACTATATGGCGAAAAGTATGTGGACAGGAGTATTTAACATCCAGTTCCAAAACCATATTCATTAATATTAAGCTGTTCCTACTTTGCTCTTATGAGGGAAAATACTTCTGGGAAGGCTTTTCACTAGATTTTGGAATTTTGGCTGTGGGGATTTGCTTATTCAGCCGCAAGAGTGCAAAAGTTTGGGCACTGATGTTGGGTGGGAAGGCCTGGTGTGCATTCAGAGTTCCAATTCATTGCAAAGGTGTTCAGTGGGGTTGAGGTCAGGGCTCTGTGGCGATCCATCAGAGATTTTATTATAACTACAGGCATGCCTTCATGCTTGAAGGACCTCTTTCAGAGCAACCTAGCAAACAAAAGCACTAATTTATTTTAAATGTTGTTCAGAATACGGAGATTTAACATACAGTATCTCACAAAAGTGAGTACACCCCTCACATTTTTGTAAATATTTTATTATATCTTTTTATGCGACAACACTGACGAAATGACACTTTGCTACAATGTAAAGTAGTGAGTGTACAGCTTGTATAACAGTGTAAATTTGCTGTCCCCTCAAAATAACTCAACACACAGCCATTAATGTCTAAACCACTGGCAATAACAGCGAGTACACCCCTAAGTGAAAATGTCCAGATTGGGCCTAAAGTGTCAATATTTTGTGTGGCCACCATTATTTTCTAGCACTGCCTTAACCCTGTTGGGCATGGAGTTCACCAGAGCTTCATAGGTTGCCACTGGAGTCCTCTTCCACTCCTCCATGACGACATCACAGAGCTGGTGGATGTTAGAGACCTTGCACTTCCATTTGAGGATGCCCCACAGATGCTCAATAGGGTTTAGGTCTGGAGACATGCTTGGCCAGTCCATCACCTTTACCCGCAGCTTCTTTACAAGGCAGTGGTCGCCTTGGAGGTGTGTTTGGGATCGTTATCATGTTGGAATACTGCCCTGTGGCCCAGTTTCCGAAGGGAGGGGATCATGCTCTGCTTCAGTATGTCACAGTACATGTTGGCATTCATGGTTCCCTCAATGAACTGTAGCTCCCCAGTGCCGGCAGCACTCATGCAGCCCCAGACCATGACACTCCCACCACCATGCTTGACTGTAGGCAAGACACACTTGTCTTTGTACTCCTCACCTGGTTGCCGCCACACATGCTTGACACCATCTGAACCAAATAAGTTTATCTTGGTCTCATCAGACCACAGGACATGGTTCCAGTAATTCATGTCCTTAGTCTGCTTGTCTTCAGCAAACTGTTTGCGGGCTTTCTTGTGCATCATCTTTAGAAGAGGCTTCCTTCTGGGACGACAGCCATGCAGACCAATTTGATGCAGTGTGCGACATATGGTCTGAGCACTGACAGGCTGACCCCCCACCACTTCAACCTCTGCAGCAATGCTGGCAGCACTCATATGTTTATTCTGCAAAGCCAACCTCTGGATATGATGCTGAGCACGTGCACTCAACTTCTTTGGTGGACTATGGCGAGGCCTGTTCTGAGTGGAATCTGTCCTGTTAAACCACTGTATGGTCTTGGCCACCATGCTGCAGCTCAGTTTCAGGGTGTTGGCAATCTTCTTATAGCCTAGGCCATCTTTATGTAGAGCAACAATTCTTTTTTTCAGATCCTCGGAGAGTTCTTTGCCATGAGGTGCCATGTTGAACTTCCAGTGACCAGTATGAGAGAGTGTGAGAGCAATAACACCAAACTTAACACACCTGCTCCCCATTCACACCTGAGACCTTGTAACACTAACAAGTCACATGACACCGGGGAGAGAAAATGGCTAATTGGGCCCAATTTGGACATTTTCACTTAGGGGTGTACTCACTTTTGTTACCAGTGGTTTAGACATTAATGGCTGTGTGTTGAGTTATTTTGAGGGGACAGCAAATTTACACTATTATACAAGCTGTACACTCACTACTTTACATTGTAGCAAAGTGTCATTTCGTCAGTGTTGTCCCATGAAAAGATATAATAAAATATTTACAAAAATGTGAGGGGTGTACTCACTTTTGTGAGATACTGTATGTTAAATCTCCGCATTCTGAACAACATTTAAAATAAATTAGTGCTTTTTGTACAAAGAACATGTGTTTGTCTGAAACAGTGGATAATATACAATCATTTACACATAATTTATACAGCCATTTTCATGTTTTTGTTTTTTTTAACCATTATAGCGCCACCAAGTGGCCAACCACTACAATTTTTGTCAAGTTACCTCAGGCTGGGCCCTTACATAAGTTTGGTGAAAACATCTTATTCCACTTAAGCGTTATTACTATGTAACTAATGTGGCCAAGTCCACTACTTTTACTTTTGGCATGCTGATGACAAGTAAAATCGAAAGTTGAACTTTTTTTTGGATAATTATTTATAAATACACTCCAGAGAATCTTGTAGCACTTGTTTTGTTGACATTGAGTGAAAAAACTTATTATCTGAAGTATTTACCTGTTACGACCCGTAGGGTGAAGGAGATGAGCAGGATGCACTTGCAGGGTAAAGTGTTCAGTTTATTAGGTACAAATGAAACAAACCCTTCAAATGAAACTTCACTAAAGCTAAATAAGAAGAGTGATCTGGAAATCACGAGAACAAATCGCACGGTACTAGAGAGGTGATCTGGAAATCACGGGAACAAAGCGCACGGTTAAACACATCTAATCAAAACTATAATATACTATAATATCGCTAAAGCTAAACAAGAAGAGTGATCTGGAAATCACGAGAACAAATCACACGGTACTAGAGAGGTGATCTGGAAATCATGGGAACAAAGCGCACGGTTAAACACATCTACGCTAAACTATAATAGACTAATACTCCGCCCCGAAGCAGAAACGGAGTGGCGTATTTAAACACAAAGAGATCACATGTCCAAATCGATAACAGCTGAAACTCGTCAATTACACAATAAACATGAACCAATGAGAGTTACAGAGGCGGAGACATGACACAGACCAAAACATAAGCACATGGGAGAACACGGGAGGTGGAGATATGACGTGAATACAAAAACAAAAAAGCACATGGCAGAGGTAAACAACACGTGAGTCTTTATGAATGGCGCTGGAATGTGCTCCGTAGAATGCGGAAGGGCACTGCTCTGTTTATCAGCGCAGCGAGATATACTGCTCCGTCGCAGAGCCGCGAGTGGGAGAGCTAACATTCCCAAACAGTTTGACAGACACGAATGTTGTTTAGAATTAGAAGAGCTATCACTATCAGCTATTACTTGTGTTTTTTGACAACACTGCATTATATACAACCGTTAATACCTACAAAAATTGTGATAGCACCACCTAATGGACGATTTAAAAAAAAAAAAAACTTTGCACAAACCTCTTAGACCAAGAGTCAAATAGGTCCACCAAGTTTCGTTCCGATCGTCCATTGTTAACCTTGTTTAATAGCTGCTGAAAACTGAGTGGCCGATGATGGCCATGTTTTTCAACATACGTAAATGTCCTCATAAACAATGATGGAACCTGAGACAAAAACACCGTATGCAAATTTCGAAGTCAATCAGATCAACAGTTCCATATTTACAGCCAATTTAAGTTTTTTTGGTATTATAGCGCCACCATGTGGCACAACCACACAAACCTTTTTTGTGCGACCCTAGATTGACCTCATACATAATCCTGCCAAGCTTGGTGAAGATATATCATTTCATTCAAAAGTTATAACCATTTATGTAAAAGTGGCCATGCCTACTTCCTGTGTTTTCGCATACTGTAGCTACCTTGAGTCGAAAGTTAAAACTTTTTTTTTGCTAATTATTGATACAGAGACTCCATCGAATTGTTTGGCACTGATTTGGTCCCAATCAGACAAAAAAACTAGGACTAGTTTGCAAAAGTAGGTTTTACGAAAAATCCAAGATGGCGGATTTTTTAATATAAATTTTTTATGTTAGCTAGCTTTAATTAATTCATGGATTTATAAAGTAATGATTGTTGGTGATCATTAAAAGAATCAGATTTCACTGTGCCAAGACCATTCAGGTTTATGAAGGATCACTGTTGGAATTTCTTGCACTATGTTGTATGGTCAGTGTGTCTGAAAACCAATAAACTAAACTTATAATATAATATAATATATTAATATTTCTGTCAAAATATTTCTGTCAAATAATTGCACTAATAAATTTCAGACTAATTTATGAGAATTATGATACACACTGTGATGCCACAGCTTGAGAATGTGTAGATTTCAAGGCAGATCCTGTCCCTGCTGAGACATAAATACAACACTAATTTGTGTGTATATTTTTGTCTGCATGTACAGCACGTCTTCTTGTGAATGATGGATTATGTGAAATTTAGGGCAGGGAGAATTCTCTGATCATATCAAGACAGCTTAAGTCAAGTGGACTGTGAAGAACTGCCATGTTTACGAATGTTCTCTCCCTGCTCCTCTATTCATCAAATTATGTGGAAGCCTCTTTATCCTTTGGTCTTTTAGTCTTACACACAAACACAATGAAAATCTCATAATTTCACTCACTACCTATTAGAAACATTCTTCACTGTTTCAAAAGGAAGGTAAGGAATAAAGAACCATATTCAGGCTGTGCACGACTACAACACCCATAAGCGTTTTACTATTGCTCTCTGTTCTCATGTTATGTTTGATAAAATCATGTCTCATTCTCAATGATTCATGTTAAGTAAAATTGGACAAAGTGAGATAAAAGCAATAGTCTTATTTGGCAACATGAATCACATTATTGCAAGAAAATACATTCCAACAAGTATGGCAAGACTTGTACTAACATGTACATAAGGTGGTCATTATTCATGCGTGAATTCTTAAGACTCACATCGTAGTTAAGGTTAGTTCTTCATTAGTTTGTGATTAGTACATGCCTTAACTCATCATTAGTTCATATTTAAGTAAGTGTTAAGGAGGTATTAATGCATGATTATTCATGTATTGTTAATGTAAAGTGTTACCACTTTTTTTTTAATTAAATGTATCAAGGTTGAATATTTAATTTAAATAAAAACTTAAGTAAAAGTACTATGATTTAATTATACCAAAAAAGTCAGTGTTACAGTGTATAAATCATATATTCAGTTACTGTAACAAGCGAACTTGTATTACTTGGCTTGCACAGGTCTATCATGTACTTGCTTTAAAGGCTGATGTTAGTGATGTATGTGTTCTTTGTATTCTCTTATCTGAATTTATATGTGTTCTCCAGCATGTCTTTTGGCAAACTACTTCATGTTAGCTAGCTGGCTTGCTACCACTGGATCTGCAGGAAGCCTGATTTACTTTCCAAATCTGGAGCATGATGACGTATGATGTGTTTGTAATGTTGTGTAAGGTATGAAACCCACCACAACAGCTCTGACTGAGAATGAATATTATAAGACAAGGTGACTAACAAGAGCTCAGAAACATGCCAAAACACATTGCAAATTGCAAATAATTTGTAGCAAAACAGAAGCATTAACTATTCTAATGATATGAACCCACAATCAGTCCATGGAGATGTTGAATAAAATGTCTTATGCAAAAATAATTTATTTGATTTTCTTTGATCACCCCAAGTCCTGGATAAGCAGTGCAGAGCAGGATCATTTGTTACAGTTTTACAGGTATCTAGTTGACAAACAAAATAGCAAAAAATTAATCAAGTAAAATTAAATTAGTTCCTCTGGTGGTGGTGTACATTTATGGTAATCTATATTTCTGCATTAGCATTCCATACAAAAAAAAAAGCATTTCTAACATTAAACAAAAAAGTGTTTCAAACAGCCCAAGGCTTAGAGAGCTTCGTTCATCATCCAGCCATTCTAATGAAGAAATTTACTTGGAAAATGGAAAAAAGAAAAAGCCTATGTTTTGCTTCACAGACTGCTGCTCTTGTGGGTTTAGCACACCATACGCTTGATACTTTCTTGTCCACTGGAATGTTGCGTGGGCCTTCATCATTATAGCTGATATGTGATGCGATATAAAACAAGAAAATGATCTGCAACACTGTCTGTCTCGTTCACAGGCATTCAGAGATTAAAGGAACTACTGCTGGATCCAAAAAGGCAACATTTATTAATTGTTTGCTTGTATGAGAAGAGGAGTTTTTGACCCTAGTCTTGTGCATTTAATTATTGATATAAAGGAAAAACATAAAGTAAACCACAGTATGTCTATATAGGTATATATAGGTATTGTTAATGGTTATTTCAAGTTAAAAGATGAAAAATACCAGATCCTATCCAAATATTAAGCATTTCCTTGCCTTGCTGTCCCTTTCTAAAACTGTTATTAGCTCATTATTTACCATCTCTACATTGTGTCTTCTCCCTGAGTTGGGGTGATCAAAGAAAATCAAATAAATTCTTTTTCTTTCTGCTTCTTTCATTACATTTGCTCGTTATTTTCACATAACCAGGCAAACAAATTGGCTGATGTGGCTGTTGTGGCTATTTTTGATGGTGAGCATCACCAGTGATTTTAATGAATACTGCTCTCTGTGAAGGTTTTCAGACCTTAGGGTCATGTTGGACATCTCATAGTGGTACAGTAAGTCTACATTTTTGGCTAGTTCTTCTGGGGGAACCCTGAAAGAATCTATAGGTAGAAACAGACAACACAGTGTTTCCCTATCAGAAAGAGCCTTTAAGGAAGACAGAACCATCAAGGAACCCTTTAGAAAATATTTTTAAATCCAGGGTAAAGATCTACCAGTTCAAACTGGCACATTCGTAATTCCTAATATTAAACATACCATTTATGACTGTGATAAATCTACTGAGTTTTCAGTTAATGTCTATAGACATTATACCTTTAAACCTTAAAAGACCACTAGAAAATTAGAATGTAAATGTCAAACTAACTTGGTAGTATTCCAAATTGCATGGAATGAGCGCCTTTTTTGCTATAGAAAGGCTCCTAGCACTGTTAAATCAGCATAGCTCTCCACCCTAATAGAATATAATGAAAATAATCCTACATTCTTAGTTATTTAATATTGTAGCAAAATATCACAGTACTGAGAAAGCGCTGGTTAAAGTGGTAAATGACTACTGGCCTCCGATCAGGTTTGTGTCTCCTTGCTTGTGTTGCTTGATCTTAGTGCAGGTTTTGACAATATAGATCATAATATTCTTCTAGATAGACTAGAAAATGTGGTTGGAGTTAAATGAATGGACCTCTCTTGACTCAGGTCTTATTTGACTGATCGGTCAGTTTGTGGATATAAATGATGACTTCTCAATGCATATTAAAGTAAAGTTTGGTGTTCCACAAAGCTCTGTTCTAGACCAATTGCTTTTTCTAGTTAAGTATTATCGTTAGTTACAATTATTCATTAAAAAATATTCATATAAACATTGTATTAGCTTCCACTGTCATATGTTTCAGCAAAGCCAGATCAGAGGAAACCAGGTTAATAAAGCTGAGAAATGTGTAAAGGACATCAGACACTGGATGCTAAGTAACTTCCTCCTGCTTAATTCTGACAAGATAGAAGTACTTCTACTAGGACCACAAGCAGCTAGAAGTAAGCTTTCTGATTACATAGTAACTCTGGATGGCCTTCATCATGTGCAGCAGTAGAAGACCTTGTTGTGATTATTGACTCTAGGCTCTCATTTGAAGGTGATGCAGATAATATTCACTAGGATTCTTTCATCTCAGAAATATTGCTAAGATAAAAAGTATAATGTGGCTGCATAAGGCAGAAAAAATAGTTCATGCTTTTGTTTCCTGGTTGAACTATTGTAATGCCTTGCTGTCTGGATGTTCAAGTAGGTACATAAACTCGCTCCAGTTTGTCCAGAATGCAGCAGCTAGAGTCTTTACTAGAACTAGGAAAATATGCCCACTTCATTGGCTCCCAGTAAGATTTTGCATTGATTATGTAATACTATTATTGCTTTATAAAGCAGAGAATTGTCTCATTTTGGTCTTTTATGATCTGTCACACCTGCTTCAATCAAAAGGTGCAGGCTCTTTGTTGGTACTTCGAATAATGAAGGCTATAGCAAGGAGCAGAGCTTTCTCTTGCAAAACTCCCCAGTTATGGAACAGCCTTCCAATTAGTATACCTACCTAATAAGAATAGCTAAGCATACCTAATCTCTCTTTCTCTTTCTACCTTCTCTCTCTCTCTCTCTCTCTCTCTCTCTCTCTCTCTCTCTCTCTCTCTCTCTCTCTCTCTCACTCTCTCTGTCAAGCTACACATGCTACTCCTGAGATACCAGTGATCCTGACTCCTTCTGCCCTCTGGACCTGCTGCCATCCTGATGTCTACTTCTGCTAGGACAATTGTACACCTGAAAATTACGTGCTACTGCTGAAGATGCCTCACATGAATAGTCTACAGATCAACATGGGTTTACTGTGAATTGTACCATACAGACACCCTAAAGATGGCTGTGGATGTTCTTTGTTGGATAGCTTAAAGACAGCAATAGCTAAGAACAGCCTCAATCACTGAATAGTTCATACCTTCAGTTTGATACTTAACGTTAAAACTCTAATAATTGCTCATTCTCAAGTTCCTTTTAACACACTTAGCACTACTTGACTTTATTGTATACAGTTATAAAGAAATGGTTTAGAATTGCACCATCTTGTGTCATCAAGATGAGGATGTGTTCCCCTTTGTGACTGGTTCCTCTTGTCACCTGTTCTTTTATTTTGTTCAAACTAGTTTTTAACTAGTTAACATGGAGCTCTGGAGAAGCAATGTAAAAATATTATTTTTGTTCCCACATTGTGTTTCCCCTTGGAAGCACAGTGTGGGACTCATACCTGTCACATCATGAGATTGACATGACACCAGGATGGGTAGGTGTGAATTCCCATGAATTCACTTCGGTAAACATGTCAGCATGGCATTGTATTTCAGTGTTCAGACACTTTGACGGCTTTACTCTTCTTTCAAAGTATCAATAATGTTTAATGCATTATCCCTAACAGAGTGTCCCTTGATCTTCAGGTAAAACAGACAGCTTAATCCTAACCCTGCACTTATGAAGTGGTTGTCTTTCAACAATGAACACAGCTATGCATTTTCACTGCACTGCACTGTGTAGGATATGCTGCTCTGCATGTTCATACAAGAAAATCTTCAACCATTAAACCCAATGCAGCCCTAAATGTTCCTTTGGATTGTGCACATTCTTCACAAATTTGCAATTTTTGTGATCATTTTGTTATTCCTTCATTCCTGATTAAAAACTGACAAGCTGACAAGTAAAGAACATTTGAAATGAGATCTTATAATGTCTACAGACAGCAGTAAAATAAAATGGAGAGCAACTGATTTTTTTTTTCTCCTGAGATCAAACAGCACAGAAATCATACATCTCCTCTGTAGAAATCTCAACAAATTCACACATTGTGCACAGATCTGCTAAGATAATCATGTGCCAAGTTCATTTAAGCAAATCACAAGTTTTTTAACCATATTTATAACAAGCATACTAATGCTAATACACATGGAGAGATGTACAGCTTACTTTTGATATACAGTACATATTGTCATATCTACAGTATGTATATTAGATAAGTACACTACAGTATTTTTGATTTTTTGAAGAATACTACACTAGGTGGCAAGTGAAATATTAATTTCCATTTATACAGTGGTGCTTGAAAGTTTGTGAACCCTTTTTTAAATTTATATATTTCTGCATAAATATGACCTAAAACATCATCAAATGTTTTAAAAGTAGATAAAGAGAACCCAATTAAACAAATTAGACAAACATATCATACTTGGTCATTTATTTATTGAGGAATATGACCCAATATTAATTTTGGTATCTGGTGTGACCCCCTTGTGCAGCAATAACTGCAACTAAATGTTTACGGTAACTGTTGATCAGTCCTGCACATCGGCTAGGAGGAACTTTGCCCATTCCTCAGTACAGAACAGCTTCAACTCTGGGATGTTGGTGGGTTTCCTCACATGAACTGCTTGCTTCAGGTCTTTCCATAGCATTTCTATTGGATTAAAGTCAGGACTTTGACCTTACCATTCCAAAACATTCCAAAACAGAGAAATCTTTGAGCAAAGAAAATATCATCTGGAATGCGATGGTCATTTCTAGACTAGACACTAGACCACCTGTACAGATCTTACTTTCTGAGCTGTCACTTCTCTACAAAGCATCCAATGATCTCTCATGTGTGTCCCTTACTGAGATCATTCCTCTGACTACTTCCAGCAAGGATTAAATACAAATCTCTGGTGATTTCTAAGCCTGTAAACCATGGTCAGGATCCCCAGCACGGAAACTCAGATCCTAACCTTCAGGACCCCTGACATGTACTTACATCAAACAAATAGACCGTGTTCAACCTTTTCTGTAGCCAATCCTATAAATATTTATAGTAATGCAATAGACCTATATACAGTGTTTATACACTTTTCCCTACATTACACCTGCATGTAATCAAGCCAGAACAAGATTTTGTTTTTCAGATATTGAATTTATTTTAAATCTCTATGCAATTTTATCACTGTGATTCTACTGCAGTTTCTTTTTTTAGCTATGTGATATAAAAAATATGGAAAGCTGAAGAAAAATATGAAAAAGGAACAAAATGGATATTACGGAAATAAAATATCCAAACAATGCAATACAGTCACATAAAACCATTTTTGTATACACAAGAGGACACTAACCAGATTCAGTTGTTTTAATAATACCCCTGATAAAATGTCAGTAGACATGAGCTAATTTCATCATGGATTATTTTATTGAATTAATTTAAAAGCCATATGCATTTTGTTGCCAATGTTTCATAGTAATACAAGTCCTTGGAAAAACAAGATAACTTAATTTATATAATGGCTTATGCTTTGGTGCTATGGTGAGATCTGAGTTCTTGACTGAAGGACCCTGCTTAAGCGATTACTGAATATTTAAAAAAATAAAATAAAAAAGGTTTCGGAAGAGTGTTATTAGCAGTAATCATTCCAAGTACAGTATGTGTTATATATATGTCGGATTTTGTTTTTGTCTCCACTTTTTAATATTTTAGTCACTTGATTTCTTCACAACACATGCAGTTGCTACAAAGTGTAATTAAAGGAAAAGGAAGTTAGCTCACATGATCTTATGAATTATTTTCTATCAATACTGGGGTCCAGACAGATTAATGACAGTATCATCATAATTTCCTCACAAGCTGGACAGCTCTTAAAAAGACACACCCAGGAAAAACGACATGGCTTAGGCTTTTGGAAATGGCCCATAAATGCATTAGTATCTACCCGGAACTGGAAATGAATCAAATGGCGGCTCTTTACTATTCTACCTCCCACCAGAATTGTATTGAATGTTATTCAATCCGAGCCTCCTACTCTTGTCCACTGTTGCTCTATAAGCTCTTGTATAATCAAGTTCTTTTGAAATACACAAAAGCTTGGTCTTACACACACTGAGGAGCAACATGAGACTGCAACATGCTTGGCCAAATCATTACATTCACCCAGTTCAATAGCTGTTATTGTTGCAGGACAGAGAGGAAAAAAAAAGAAAAGCAAGAGTGCATTTGGGGACCATATTTTATTGTATTCATTATTCAATTCCAGTCCTTTGGGTGGCAAAGTTTCTATGGAAACAAGGTCTAATAAACTAACCAAACAAATATGCACACAAAAATGAAAAATAAATAAATAAATAAATAAATAAATAAATAAATAAATAAATAAATAATACATTGCTTGGTTCTAATGAAGTATACCAGAGGTAGGAAAACAACAAAGTAAAACACTGGGCTGTTATTCTGAGTTCAAAAGTTAAGTCAGTATTTCATGAGGACAGTTCTCTGTATTCAGACAAGGGTTAAACAGGTGCTTAACTTGAAATTGTTTAGATTACCTTCAATGTCTGATAGCCTATAAAATAGCTCTTGATACACAACATCGTATTTCATGTGAAATCAAAACAGTCTAATGTTTTGTGTGAAAGTCTAATATTCTGAATGAAAATTTACTAAACTGGTTATTTATTTATTTATTTGTTTGTTTGTTTATTTATTTATTTAATTCAGTTCATTGGACACACAACTTTGCAGTCATGAAACTGTAGTGTATGTGAGCACTGTATTTTTTCCTGTTTCATTTTAAGTTTTAAGTTAACAATGTTTTGGTTGATTTATGCTCTTGCCTGAAGATAAAAATGCACATAGTATCACAGTAAAGCTGAACAAATAGTCATCTGCTTCTCACATAAGAAGGCTTATGCAGAGACAACCAGTTAATGCTTCTTGGGCCTGTGCACCAAAGACTTGTCCAGGTAGCAACGGCAGCTGGTGCAGCATGTTTATACCAGGCTCTGACAGGGAAAACTGAACCAATCAAACATGACTGCAGTGTCTGTAAGATCTCTGTGCCGATTGGATCTCTTGCTGAATGATTGCCTTATGCCTTAGACATCAACATGTTTTGCTCATTTTGTGTCAGTAGAAAAAAATGGAATTTAAAATTTGAAAAAAAAAAAGAAAAAAGAAAACATAATAAATAAATTCAAATAAAATAAAATAAAATAAACAAACAAACAGAAAACACTGCCACCACCAACAAAAGCATCATCAATGTTTTCTGCTAAAGTCGGCAGAGAGCTGTGATGAGCTCTGTAAGGCTACTTTCACACAGCAGGCAACAGTGGCCCAAATCTGATTCACAGACCAAATCCATTTTTTGTTAGGCTGTTCACACTATGCTTTTAATGTGGCCTATATCTGACATTAATCTGAACTGAATTTAAGTACCACATATGAAAGTGGCCCAAATCAGAATTGAAAATATCAGATTCAGTGTGTTTTTGTGGTTCACACAGCCATGCAAGGAGCAAATCTGTGTCACATTTGGAAAAAAACAGATTGAATTTGCCTGCTGTGTGAACGTGCCCTAAGATGCTTGGAAGGTAAAAGGTAGTCACACCAAAATTTTTATTTGATTCACTTTTTATAGGTCTTTATAGTACATTTACTATAAAGCACTGCATACATACTCTAATACTTGAAATTACCATATTTATACTTTCCTACACCGTAGGAAAGCATATTAAAAGCCCAGGCCATGTATCACACGCACCAACTGTGTTTATCCATCAGAGTATTTGCTATATGTAGAGCTGGGCTAAAAATTTGGGCCCTACTTTCTTCCTATTAATCATCTTCTTCTATTTTTCTATAAAATATATGCTTGCTGGTCCACTGTAATAGTGATGCTTACTGGAAAAACTACATCAGGTGAGTGTTTATTAAATTCTTGATAAATTATTTTATGGAATGTATTGACTTGTTGTGGGTTTTATGGCTGTGTTTGTTGTTTAGGCATTAAATGTCAATCCTCCTGAGCTCATGTGAGGCAAAAGTAGTGAAGATTTTTGCATACAGAATGCAAAGTCAGCCTTATTGGCAGGCAGCATCAGAAATGCTAGATGAGTTCATCATCCATAGAGGAGGTGCTGGTGTAGAAAAAACAAGCCTCTTTATTGCTTCCAAAAGAATGACATTTAAGCAGCTTCACCAGCATATGTTGGGAATTACCTCTAACATATGATATTGTGGGAGAGATTTTATTGTTATTTCGATAGTTATTGCTAGTGAGGCAGCACACTGCATTTCTAACAGCACAAAGAAAGCATTAAGCATTGTTTTGCCATTGCTGCATATGTACTATACTATATTACTGATTACTGTAAACAAAAATGCACAGAATGTTCTTTATTTATTTATTTATTTATTTGATGTGAATTCTGACAGTGTTCCTCATATTGCATACACTAGCCATGTCTGCCCATAGTTTCAGGCTTAAATAGCTGTATGTAACATACAGTATCTCACAAAAGTGAGTACACCCCTCACATTTTTGTAAATATTTTATTATATCTTTTCATGGGACAACACTGAAGAAATGACACTTTGCTACAATGTAAAGTAGTGAGTGTACAGCTTGTATAACAGTGTAAATTTGCTGTCCCCTCAAAATAACTCAACACACAGCCATTAATGTCTAAACCGCTGGCAACAAAAGTGAGTACACCCCTAAGTGAAAATGTCCAAATTGGGCCCAATTAGCCATTTTCTTTCCCCGGTGTCATGTAACTCGTTAGTGTTACAAGGTCTCAGGTGTGAATGGGGAGCAGGTGTGTTAAGTTTGGTGTTATCGCTCTCACACTCTCTCATACTGGTCACTGGAAGTTCAACATGGCACCTCATGGCAAAGAACTCTCTGAGGATCTGATAAAAAGAATTGTTGCTCTACATGAAGATGGCCTAGGCTATAAGAAGATTGCCAACACCCTGAAACTGAGCTGCAGCACGGTGGCCAAGACCATACAGCGGTTTAACAGGACAGATTCCACTCAGAACAGGCCTCGCCATGGTCGACCAAAGAAGTTGAATGCACGTGCTCAGCATCATATCCAGAGTTTGGCTTTGCAGAATAGACATATGAGTGCTGCCAGCATTGCTGCAGAGGTTGAAGTGGTGGGGTGGTCTGAGCCTGTCAGTGCTCAGACAATACACCGCACACTGCATCAAATTGGTCTGCATGGCTGTCGTCCCAGAAGGAAGCCTCTTCTAAAGATGATGCACAAGAAAGCCCGCAAACAGTTTGCTGAAGACAAGCAGACTAAGGACATGGATTACTGGAACCATGTCCTGTGGTCTGATGAGACCAAGATAAACTTATTTGGTTCAGATGGTGTCAGGCATGTGTGGCGGCAACCAGGTGAGGAGTACAAAGACAAGTGTGTCTTGCCTACAGTCAAGCATGGTGGTGGGAGTGTCATGTGTCATGAATGCCAACTTATACTGTAACATACTGAAGCAGAGCATGATCCCCTCCCTTCGGAAACTGGGCCGCAGGGCAGTATTCCAACATGATAATGACCCCAAACACACCTCCAAGACGACCACTGCCTTGCTAAAGAAGCTGCGGGTAAAGGTGATGGACTGGCCAAGCATGTCTCCAGACCTAAACCCTATTGAGCATCTGTGGGGAGCGCAAGGTCTCTAACATCCACCAGCTCTGTGATGTCGTCATGGAGGAGTGGAAGAGGACTCCATTGGCAACCTGTGAAGCACTGGTGAACTCCATGCCCAACAGGGTTAAGGCAGTGCTGGAAAATAATGGTGGCCACAGAAAATATTGACACTTTGGGCCCAATTTGGACATTTTCACTTAGGGGTGTACTCACTTTTGTTGCCAGACATTAATGGCTGTATGTTGAATTATTTTGAGGGGACAGCAAATTTACACTGTTATTCAAGCTTTACACTCACTACTTTACATTGTAGCAAAGTGTCATTTCTTCAGTGTTGTCCCATGAAAAGATATAATAAAATATTTACAAAAATGTGAGGGGTGTACTCACTTTTGTGAGATACTGTAGGTGTAAATTATAAAAAATAAATAAAATTAAGATACTAGAAATCACAAGAGGAAAATCAGAGTAATTACACTGAACCTTATATTAATTTGATGAGTCTGAGTATCTTTAAGGTAGCATATTATCTTTTAGTGCAAGCTAGCATTAAATACACTCCTGGAAACCTTCCAGGAACATTATATTTACCTTAACCTTTACCCTTACATTTTTTGGTCCAGGGTAGATAGTCTTAGTTTGTGCCTAGAGAAACATAATTATAAATCACAAGAATCTTTCGGTGAGTTACCCTAGTAGAGGTACTGATTTCCTTTTTCTCCCTATAGTTATACTGTTATGAAATACATCTGAAATTTGTATAAACTTTATCACTATTAGTATCAATAAAAATAATTCTTAGAGCCGTATTATTGCTTAATCTCTCAAGAAATAGTAGGAAAATCACAAGTTAAAATGGGAATACATTTACAATGTTGGCAGTAGCAACCCATTAGGGGCCATTTTGCAATATTACAACAATGATAAAAATATTGCAAGGTAGATTCTGGCCTGGTTAATGTGTTTTCAATCAAAGTGCTGATTTAATTAGTCCCTGCATGGGGTTAAACTGCCTTACAGTATGTGCATATTCAATTAGACTGATAAAAGTCACAACCAAATTATAAAACTGGTGGTGGGAAGAATGCCGCAGGGTGCTGAAACTCGCAGTCGCCGCTTACTTGTCAGGGATAATTCCCACCAATGAACATCAGTGTGAACGTTAGGGCCCTCTGCCTCAGCTCCTGCAGGACATATTAAAATAATCCCCCACATTCGTTTAGCTAATCAGAGCATGCATGGACATTAGCTTGGAGAACTAAATGGTGCTATTCAGCTCTGACCTGCATTCTGGTTAAAATGAACAGAGGAGGATTTATTCCTCTGTGTTGGTTTTTCCCAGGTTCACTTATGAAAACCCTGGGTTCTTATTTACTTGACAAAATATTCATAAGGCGCTGTTTTTTGTTCTATAAATCAAGGAGTGCAAACATCTGAGAAAATCCTAAAAGCTGGTGGTTACTCAAACTGCTCCTTAGTCAACACAGCAACATGCTCCAAGATGAACCGGGACAAACACTCAGAAGAGGAAGAACAGAGCAAACAGAAACACGCTGTTACCCCCGTGGCATGATATCAGGAAAAAAAAAATCTCAAAAGTTATCACATTCTGGTGGATTTCAGATCCAACAACAAAGTCAGAGAGAAACTTTTACATCCAAAAGGCCAGACAGCTTGCTAGAAAGGTGGCTAGCTATTTAGTCAGCCAATTGTAAAACACACAAGCACAATGCTGTAAGTATATTCAAATCTACTCAAACCTCTCAACACATTCCTGACAATTCATAATCTGCCAAAGCTCTTTTATGAAACATATCATCCCAAAGAGCTTCTGTATGCTAAAAGCATCCTTTGTTTTAGATCTGCCACTTTATAAAGGACTGCCTAAATGCATTCAAATCCACTTTACTATTTGACATGCTATTTGTATGTCAAATTCACCAAAGTTGATCGTGAAGTGCTTTTTCACATGGATTTCCATACATACCGGAAGTCTGGTTCACCTAAGGAGAGAATTTCCATGGAAATAATAATTCATAAAGAAGGTTTCTTGTTTCACTGTGGAACAGTTACACTATATGGCCATCCCACCATTATGTGATTGTGGAACATCCCATTCCAAAAACATTGGCATTTATATGGCATTGGTCCACTCTTTGCTGCTATAACATCCTCCACTCTTCTGGGAAGGCTTTCCCCTAGATTAAAAAAAAAAAAAATGGCGATAAGAATTTGTGCTCATTTAGTCACATGAGCATTAGTGAAATAGGGCACTAATGTTGTGTAACAAGGTCTGGTTGCACAGTCAGAATTCCATTTCAGCCCAAAGGTATTCAAAGGGGTTAAGGTCAAGGCTAACAGTTTGTAATAAGGGAGTAACACAGTGACACTATACATATCTGTTTATTACTGTATCTGTATTTGGTAGGCCTCCAGAAATGGTGGGCCTAAATAGGAACCCTACCACTCTGCCAATAAGTTCATAATTGGTCTTAACTATCTATGTACATGGGACTTTTTTTTAAATCCTGCTTGCACAGTTGTAGTTTTTTTGTTGTTGTTTGTGCCTGCCCTTGATATTTTTGATGAATTTTTCATGGTTCTATTTCCCAAAATATATGCAATCTAGCAGCATAACTTAAACCACAGTGACTCTGACCAGGCAGTTACTAAGGATGAATGAATGAACCTTGAAATTCATCACGCTGTGATTCATGTTCACTTAATGTATGTGGTTGCTCTTTGTCCTGCAAGCTTCATATCTGACCTCTTGCCCACACCTGATGAAAGTACAAACCTCCTGCTTGTTACGCAAACTTTTTTATTCCATAATGTCCCTAGTCTCTGTTGCACACTCCTAGTCTCGACCAGATGCCTAGTGCACTTTCTATGCATATGTATTTTTATATCTGATTTGAAAACATTATCTGTTCTTTCTGAAGAATGTATTCTTATTTGGTTCCATTCCTAGTTGGCAATATCTTTTGCAAAGCAGAACCATTTTTTGAGGCCTGTCATTTCTTTCATGGTTCTTCAGGATTCTGCTTCATGCTGCATAATACATCATTGACAAACAAAATCCTAAAACAACAAAATATTGTGTTTGCCAATTTTTTGATGGTGTCAGTAGATTGTTATAATGGTTAAGCACTACAAATTAACTACGAAGTACAAAATGTGTTTAAAAATCATATATTTATATATAATTTATAATTTGCTAACATGCTTGCTTATGTTAAACATTAAAAACTATCATCACTCATGTTATTCCAAAATGTGCAATTTATTACATTATATTTCTTGTTGCTTTACTTGTTAAATGCAAGATATTTAATTACATATAACACAAAAATACTATAAATAATTTACTACCTACTTGCCTATAATGAATCATTACTTTAAAATCCATCCCTCCCCCCAACCCCTTCTGTCTACCCAATACAACAATTTTCGCTTATCAAGTGAGATTTTGTGGTTTTTGAGCCAATGTTGGCAGCTATTACAAATAGTCTCTGTGCTGGATTGGCATAAATCAAACAGTTGAGGCTCAGAAATATTTCAGGTGCAGCTGCTCTCCTCCTAACACACTGCCTATGGCATTAGTGTTGACATTTTCCACCTCTCTTATACTGTGCCAGATTTATGAGACAGCACTGATTGATCCTCACAGACAAAGCCACCCCAAATATAGCCATAGAGAGTGTCTGACAGCACGCGGCTGATGGGCCCTCCGAGGAGACTGGATTACCTGCAACAAGGTCCGGATTTAGCGGGAAATTAGAGAGAATCCTGGCACTGTAAATAGGAAGCTTATTTGCTGACAATTAATTAGGACATTTAAGAGACATTAGCTTAAATATTGCATTTTAAGTTTGGTTTGTACATGTGTCTTTTGTATCTATGGTATCTATGTAATGTATGTCTTTGTTATGGAAGTAAACAAAAAAGCAGCATATCCAGTTCATTAAAGATTAAAAGCTGAAAGCGATTTATTAAATATTGCTTTAAAGAACCTCCAAAAACTGTAAATCCTTATAGAAATGGTAATCTATTTGAACCAATTTGGGTAGTAAATCTGTAGATTTGTTTTTTAGTTGTTGTTATCCAGTTCAATAGTGAATTTTCTTACTGTAAAATGAATTATGTAATCACACCCTTTTATAGTCTTATAACATAATAATAATAATAATAATAATAATAATAATAATAATAATAATAATAATAATAATAATAATAATAATAATAATAGGATAAGAGCATACTTAATAATCTGTTCTGCTGTACTGCCTGGTGTGATGCCAGTGCCTGATCCTGGCACACCTCTACTGCTGTGGCTTCTCTTGTCCTCCGAACCTGTCTGATTCATCCTGATGCTCGACTTCTGCTTGGAGCTTTCTGCACTCATGACTCCCCTTCTGCTGGTTCCACATGGATACCCTAAGGATTTGCACTTCCCAAAAAACAATTCATGCCCAAGTCTCACAATTTCTTTAGTGAATAATTTCACTGGGATACTGTAGACTTGTTCCTGAACAGCTGCTGTAATCATAAAGACTATGATGCGCATACTGAACATGCTTTCAACTTATTTAGTACTGTTTGTCTTTACATTGTGCAGCTGTAGAAAAATAATGATTTATTATCTCACAAAATTCCCTTTTGAGTCAATGTTTCTTTAGGGATTTATTTATAAATCTATATCTGGATTGTTGTTTTGTGACAATATGTATTTGTAAAAGTGCTATACAAATAAAATTGAAATGAATGGATATATGAGTGCTTATAGTTTTACATTCTCAACACCATGTGTCTGTATATACTGCAAATAAGGCCATATTCAGGGTTCTTCCTGGAAATCTTCTGTTAAAAGGATATTAGGATATCATGAAGATAAGATATAACAAAACTTGAGTTGCATTATGTTAACACTGTTGCTTGTAAGGTTATAGCTATCTGCTGTGGCATCACTGAACGAGTTTTGAGCCGCTACACTGATTTTAAAGCAAAAAGGTATTTTGTTTGCTTGTATGCCTTGATGCAATTCCATCTCAGATTAAATACAATACAACCTCCACTGCTCAAAGATTTACAGTTAAACAAAAACACATAGCCTTGAATCTGGCCTTGAGGCTGACTGCCACTGCTTTATCAGCTCCGATCAGCACATACTAGGTTAACCACTGGACAAGATAGGGGCAAACAAAGCATAGAATTCATATCAACCCAACCAGGTTTCAAATAAAAATACTGCAAAAGATGAGGTAAACACAGGCTAAAGGTAGCTGTCAGTTGATGTCAGGTGTACACTTTCTAAGAGATGACATGGAAAAATTGGGAGGCTTTTGGAAATGATTGAAGGCTTTACGAATCGAATTTTTCTGTCATTTTCAGTGGACAGAACATCTTCTAAATGGAGTGATAACTTAATCCCACATACTTTTATTTTGATCATGGAAAGCCTTTTCAAATCCTCTAGATTTGATTCCTCTCAATCCAATAGCCCTGACCTAAGCTACAACATGGCCATGCTCAACAGGCCTTGTAGTCTAGTGTATAATATTCATATTATTTAATATTAGGCTTTGTTAAATTAGTCGTTTTAATTCATGTTATATCATGCTGTAGTGCGTTACCCTGCACAAAACTCAGGGTAAAAAAAACAACTGTGTGTTGTTGCTGTTAGGGAAATAATTAAATAAACATCTTGGTACTATTTTCTGTTTTCTATACAGAAAATGTAGGGATTCTTATGTCAGCTTTCCATTGCAATTTGCGATTAGTGTCTTATTCAAGGTTATAGTGTCAGATTATAGAGGAAGGGCAAAAATATTAGGACCCGCAGGTCTCTGACAGACTTATTGATTCGGAGTGTGCACTGCACAGGGGATTTGAAACTGAAGCCTTTGAGTTATGCATATGAAAACTGTTTCTGTCCTCCAGCCATGTCTGGCCAATTTGTTATTCTATATGTTGTTTACACTCAGATACATAAGGTTATGTCACTGTCTATACCATCTTACTACAATTATAACAATATGTATTTCAATATCTTTGCACTGAGTTTGTTGAAGCATAACTGCAAAACAAAATTCAAATGTATCATTTAAAACAGTTTTAACCATTTACTTCTTTGCTCAGCTTTTAAATTTGTATTTAAAAATATATCATTTTTTTTATATGACAGTTACAACAATATTTGGTAGCACTTTATTTTACAGTATGGTAACTACCTACTATTTAATAGATACATATCTATTAAATACAAATAATGTATGGTACATACATTCAAGTGCATAGTAACTTTACTATGCAGTAAATCGTAAATCTACTATGTATGTACAGCAGACCCAGGTGCTAGAGTGTGATAAGTACTTTGAATGGTGAGTAATTACTGTATGTAGTACTTGCAGTGACTACTTAACAAACATTGTGTACTTTTATGAATGTGTAATAGACACATAGTAACTAAAAGGACAAAAATACTATAAAATATTTAGCATTAACTGATGCTAAGAGTCATATTTGGATATGACATAGATTGATAATTATATATACTCTCAGAAATAAAGGTACCAAACTGTACTTTTCACCGTTGATACCACCATGTATGTATGTATCTTTTATCTGTGAAGTTGCATGTGGTATACCTTTGGAGTAAAAGTGCCTTTAGAGTAAAGCTTTAAAGGTACTTCGGTTGTCTTCAATGTCCAATTATGTACCTTGAGGTACAAAATATATACAGTCACAATGAAGGGTACAAATTATTCCTGAGATTGCAAGCACAATATATACAAGTGATACCTTATTACATACCACATTAATTGCTGTATTCAGAATTGTTGAAGTCCATAAGTTATGTCAAAATTTATGTGGGGAAAGTTCCTTGTATTCAGATTTGGTTTATGCAGGTACCTAAGTTGATGTTCTGTGCAGCCTGTTCAGATTATTTAAATTATGTTCACGTAGTTCATGCCTTCCATGCTGCCAGATTTTTTTCATGAGTAATGGTGTCTAAGAATCTAGACCACATCATTTAAATACAAGCACTTACCTTTAAGCACAAAACAAATTAGACAGAAAATGCAGACTGAAGAAACAGATCAGGTTTCTTTTTCTTTTTGCTGTCAGCTGTAATGCAGTGTCTCATAAAAGCAAGGCCCATTTTACAAATGAAAAAATAATTAAAAACAAAATAAGTCAATGATGATAGATGAATGAGAAGATGACAATTATCACATTAATTACTGTACATTTGGTTTAATTTAATAATATGGCTTCCATGCACGCATACCTATACTATGAATATGGCCATAAGTGCTGAAATGAACACCTGGTCTTGTTCAACTATATATTTAGCATTCAACCTGTGCAAATTGTGCTTTATGTGTTATTGCTACATTATCATGCAATAAATGATCAGTGATTGTTGAATTCTAGAAAGTTATAGATATTAAAAACTGCTGCAGAAACCTGGTAGTTATATAAAACTTTGGTGTACAACAAAATCCTTTATTTACTGTATGAAACAGACATCACTTTTAATTACCACATATTTATTAAGTTTATTACTTATAAAATTATTAAATTAATACTGTATGTGCTGCTTAAATTTTGACTTCTGTATTTTATTTAATTATTAATTTTAATGCAAATTTATATTTCAGAATGTGTGCATATGTCTGTGTAAGGCAAAATGGCATTGTGGTTTGTAAAAGAGTATAAGATTAGACAGAAAGACAGAAAGTGTTTCATTGATTTTGCTTCCTCTCAGTTTAATGCTGCCTTAAGGTTTTGCATAAGCCCAGGCATTATTGTGCAGAATTAAACAAGGATTAAAATTCATCTGTTTATAATATTCTTATTGATCTGTGAAAGCGAGTATTATTTAGTTGATCCCAACAGTTGGGTATGGTATTATCGATACCACTGCTACTATATTAAGTTACACGCTATTAACATAGCAGCATATGTTCACATATGTTCACTAGAGCTGTGCGGATTCAGATCGAATGATGAAGCAGGTAATGTTACACTGAAGTCCATGCACACAGAAACTGGGGATGTGTTTGTGTACAACGATTGATTTCATATCTGAGTTTGGCCTCTTACAGACAGAGAGGAGATACTGCATAGGTTTTCCACTCCTGGTTCTTTTCATTCTTTCAAGTCCAAGAATCTTGTTATTTTCAAAGCCTTTATGCCACCCTAATTGGCCCCAGTCAGTTGTCTTGTTAGGTAGACATGGTCCAGCCTGATGTTTCTGCTGCTGCGAGGGTCACTCATTTTTGCAGCACTTCCTTGTTTCACACCAGCTATCTATACTGCTGTAAAATGTTGATGATCCTCTTGAGAATAATGGAGAAGACCATCTTTGCACAGTGTCTGGTGCACAATTCATGGACAGCAAGTGCCGTATCTTCAAGACCATTTTTTAAATGTTTGCAGCTTTCAACTTGATGTGTAATAAGGTTAATTTTTGCTCGATAAAATTGTCACATTTTTTTTCTTTTCTTTTCTAGCTCAAATGGAGACAATGCAGAACTTAATGAAGGCATTAATGAGGGCAACCACACCTTAGTCATATCTCTCTTAATATCCTGTTAGGGCAATTTTCTTCTGATTGATTGTATAACTGACATTATAAAATGTAATTTCTTGAGATTATTGCAATGATCAAAAGTTGAGTTATAATTACGAACACAAAATTGATCAGAGAAGACAAGACAATGCCATTTGTAATGCCTTTACCTCATTGCAGAGTGAATTTAACAGGTATAACATCTCTGAATCAGTGGTGAATGTTTTTAGGCCATTTTCAGTTTCAATATTTCAATACTGCTCCCAGTGAGATAAGTGGTGTTCAAAAATAATTGTATCTTTCTTCTTGTCTTCAACTTGTGTCTCACAAGATTGCAGTGTAATAACTGAAAAGCTGAAATTGTGACAAGTCTGAATAGACTGATTATTGTACCTCAGGATTTTGGTAAACATAATTTTTGTGATGTATTTTAAGTGCAAAATGAGTGTGCCTTATTGTCAAGAAATGTAAAACTCACACATTCTTTTAAAAACAATAAGCATATTTAGCATGAGTGTATTGGCAACATGCTTCAAACACTGACCACATAGTTGAGCAAAAACAAGTTTTGTTAGAGGGTCTCAAACCTTTTTTTATGCCAAGGACTCCTTCCATTGGGATTAAAAAAAAAAAAAAAAAAAAAAAAAAAAAACCTGTGAACCCATAAACATTTGTCTTATAAAAACAATCAAAAATTTTAATTTAAAATAGGGGATATAAACCTATTTTGTTTGTTTGTTTGTTTGTTTTTTTAAATTTTATACCAAAGTGAGAAGACCAGAAGACTACATACATTATATGATTATAATTGCATAGCTGTAACTATGAAATTGACATTATTTCAACTAATTCTAGCCACATGTTAAAAGCAATAGCTCATAATTTCTGTATTTAATAGCATTTTAACACATTGGCCTATAACGAACATTTTGGAATTGAAATAATTCTCCTGTATTAATGGAAAGGGTCTGTCTGTCTTTGTTGGCACAGTTAATTCTGGAGGCAATACAATCATTTTCAAAGTTTAATATATTTAATAATTTATATTATTAAACTAAATACTTGTTATCTTGAGCTTTAGTATATACAATAGATGCTCTTTTCAGTGCTGCAGTTTCACTGCAGTCAATGTGGACAGATAAGTCGTAGAAAAGGGGAAAGTATTGTCATTGCCACTGCAGAAATTTCTGGATATTGTTCAAACACTAGACATCTGCTGGAGTTGCTTTACAATGTCCTATCACAGGACAACTCCAGGAGTTCTTCTTCTTCCTTAACAGTGAGATGTCTTGAAGCTGTAGCATCTAGGACAAATGGATCCTGAATCCAGTCTCAATCGTCAGTGTTAATATGTGAGAAATACAAATGGAGTGAGATATCCACAGACAGGTGACAGGCTGCTTGCTTGGAAAAACTTTGTCATAAAACTTGTACAGTATGTAACTCTGTCTTTTTTTTTTTTTAATGAAGGCAGTTTTTGGTCACTGAATTCCAGTATCCTTCTTGAACAGATAGTTTTAGGCTGTTGAGCAAGTTGAATATGTCATCCAGGCATGCCATCTTGGCTAGCCAGGACAGGTTGGAAAAGAGTGCTGCCATCTTAGGTTTGTCCTGTCTTAGAAACTCAAAGATTGCTGCAATACCTTCTCTCAAAAGAGTCAGCAGACCTCAGAATGACATAAGAGCGCAGCAAACCCAGCTCAGATATCTCTACAAAGATGGCCAAAGAGACATGACTGTATTGTTCTTGATGGAACAAAGTCATTATAAGTGTATTCTGAACAGAATGAAGGTCTGGGTCCATTGATTTGGATTTGAGTTCTTGGCAATACAACATACAGCATGCTGTCATAATGCTCTATTTTGCAGCTTTTATCCGTGCAGCAACCCCACTTTTACGGCCAGTCATTGCCACTACGCCATCTGTGCATATGGCTACACAATTCTCCTCACTAAGTCCAGCTTCTGTGATAAAAAAAAATATCCAACAATTTGAATAGTCTCTCTCCTTTTGTCCTCCCATGTACCTCTTTGAAGAAGAAAAAAAATCATCCAGACTTTTCTCTCCCTGTGGTACAAGAATACAAGTGCAATTAGAGAAGTGTTGGCTATATCTGCTGATTCATCCAGCTGAATTGCAATCTGATTGCATGTCCACAATCTGTCTAATAGTTCTGACTGGATATCAGCCGAGAGATCCTCAATTCTCCTCTCCGCTAAATTATCTGACAAAGGAACAGATTTAAGCTTATTAGCAGCCCATGGCCATAAAATAGCCTCATACAGTTTAACCACTGATGAAACTCTGAAGCTCTTTTCCAATCATGTGTAGTTGTTTTTTTTTTTTTTTTTTTTTTTTTTTTTTTTTTTTTTTTTTTTTTTTTTTCCTCCCAGCAAAAAGTCTATGATACTAAATAATAAGCCTTTAGCATTTTCTTCAAGGTTGTGGCTGTTCTTGTATAGATTGTATACTTCACTCCTGCATTGAGATTTTTATTTATTTATTTATTTATTATTTTTATTTTTTTATTATTATTATTATTTTTTTTTTTACTGGCATAATCAGGGAGCTTCGTGACAAGATGTAACCACAGCTTGGCTGCTTTCATAGCCTTTTCTTTTGCTAACATCTTGGCAGGTGGCACATAATGGCCTACCGTTACTGTTTTCGGTAAAAGCAAATGCAATGTTGTCATCATCATACTTTCAGTTTATAGTTGATTTGGCTTTAGATTATGCTAAGTTTTCATGGTTATTGTAGCAGGTGCTTCTAGAGTAATTAGGTTAACATTAACATGTGACATTAGGTTTGTGTGGGTATGAATGCATATCATGTTTCTACTGGCTCATGTCTAAGTTTTTATTGGCTCAGACAAAATTAAAGTTGAAGTGATGGCAGCAGATCATTTTATATAGGCTGCTATATTTTAAGGTTAAATGTGGTGCAAATACAACCACAGTTACACCATTTTAAAAATGTATTAAAATAGTGAACCTTCTAGTGTCATAGGCCCTTGAGGTTCTGCGCACCCCATCACAGTTTATGTTAAATGTTTTAAATCAATCAATCAATCAATCAATCAAACAATCAATCAATCAATCAATCAACCAATCAAACAAACACTGTAGAATTCCCAGTGTTCATTGTTCTCCATGTGCTCTTGTTTATGTTTGGCCAAGTGTCTTGTGTTTTGGTTTTAGTCTTGTCTCCATATCTGTCATGCCATTGGTTGGTTGTCATATTCTGTTCATCTGTTCTGTGTTGAGTCCTTGATTAGTTTCTCTATTTATACCCTGTTGTTTCTTAGTATCTCCATAAAGTCTTTTTGATTGTTTTGTGGAATTCTGAGTCTTGGTTTTTCCATTCTAGTGCTCTCCAATTTGTGCCCTGTATTCTTGTTGCTGATAATGGATTATCCTAAGATAACTTTGACTGCCTGTGTTTTGACTCACTCTACAAATGGTGATTATGATTTGTGGATTTGCCAGAATAAAGCCCATGCTGGGTTTACGCACTTGAGTCCTGCCTCATTCGCCAGCACATTACAAACTAAAATAAATAAACAATTAAAAATCTTGCCTGTGTAGGTGTGACTAAAATAACTTGAAACAGCAATGCATGTGTAATAACTGAGTAGACACATTACAATTTTGGCAGTGTACTATTATACTGGTAAAAGCAAACAAGATAAATCCTCATTTAGGCACTGACCTGAATTTAACTTGGCTATATAATCATAGCAATGCTTTCACTTTGGACAACAGCTCTTATACTTGAAGGGTGTAAATTTTCACCATTGCTAAGAATATTTTTTGCCCTTCCCCAGGAAACTGAAATCCTATACACAAAAAATTGCAAAAGGTTGTTTATTGGGAAACTGAGACATTTGTTTGCACTCAGAAGATGACACTTTATTAGGACTTTGCTATCAACCAGTGTTGTGCATCATCTATCAGGCAATCACATTCACCGTCCCTAAAATACAAAGAAAGTAATTGGACCTCAATCAGTAATGGGTGTAAAGCTTTCAGAAGAAAGAGCCAGGTTGAACATTTCTCTGCATCTCACAGCATATGGTCGAAATGTAATACTTTCCCAATATTGGCAAGCTGGTTTAATAATTCATGGCATAGAGTAGGAGATCTAAGAACCATTTTCTCTGTTCTTGCTAAGACTGCATGTTTTTGGGGGAGTCATTTATAATAAAACACTTCATCTTCGCGTTGTCCTGGCAATGCCCCCTACACAATAGTGCAGATTTTATGTTGTACTTGGTGGGGGGTAAAGGATGGTGCTGGGCTCTGTTTGAATTTCAACAACACTACATCCTCATGGGACGTGTACTTTGGCAGCTTGGAACTGTGGTGAGTTTGCAATAGCTGGAAGGGAACCCACGCTTTGATTTGAAATTGTGTATTCTTTCATTTAGCCAGTGGACTTTAACTCCCACTGGCAAGCACAGTGATCTGCTTTGGAGGTGTTAGCTTAGCTTATTATGTGCTTGTGGCTGAATTTTTTTCATACCTGATGATTCCCCAATGGAACTTAATAATGAGTGGTAATTTTGATTCATACTTAGTCCTAGTCTTTTGTAAAAATATTGGTTTTTTTCACATTTTAGTTTGGTTGTTTTTAATTTTAATTAAAAAAAAAACATAGCAAATGACAAAATTGTTAATATACTGTATACAGAATATATTGGTTGAATTCAGATCAGCAGATATATCCTCAAGAAAAAAGGTGTATATTGTATTCTATAGAATCATGGCTTCTTTTATCAAAACAGATTCAAAGCCATTTTTAGTCCCATGTTTACAGATTTGGAACACATATTTTCATTGGTTTAGTCCTTCACTTCCATCCTCAATTACAAGTTTTAAAATATTTATCTCTAGCATACTTATTCATGATATCAATAAACCAAAATCTTCAAATTTATCATCATCATCATATTCTAATATTGTATGAACATGGTAGACTAAATAAAAAATTAGTACATACAGCAATAACAAGAACAACAACAACAAGGTTTAGAAACAGTTCAGTTTGAACAGATTAAGTACAAATCACAGTTGAAAAACACCACTAAAAAGGAAGTAAAATTTTATACTTCATTGCTTGCAGTAGCTTAATGAAAACAACAACAACAAAAAAAACAAGTAAACATTGATGTGAAAGAGGAAATGTATTAATTAACCGTGCTTTAATTCCTTGTTAAATGGAACACCAGACTGCTTTACAAATGAAAATTTCCAATGGTGGCTAGTCAAAGCCACCTTTTCAGCTTTTTCAGGTAAATGGGTGCATTTAATAACTTTATTTAAGTGAACACATTTATGTTGCATAAAATGAATGAAAAAAAATAAACACTCTCACTTAGGTTTCTCTGGTGTGAATATAAGGTAAGCTACTTAGCCAGCATTATATTACCCCAGCAAACACAGAAGGTTTATTTTAAAATTTTATTGTATTTATTTTCTTTTTGAAGGGATAAAATGTTTAATCACAAAAACAATGCTGCTACAGTTTAGCATAGTTATAAAGTTCAGAGAAGTAGACAGGTCTTGAGTTTAGCTTGCAGTTTGCTCAACCACAGCAGTTTGGTATGAAGAAAAATGCTTCATTTTTCATCTTTGTTTTTAAGAAAATGAATACTGGTAATAATAAACTAATTTTGCTTAATTATTAACAGTGCTTGGAAACAGGTGGCTAATATATTAGACTAGTTTCAGTGTCAAAAATAGATAACATATTATTTACAGTAGGTCAGTGTAGCCAAATGTTGATTATACTTGTCCATTTTGCAGAGTGTTTTATACAAAGCAACAGCTGGGTGGGGGTGGGGTAGTTGTGGGGGGAGGTGATAATCAGAGCATCTGACTGTGTAAGAGCTGACAGTGATACCAACTATACTCCATGCAAAATGAAGCAAATAAAAGTTGCTGGAACAACACTATACACAGTTAAACACAATATTTGAAGTAAGTGGCAGTAGACATGAGTGCTACAAACATTATATTACAAACACAAGTGCTACAAACATTGGGGAAACTACTAACCCTATTTCCATAAAAGTTGGGATTTTTTCTAAAATGTAATAAAAACAAAAATTTTTGATTTGTCGTCTCTTGAAATTTAATGAACTGACAAATGTACAAAGAAAATATATTTGACACCAACTTAATTGTATTTTGTAAATACTGAATAAACAAATTTTAAATTTTGAATTTGAAACACTCAAAAAAAGTTGGGACAGAGGCATAATAAGACTGAAAAGTATATAGAAAATTCAAGTAACACCACTTTGGAGGATCAGGTTAATTGGTAACAGGTGAGGGTATCAGAATTGGGCATAAAAGGAGCATCCACCGAAAGCTCAGGCTTTGCAAGCAAGGATGGGTCGTGGCTCACCACTTTGTGCCTAACTTCGTGAGAGAATTGGCAGTCTTTAACCATCTACAGTGCATAATATTGTGAAAAGATTCAGAGAATCCAGAATCCAGAGAAATCTCATTGCGTAAAGAGCAAAGCCGGAAACCACTGTTGAACGTGTGTATCCTTCGAGTCCTCAGGCAGCATTGCCTGAGAAATCATCATGCTACTGTGATAAATATAACCACATGGGCTCGGGAGTACTTCAGAAAACTGTTATCACTTAACACAGTCCACCGCTGCATCCAGAAATGCAACCCAAAAGCTAGCATCTGTGATGGTATGGGGGTGCATCAGTGCCCATGGCATGGGTGACTTGCATGTGTGTGAAGGTATCATTGACGCAGAGGCATATATTGGGATTGTAGAGAGACATACTTCCGTCAAGGCAACGTCTTTTCCCAGGAAGTCCATGGTTATTTCAGCAGGACAATGCCAGGCCTCATTCTGCAAGTGCTACAACAGTGTGGCTTCGCAGACACAGAGTGCGAGTGCTTAACTGGCCTGCCAGGAGTCCAGATCTGTCTCCTATGGTGCATCATGAAGAGGAGAATCAGATAATGGTGACCAACGACTGTTGAGCAGCTGAAGTCTTGTACCAAGCAAGAATGGGCAAAAATTCCACTTGCAAAACTGCAACAATTAGTATCCTCAGTTCCCCAACGATTAAAAAGTGTAAGTAAAAGGAAGGGTGATGTAACACAGTGGTTAACAGGCCTCTGTCCCAACTTTT
The DNA here is from genome assembly GCA_023630585.1 of Cranoglanis bouderius. Lineage (NCBI taxonomy): Eukaryota > Metazoa > Chordata > Actinopteri > Siluriformes > Cranoglanididae > Cranoglanis > Cranoglanis bouderius. Next base: position 10,532,494 of record CM042561.1, read on the forward strand.
TTAGAGTTTGTTGAAGGCATCAAATTCTAAATTTGTTTATATTTACAAAATACAATTGAGTTGGTCAGTGTAGACATTGAATATTTTTTCTTTGTAATTTTGTCAGTTAATTAAAGTTTCAAGAGACTTGACAAATAACAGATTTTTTTTTTTATTGCATTTTAGAAAAAATCCCAACTTTTCTGGAAAAAAGTGACTACTTTGCAGTTGTAAATTGTCAAACTACAAGTGACTTGTGATTTAAAAGAGCTAAGCTACAGCCAAACATCCCTTTTAATAAAGAAGATAGCTACACTACAAGCTAATAAGAAAAAGTAAGGTATTGCACAAAAATAAAATGTACGTACTTTGTATAAGGTATGCCATAATGAAGAATGTTTGGTTTTCCATTTCTAAACCACTCTTAGTAAGGAGCAGTTTACTTAACTGTACAGCAACAATAATTAACAATGCAAAAGATACAGAGAGTGCCCACTCCACTACTCTTGGCTCAGTTCATTTCTGGGAATAACTAGCCTGCTAGTTCATGGGCATACAAAAATCCAATAATATTTACTTAAATAGCTATGTTTAGGCATTTTCTGCAATTCATTGCTTGATATTTTATATTGGCCAGTGCTTGCTATTAGGCTCAGTACCTTAGGTCAGCAGTCATGCTCTGTTGAAACAGTTAGCTATTTTGATATTCACTGCTTCATCAAATTAATTTAACAGAAAACACCTAATGGTATCACTCCTGACCATATTCTTAACTTAACCTAGCTAATCAACACCAGTAACAAAAACAGATAATGAGCTACTCGCCTTTATGTGTGTCCTTAAATTGGTGCTTAAAGTGTTGGATATCAACAGTATTCTCATTTTTTTGCAGTAGATTACAAACAAATGTGTATCCATTGCTGTGGATAAACATTAAGCATGGATGTGAAATAATCTTGTTTTCATCTTAGCTACTCCTCAAAACTGATAAGGATACACAATATTAAGAATAAACGAATAATATGATAGATATGATAGATATAATAAACGAATAATATGGCAGAGAATACTGGTTTACATCTAAAATGTAAGCTCAGGGTATTTTTGCATCAATGTTCTGGTGAATTCAAAAGAGAAGAGAGTCTAGTCGTTTAGGCATTTCTTCAAGGTTGTGATGGAGTCTATAGAGTGAAAGAGCTGGGTGATTCATTGCACCACTGCAAAACCACAAGTGTAAAAAAGTCTCCTTTTTCTGACATTGATATTACCAGGTGTCATTCACTCATAAAACCTAGTTATCAGGATGAAACATAAGCCTTCACCATTCCTTATGTAAGAGTGTGAAGTCTCATTTTTTAGGCAAGCATCAAGTCCTTGAACTACAGGGAGCTGGTGAAGTGAGCTCCAAAGAAAACATGTGTACTTTTCTTGATTAAAAATCCTATATACCACCACATTTTCTCCACATACAGCCGTGACCAAAAGTTTTGAGAATGACACAAATATTAATTTTTACAAAGTCTGCTGCCTCAGTTTTTATGATGGCAATTTGCATATACTCCAGAATGTTATGAAGAGTGATCAGATGAAGTCCCTCTTTGCCATGAAAATGAACTTAATCCCAAAAAAAAAACATGTCCACTGCATTTCAGCCCTTCCACAAAAGGACCAGCTGACATCATGTCAGTGATTCTCTCGTTAACACAGGTGAGAGTGTTAACGAGGACAAGGCTGGAGATCACTCTGTCATGCTGATTGAGTTAGAATAACAGACTGGAAGCTTTAAAAGGAGGGTGGTGCTTGAAATTATTGTTCGTCCTATGTTAACTATGGTTACCTGCAAGGAAACACGTGCAGCCATCATTGCTTTGCACAAAAAGGGATTCACAGGCAAGGATATTGCTGCTAGTAAGATTGCACCTAAATCAACCATTTATCGGATCATCAAGACCTTCAAGGAGAGAGGTTCAACTGTTGTGAAGAAGGCTTCAGGGCACCCAAGAAATTCCAGCAAGCGCCAGGACCATCTCCTAAAGTTGATTCAGCTGCGGGATCGGGACACCACCAGTGCAGAGCTTGCTCAGGATGGCAGCAGGCAGGTGTGAGTGTGTCTGCATGCACAGTAAGGCGAAGACTTTTGGAGGATGTCCTGGTGTCAAGAAGGGCAGCAAAGAAGTCACTTCTCTCCAGGAAAAACATCAGGGACAGACTGCTATTCTGCAAAAAGTACAGGGATTGGACTGCTGAGGACTGGGGTAATGTCATTTTCTCTGATGAATCCCCTTTCCGATTGTTTGGGGCATCTGGAAAAAAGCTTGTCTGGAGAAGAAAAGGTGAGCGCTACCATCAGTCCTGTGTCATGCCAACAGTAAAGCATCCTGAGACCACTCATGTGTGGGGTTGCTTCTCAGCCAAGGGAGTGGGCTCACTCACAATTTTGCCTAAGAACACAGCCATGAATAAAGAATGGTACAAAAACATCCTCAGAGAGCAACTTCTCCCAACCATCCAATAACAGTTTGGTGACGAACAATGCCTTTTCCAGCATGATGGGGCACCTTGCCACAAGGCAAAAGTGATAACGAAGTGGCTCGGGGAACAAAACATCGACATTTTGGGTCCATGGCCAGGAATCTCCCCAGACCTTAATCCCATTGAGAATTTGTGGTCAATCCTCAAGAGGTGGGTGGACAAACAAAAACCCACAAACTCTGACAAACTCCAAGCATTGATTATGCAAGAATGGGCTGCCATCAGTCAGGATGTGGCCCAGAAGTTGATTGACAGCATGTCAGGGCGAATTGCAGAGGTCTTGAATAAGAAGGGTCAACACTGCAAATATTGACTCTTTGCATAAACTTCATGCAATTGTCAATAAAAGCCATTGACACTTATGAAATGCTTGTGATTATACAAGTAACAGTTAATAACATCTGACAAAAAGATCTAAAACCACTGAAGCAGTAGACTTTGTGAAAATTAATATCTGTGTCATTCTCAAAACTTTTGGCCACGGCTGTACATTCACCTTGAAAATGTTTTTCATATTTATTCCTTCAATCAATTTTCCAGCAGAAGAAAAAAAAATAAAAGAAAGCAAGAGCACAGACTCACTTCTGGAAAAACAACTGCAGAAAACTATTTTTGGTGTGTTTTCTCACAAACTGAAAAGAGAATGAATATTCTCTGAATATGGGTTTTATGAATAGAACCTTAATAATGAAACAAGGCTCTCAAGGTAGTAAGATGCAGGTGTAATTCTCTTATAAACATTTAATTGTATGCCTGGATATTGAGTGCATCTTTTAATAAAGCACTAAGGAATTATGCATTATGCTACACTCTGAATTGACAGATTTCAAAAGAGGACAAGGATAATGAAGAATATAATACTGTAATAAATAAAGTCCATTTCCAACATATGGCACACTATGCTTTCTTTAGATTCAAGTCCAGAGTCCAGGGACATGATGAGTGTATTTTCACTGAAGTAAAATTTCTCCTACATCTCCTACATGTTATGCCACAGGAAGAAGACTGGACACAGTTGCGGTCAAAGTTCGTCACTTTATTCGGTAAACATGTGGAAAGGACACAGGGTAACAGAAATGCTTTAGGAAGACTTTGAGACTTTGTAGGGTACCGTGGCTAAGAATATACAATCTCTCAAATAGCTAGGACTAGCAGTAAAAGACACACAGTATGGAATAGCAACGACTAGCAGTGGTAAATGCAGTGGGGTTTACAAGAACTAATGGTGGAAAATACACATCATGGTATTGCAGTAACAAATGTTAGAACACTTTAAACATAATACTTCATGTATTCACAGTTGTACATGTTTTGTTTGACACAGAGTTAGCGTTGGTTAACACACAACAGATAACTGTGATATACTGGTAGTAGCAAAAACAAACCAAGTATTAGATGTGTATAATGATTATCGAGGAGTTATCCCTTAGTGGAAAACTGAAACGGAAATGCAAAACAGAAATGTACTTCGCTTATAAAACACACTGTTAGGAACTATAATGGTTAACGGTCGTAAACACCCAGAATACTTTTATATGTACCAGCAGTCAAAAACATACAGTATGCAAACTGCACAGTGCTAGCTGAAGCAAACACTCGGGAAAACGAGTGCACATTAAACTATCACAGAAATTTTCATTAACTAGTAGAGGGCTTAGAGGAAGTCGGAATCCAAAGTACTTAGCTTGTGATCAAATGCCGTGAGAGTCAGTCCAGAGTTAATCGCTCGGTAATGTGAGATTCGGAGAGAACAAACAATACTTCGCACCCAACCTGGAAAACAAAAGTCCTTAAATAATGTGTAGTGGGATTGGAGACAGGTGTGCGGGATTAAAATGAAGGTGATTGTGACCGTGGTAGTGTGTGGGTGCTCTGGGTGTTGTAGTCTCTGGCGGCCATGCTTGTAGGCCGCCGAGCTTGCTGGGAAGTGTAGTGTGGGGTGTGTGAAGGAGAGTCAGTGGCGGCCATGTCCTTGAGCCGCTGAGAGTTCTGGGAACTGGAGTCGCGCTTTTTGCGCGACCTAACACTACATTTAATTCTTAATAAATCTGCAATAAATTGATTTTCATTACAACAAGTTAAGAGTTATTTATTTTACTGAATCTTAAAATTGTATTTAATATAACTACTTAATCAAAATATTTTAACATATTAATAAAGGTATAGTATGTTTTAATCCAAATTTAGAAATGTCTACTGCAAAACGGATATTTGCTTTTGAAATGTATTCATGTATCTCCCTCAAAGGTACAGTTTTAATAGTATTTTTTTTTCTCTTTGCTCCTGCATGAAGAACACATTAATTTGTCACATTATATGGTTTTAAACCATTTCTTTTGGTCTGTTTGAAGCATGGATGATTCATGGCAGCAGCAATATTACTTGTGTTTGTTGAACTACATTTCCTCTGAGCAAAGACTTCTCTTGTGGTGGTTGTCATTGGTGTGGTTGAGCGCTTTGTCTGACCAAAGTTGAAGAAGGAAATGTAATTGAGAAATCAGCAGGTTCCTTCCATCTCCCTCAAAGCCATTCTCTTACATACTGTGTTCACAAACCCATCATCAGCTTAGTGGCTTAGTCGTATTTGTACTCGAAGATTGTATGGCTGCCAGCGCTGTCTTCTTATCCTGGCAGGGGCTGCAACAGAAAGTGGCAAAGTTTTTGGTCTGGCATACACAAAACATTCATTTATTTATGCTAGCTGTTCTTTGCAGAATGACTCAGATTGTGGTGATGGAGAACTCATTTAGGGAGAATTACCTCAGAGCACAATTTTGGCAAAATCTCTCTTCTTAGTAGTGACTCCATTCACACAAAATGTATTATTATATAATATATAAGGTATTATGATACATCAAAGTATGTAATAAATCCCAAATGAATTTGCATCTGTATGTATTATAATCTCAGTTAGGGGAATTAGCTGTGTATATATGACACGTTAATGCATGCAACACCTGGCACATACTGGACTAATTATGTAATTAAACAACATTTATAAGTGCCATTGACTCTGAAGCAAATAATGCAAATAATTCTCACTTATCTCACTTATCTCACTTTCACAATTATAACTGTAATGATACGGGCGTTCCAAAGCTTCCACTTGTAATTTTATGAATTGTTCCCTGTTTCTTCACGTTTAGTTGTAAATTAAGCATACGGTGGTGCTCGAAAGTTTGTGAACCCTTTATAATTTTCTATATTTCTGCATAAATATGACCTAAACATCATCAGATTTCCACACAAGTCCTAAAACATTACATTTACAGCATTTGGCAGACGCCCTTATCCAGAGCGACTTACATGTATTGCATTTATACATCTGAGCAGTTGACAGTTAAGGGCCTTGCTCAAGGCCCAACAGTGGCAGCTTGGTGGTGCTGGGGTTTGAACTCACAACCTTCTGATCAGTGAGAAGCGACACTCAGTCCCACATATAATGCAGTAACTGATATTTACCCCGGGAAATTAGACTTGAGAGACTGTTGTGGATGAATTCTATGATCAAAATGATTGTTGGTTTTCCATTGTAATTTTTGATAAAGTGTCACTGCTGTTGTTTTTCCATAAATATATTAGAGTGCAAATGAAGAGTTGGGCAGGGCATTTACTTGATTTAGACTGTCAGTTTGAGATACTTCTAAATGAGATAGCAAAAATAAAAATAAAATAAATAATATTATTATTAAAAATGTAATCTCTGGATGTCTGTAATGGATGTCTGAATAGCCTAGATATTCTATATATTACTTTAATATTTTATTTATTGCATGTTGAATTAAATGCAAATCAAATTATTAATAGTAGTTACTTTATGACAGTCAATGTGTCAGTGTATTTCAGTGGATTTGAAATTTCTGGAGGTAACAAAATTTAATTTAGAATTTAAATGCTATAACTTTACTCTGATTAAGATATGTCATTCATAAAAAAAACTATGCTTTCTGAAACTTTATGTTGTATATGTTAAAACTGTCAAAATGCCAAATACACCAATCAGCCATAACCTTAAAACTACCTGCTCTTCCTTGGGATCGGACCAGACGAGCTAACCTTCATTCCTCATGTGCATCAGTGAGCCTTGGGTGCCCATGACCCTGTTGCCAGTTCACCATTGGACCACTTTTGGTAGGTAAAAAGTGCATAACAAGTGCATACCCACTGCATAACAAGAACACCCCACAAGTCTTTTTGGAGATGCTCTGACCCAGTAGTCTTGCCATCACAATTTGGCCCTTGTCAAAGTCATTCAGATCTTTACACTTGCCCATTTTTCCTGCTTCCAACACATCAACTTCAAGAGCTGACTGTTCCCTTGCTGCCTAATATATCCAACCCCTTGACTTGTTATTGCTGATCGGTGTATATGCAGTATATACAGTATATTAATATACAGTAATATATCAAACATTAAAACATTAAAAAAGTATATTGATGTTTAATATTTGACCCTCTTTACTGAAATATTACCAGTTTTCATGGATTAAAGTACATTTCTTTTAAAGTCTGTTAATGTATTTGTAGGATAACATAATGTGTTGTCCATTACTTAAATAAATTATACAATATAAGAACAAATGAGTGCCTGCACCTTACACAGTGTAAGCAATCAGCTTTAAAAATGAAACGAAACAGAAGCGCACACTTGGATTCAAAGCACCTTTTTAAAGGAGACAAGAGTTTTAAAGCGTGCCCACATTATCTACCAGAATATGTAGCAAATCAGATGTAAAAATGAAACGTTTAAATATATTCTCCACCAGTTACAATTCATGTAACAAAATAAAAGATGTTTAACATGTTTAAATGTATTCTCCAATTTATATAAGGAATTAGCTCGAATGGCGTGAAATATATCTATATATCTAATCAACAAGTGTTGTGACCAGTTATAAATATACATCAGCCATGAAAGGGAATTCATGTATGTGCACATATACATATAGATAATTAACTACAACGGATTATAATTAATTATGACTATGTATGTGGTCTAGATCAGCTTTTAGGATTAGCTGTAGTCTCGTTTAGAATTATGAACTCTAAAGATGGAGTTTATCCTTCTGGCCAGGAAGGATGCCCCGTTTCAAAAGCGGGTAGCGAGGTCTTGCAGTGTAGAAGTGACTCATTATGTGACCAAAACAGAGATAATCAAGCGTGGTGATAATAGATTTTAATAACTAGGTGTAACTATGGAGCACATAACTAACTCTTAACGCATGTATAGATCCATTAACTATACTTTCATGGCTTGGGTGTTGTCGGTTTGAAAGTTTTGCGCAAGGTTGTGTAGAGTTCGCTGGTTCGTCGTGCCATTTGAAAAGGCGTCGGCCGTGAGGCGGTTGCATCCCTTGTCCAGGAGAGAGGGAGAGAGAGAGATTCCCTCTTCAGGGAGGGAAACCTGAGGTGAACTAAGACTGAAGAGGGAAGAGCATGTAGGGAGAGTCTGCGTGTAGATTTCAAAGCGTGGTGTTGTTTTAAAGACAACGCCAACGCACACGCCTCTTTGGGCTATTGGCCAATCAGGAAGTTGGATTTGTTTGCGGGATGAACTCTCTTTGTCTGGTCTCAGACCTGAATTTGCATGTCCTGGGAGGAGCCGGTTTAAACTGTATTACATATGAAATTAAGAAAAAGCATGAAATGTAATGTGATATGCATAATCGATCGGGGCGTCGAGAGACGATTAATTACATACCAAATTCGATGGACTTATGAAAATATTAAAAGGTGAAACATGGTTACAGACATTTAAAATAATATCCTAAATTAAACTATCTAAAATCATTATAGTTAGGTTACATAAACACACAATATATGCAAATAGGAAAACATCACACTATTTGAACATCGAATAATTACATATAATTACATGTTACATTCAAAAGAGATTCTTCCATTGTGTGTGTGCACGCGTGCGCGTGTAGGTAAGCTTTGTGTGTGTGCGCGTGTGTGTGCGTGCACGTGCGCGTGTAGGTAAGCTTTGTGTGTGTGTGTCTGAAGAGGGAGGTCGTGCCCCCTGTAGCATTCCGATGGCATCTGGTTGAAGAGGTTACTGATGTGGATTCACAGCTCAAAGAAACAGAGAAACTTCTTTGCTAAGTCCAGGCTGATTCAGAAATCAGTTTGATACATTCAGACGTTACAACAGGAATAACAACAATTGGGAGATGTTTTGTTGAATTTCATAGTCATAGTCATAATATCCAACTAAGGCCACTAAACCAAATGAGAGCTGTATTTTGAGGACATAAATTGTTTTATTGTTAAATTCTGCTAAATTATCTTGTTTTGCTTTGTGTACCCCGGGATATCTGCAAGTGACAATAAGGTCACTTATGGTTATAAAATTGTCTCTTGAGTATTGCAGCTCTTTCAGAAGTAGGACACCAATTCAATATCATTCCTCAAATTTGTGGATATCAGAAACATGGGTAGAAGTGCTATGCCAGGTACTGAATGTAGCTGAACGTCATGTAGGTTGAATCTCGGTGAATACTCTTTGGAAAAGTTGAGGTAAACCCTAGTCATTGTAGAATACAGATAATATTGCAGCCATAATTTAGTGTTGTAAGAATATTGCAGCTAAATGAAACAAAATGGTTCAAAGCTTCAAAATGGTTTGTATTCCGAGTCATGGCTTTGAATAATCTGTAAGAACAAAAAAAAGTGTTAATGAAATGTATGTTTAGGAACATGTGTCATCAGACATTAAATCAGGTAAATGTAAATCAGACCTCTCTGATAAAACAGTTGGATTATGATTCAAATGCACATATATACTGTGTGAATGTGACTGGGAAACATCAAACATTATGCACAAGCTTATTCGTGCTTTATTATCTACAATCTGCAATAAACCAAGTGCTGTGAATGCTTACACAGGCACATCAGAGGTCCCTCCTCCGTGTCCGCTGGCCATTACAGCCAAGGTAAGGGATTCTTCTTTAGGTGTATATGAGGAAAGGAAGCTGCTGAGGTTGCTGAGTCCCTAATTCCTCGGGCACTGACTGCCCTAATCTTCTGATCTGAAAGATGGAATAGAAAGTCTTGTTTCCTGAAATTGAAAACACATTTGCTTAAGTCATTCTAAGTCAGGAATTTAAATTGTACAGAGATGCACACAAGAGCCTGAGGAGGACAGAGTACAATGTTTGTGGGCTAACACTGTTGGGCCTGCTGCAGCAGTAGTAAATTAAAAAAATAGCATGAAAAATCATGTATTGAAAGGGAAAGCCAGAGGTCACTGGATGACTGACTTTTTATTCAAGATATTACACAAGTTGTCCATGGTAGGGGTCAGAATGCTGACAGAAATTGTTAACACAAACAAATTCATGATCATCAATGAAACATGAAGGCAGAGGTCAAAACTAGAAAATACCACAAGTGAACTAGAAAGCTGTATAAAAGAAAGGAGAAAACCAGTGCACTGAGATGGAGCAGGAATCAGGAAAACACTGCTAGTAGTGCCATGCAATCATAACTGAGGTAAATTAAAGTCAGGTACCATGCAAAGTGCCAGAAAGTCTAATATAATATAAATATAATATACGTGAATAATATGCAGATACAGGTCAAAAGCTTCAAGCATCATAATGGGGAAAATGTGATCAGCGATTTTGACCATGGCATGGTTGTTGCCAGATGGGTTGATTTGAGTAATTGAGAAACTCATGATTCTAAGGTATTTCATGCATAGCAGTATCCAGAGTGTACACAGAATAGTGTGAAGACAAAAGACAAAAAAAACAAAAAAACATCCAGTGAGCTTCAGATCTGTGGGCCAAAACACCACATTGATGAGTGAAATCAGACAAAAGGAACCAGACTGTTTGGCTATTGTAACTCTAATAAACACTCTATACAGCTGTGATGACCAGAAAAGCATAATGTGGATGAGCTACAACTGCAAAACCCCATCGGGTTCCACTTCTGTCAGCCAAGAAAGAGAATCTGAGGCTACAGTGGGCACAGGATTACCAAACCTGGATAGTTGAAGATAAACAATGAATTGATGTTTTTCTAATTTTCAACTGTCTAGTTTTGTATGAATGAGCAGGTGTATGGATGTCCCTATTAAAGTGATAAGCGTATGCGATCTTTCAGCAGAAATCAAAATTCAAAGTCAAAATTCTATATTTGTCATCTATACAGCTCATTAGTGACTGACAGTGGTGGGGAGAGGTAACTATTGCTGATGGCCGGGGCGTAATAGCTGTTCTTAAGTCTATTTGTATGCACCTGAATGCTTTGTTAGCACTTTCCAGAGGGCAGCAGCTGAAACAGAGAGTGTCCTGGGTGTCCGCTGTCCCTTATGTTTTTCCTGGCCTTGCACTCAAGAAGTTTTTTTTTTTGTGTGTGTGTTTTTTTTTATGTTCTGTGGAGATGGAAGTTTCTTGCCTTTGATGATTTCAGCTGACCTCACCACTGTCTGTCAGCTGAAATCATTATGTAATTTAAGGTATTATCTAAATATGGACTTAGTGTAACGAATCAATCATTACTAGCATTATTCTTTTCCACCAGAATGATGTAATGGATCAACTTTAAACATGAAAAACGAAACAGAAGCGCACGCTTGGATTCGAAGTACCTTTTTAAAGGAGACGAGTTTTAAAGCGTGCCTGCATTATCTACCAGAATATGTAGTAAATTGGATGAATCTGCAACGTTTAAAAATGTTCTCCACCAGTTACAATTTATGTAACGAATTAAAAGATGTTTAACACGTTTAAATGTATTCTCCAATTTATATATGGAATTAGCTCGAATGGCGTGAAATATATCTATATATCTAATCGACGCATGTTGTGACCAGTTATAAATATACATCAGCCATGAAAGGGAATTCATGTATGTGCACATATACATATAGATAATTAACTACATCGGATTATAATTAATTATGACTATGTATGTGGTCTAGATCAGCTTTTAGGATTAGCTGTAGTCTAGTTTGGAATTATGAACTCTAAAGAGAGAGTTTATCCTTCTGGCCAGGAAGGATTAACCAACGAAGTTTGTTTTTAAAAATCAGGTGACCAAACAGAGACAAATCAAGCGTGGGATAACAGATTTTAATGACTAGGTGTAACTATGGATACACACAACTAACTCTAAGCAAAACATACATATGTACATCTATATACAAGGAAAGAAAAGGTATAGAGAGAAAGTAACGAAATAAAAGGGAATGGCAGAGAGAAACACAACTAATTAGCCCTTTTCAAAACCAGCAACGAACTTAAATCTCCTGTAAACAGGGGTACAATCTTAAACGCAGATATAGATCCATTAACTATACTTGCATGGCTTCGGTCTGAAAGTTCGTGCGAGGTCGTGTAGAGTTTGCTGGTTCGTCGTGCCATTTGAGAAAGGCGTCAGCCGTGAGGCGGTTGCATCCTTTGTCCGGAAGAGAGAGATCCTGGCTTCCTCTTCCCGGGGCATGTGGCCCCGGGGGAGAGAAACCGGAAAGAGTGTAGAAGTGAAGTGAGTGAAGAGTGACTGAAGAGTGACTGTAGAGACTAGAGAGAGTTTCAAAGCGTGGTGTTGTTTTAAAGACAACACCAACACACACGCCTCTTTGGGCTATGGGCCAATCAGGAAGTTTGATTTGTTGGTGGGATGAACTCTCTTTGTTTGGTCTCAGACCTGAATTTCCATGTCCAGGGAGGAGCCAGTTTAAACCGTATTATATATGAAATTACGAGAAAGCATGAAATAATGTATCCCATTGCAATATGATATGTATAATCAATCAGGGTATCGCAAGACGATTAACCACATACCAAATTCAATGGACTTATAAAGAATATTACAAATAAAACATGGTTACAGACATTTAAAATAATATCCTAAGTTAAAACTAAGTTAATCTAAAATCATTATAGTTATGTTATCTAGACACATAACACATGCATATATGAAAAAATCAAACTATTTGGACATCGAATAATTACATATAATTACACGTTACATTCGAGAGAGATTTTTCCATTGTGTGTGTAAGGTAAGCTTGTGTGTGTATGTGTGTGTGCGTGCGGGTGTAGGTAGCTTTACAGCTCAACAGAAAAAAAGAAACTTCTGTGCTAAGCCCAGGTTGATTCAGAAATCAGTTTGATACCGTCAGACGTTACATTAGTAACATTAGGGAATAAGTTCCATAAGGATAGATAGTTCAAAACACAGAGACTTCAAATTTGGCTGTTGAATTTCTACCTGAAAATGAAAAATACAAAATGAAAATATTTATTAGAGTTGGGATCAAATATTAGAAAACGAGAATTTATAACAATAAATGTCACTTTTTTAACATATTGTGGCAGTACACAAATTAAATATGTAATAAGCATACAACAATCATACATATATACATACAGTACTGTGCAAAAGTTTTAGGCACCCTATTTTTTTTTTTTTTATAAACTTTGTTATAGACTTTTTATTTTATGACTTCTAGATTATCAAGTCAGTACAAAAACATTTTAGATTCCCAAACATTAGTTTCCTAGCACAAAATTAAATGTTACAGAAAAATGTTTGTATGTCATTAAAGAAAGCAGCATATTACGTAAGAGACACTTTTCAGACAAAAAACACAATGAAGGCTGCTGGGTTTTGCTGCAAAAATAAGAAGCAAGTGCGAAAGTCAAAGTCTCCAGAAGAACTGTGGCTGGTTCTGCAAGATGCTCAATAAAACTTACCAGCTCATTTCCTTATAAAACTGCACAAATTGTACCGTAGACTACTATTTTTATTTTTATTTTTATTTTTTTGTCACACCAAATATTGACTTTTTTCATTAACTACTGTTTACTGCTCTTTATGGTTTTTTTTTGTTTTGTTTTTTTTATGTAGAAACATTTAATTTCATTATTTTGAAGGCATCTTTGCTCAACAGCATTTCTTTGCATGTGCCTAAAACACAGTACTGTATATATATATATATATATATATATATATATATATATATATATATATATATATATATATATATATATATATATACATACATACATACATACATACACACACACACACACACACACACACACACACATATATATATATATATATATATATATATATATATATATATATATATATATATATATATACATACAGACACATATTTCAACAATCTAAAAGAAAATGGAAGCAATATTACAATTTTGCCTGTGGTGCCTGGTGTCATAGTAGAAGAACTACACTACCCGTCAGCCCCAGCACGTCACATGCCTCACTAATCACCCTCACCTATGTCTTGTTATGCCTTGTTTAGCACTAAACAAGTGCTAAACAAGGCAACACAAGCTTGTCTTCCTGACAAGCTTTTGTTGTAGTTGTCATTTGTAGTCGTGCGTGCCACAGTATCGCTTATAGTCTGTATAGTCTGTACTACATACAATAAATTATCTGCACTTTCATCCACCTACCTTTACAATCCCTGACACCTGGTCATAAAGTTACAGTGTATAGGATTATTTTGTTAAAAATGATAAAAAGGGGGGAAAATTCACAATGCTTACAGAATTGATTAAATTGGGTGCAAATATATGCTATATGCCATATGCCAAATGTAATGCATCAAACATAATCACCTCCCAGCTTTTATATTTTTTGTGCTCATTTGAGTATTTAGGGAATAGGTAGGTCTTCAGTCTTCATATTAAGACAACGAATGATTCATTTTGCAGCCAGAGTAAGTACAATCCTCCACCTGGGTGCCAGGACAGATAAGAGTCTTATATCTTGAGGGATGGTGGCTCAAGTCATGCCATGCTAGAAGCTCAAAGGGAATGTGGTGCTGAGTGGGGTTTTGTTCTCTAGAATGTATTTTAGCTGCTATTAGCCCTGGAGATGCCTATGCCCTAGGGGAAAGCCCCTGTATGTATTCACACAGGAATACATTTTCACAACAGAGGAACCCTTTCCCCTTCAACCAGAGCCTATATTTTAGTAGCTAATGCTGCATGACTAGTTCAATCTCAAACTTTTTGCTGGTAATGATCTTACATAATAGGCAAAATTGTACTGTCGAATAGACGATGCATGAGTACTGCTGGATATGGCAGTGATGGTAAGGGCTAACCAGTTGTCTATAGCTAAAGACAAGCTCTTACTGAAAGGACCTACCTGTGACTGTCACTTTAATCTGCATAATAATGTTTATTATTCTCTTCAAGCACTATAAAACTATAACAGCAGTGGATCATTTATATAAGAATCATAATTAGTTGGAGATTTTCCCAAACAGCTTAACACTGTTCTAAATAGCATAATAGTACAGTTTTAATGTACTTACTATTCAGGAATATTCTTTGGAACACAGCTTAAAAGTCTCACTCACTGTGTATTACTTGCCACTCACAGCCATGAGATTAATATGCAACTTGAAGTGTGACCCATGCATAACCCATTACATAACTTATAATAGCACTGTAAATGAATAGTCTCCAATTTTATCATTGCCTGAAGCACAATGTACACACAATGTATACAATTCACAAAATACATTTTGAATAGTATACTTCAAAGGAATATTAGCAATTATACTACACCACAAATGACAATGTGTTGTCATTTATTAATTGAGTGCCTATGTGTGTGGTGTAATTTTTCACAAATTTGTGATAAGAAACACCAAGACAGATAACAAATGCATCTTTTCTCCAGCAAATTAACCTTGAGGCATCTAGCCAATGGGGTTCAAAAGAATAATTTCAAAGCAGTAAATTATCTGCCAAGCCACACATCTTGCTCTCTGAAGGGTAGTGAATTATTTAGTGTAATCTGGAAATGCACGGTTGTTTATCATATTTTAATGTGATACATCAGGTAGCAATTCCTTCCTTGTGTTCTGGGATTTTACATATGGGCACATCCATAATCCAGCAGGATTTATAGCTAAGCAGGAAAAGCGGCATGTGAAATCATGGAGATCATGAAAAGCACACATGATTATGTTTTTGAATATTGCTTTCAAATTGAGCTTGTTAGATACATTATCAATATTCCGTTGATAATGAATTCTTCAGAGTGAAATATGTGTGATTTATAAATGGCAGTAGAAATGGTTCAATATATAGCTATTGTGGCAGGATGTGATAACAGCCTCTGGGTTTATTGGAGTGAACAGCTGCTCAATTAATGAACAGAAAACAGCATGTCAAGAGGTTACCAATACATCATCAGAGATGTATATGCAGACTTTTGCATTTGTTTTAGCTTTTCCTTGGTAAGTGACTTCTGAAAATTAACAGGATTCCACTCTCTATAAGAAACATGAATAATCGACAGAAGATAAGAGATGTCACTTTAGTGTTGTTTCTAAAACGCATCTGGACACAATTACCTCGTGAAGCTCATATCACAAATGGAAGATTGATTTTGCAGAGAACAGTCAACTCAAACCACTCATGACTTCATCATTGCTGTCTAGGTGTGGTTTGTCAAACATGATCCCTGATTCAAAACCTTGAGTGCATTTCAGTATTCCTCTGATGTCTTATGGTGGTTTTTGTAAAGAAAATATTCAGAACAGAGCAAAAGTCTGTACCATGATTTAAAGAATCCTACATTCCAACACATTCCATGTTAGAGAAGAGAAAGTTTGTAAAGTAGTATAAAGATAGATCCTGATGGAGCAGGACAATGAATAAATCAAAGCTGTACTTTTAGTTGAAAAATCAACTTTTTTGAGAATTATTTATTCAGGGTAGAGAGCAAGAGACAACTTTTTTTTCCTCACAGTGCCTAACGTATGATGAACTGCAATTTGAATGGACAATAAGTTATTAATAAGGCTTTAAAACTGGTCTGGGAATTTACACATTTACAGGAAAGTCACATGACCTTGATTCACACATGACATTTACATGCAGGTTTTTTTTTCATATGTAGTGCAAGTACCGTGTTGTTTTTTTCAGTTTTTATTTTATTTTACTTTTTTTAATCTGCAAAAGGATTCTAAAAACTTGTTTTCACGTTGTTATTATAGGATATTATGTGTATATTAATTGCAAACAAGTCAATGTAATCCGTTTTACAGTAGATTTCTCGCATGAATAATTCTTTTTCACATCACATATTGTTTACATGATGTGTTTACTTGAGTTCACTCATGCAGTTTCAGGGCATAACATGGTGAAATCCCCCTTCACATGAAATATATGTGGTTTTTATACACTAAGGGGCATTATCACAGCTCAGTAACCCTGCTTAAGATTACACAGGCAAAAACTGCATGTAAATTCTGCAGTATACAAAACACTACTGTTTCTCATGCAAATCTACATAGATATATATTTTCTTTTCTTTCTTTTTATATCTTCGCTCTCTTTTTTTCCTTTTCACCAGTGTACCAATGTAACGCAATGATATAATTATGGACTGTTCACCATTTACTCTTCCCTCTCTCTCAATCAGAGAGAATGTTCATGTTAAAGTTGCAGAATGAACTCTGACTTTCTTCTTTGTAAGGAAAGTGATGGTGCTCTTAGCAGGAGGACATGTTGGAGAGATATTTAGTGCCATTTGGTCAGGGGAAAAAAATCCTCCCCTCAAGTCCGCAGCCCTTTTCCAATTACTCCTCTTCACACACTAGAAATCTCGGCTGTCACTCAGGGTGACTGGGTTCTGACTGTAATCCCCCTGTCCAGCTTTTCCTTGGCCCGATTTGATTAGCCAATTAAACTGTAGTTTCCTAGCCTTTAAGACCACAGCTACTTATTTCTATTTTAAGCCAGTTTCCATTCCATTTTTTATAAGCATAATAATAGTGTTAACTGAAACACAAACCTGAATAAAGTAGTCATATCAACGCAGGTTTTCCTGGAAGCAGATTCAGTATTTTTAAATTTTTAATCATTATCATAAGCATAGTTAATATATGTAAAAATAGTTAATATAATAAAGGCACTCAAGGGTACCTATCAACATACCAAGAATCATAGAGCTAAAAAAATAAAAAAATAATAATAAAAAAAAAATCTGAATTGCCCTGTAACTCATAAATGTAGGGGAAAGATCAGTGATGGATGGTCATGACAATGAATGGGCTGGCTAAAAAATGTTACTACAAATCAGAACTCATCATTGTTGCTATTATTATAATTGTTTGGTTGAGTGTTATAGCATGTGGCCTCATCAGCCATTATACATGCACTCTGTTGTCCCTCCATGTAATTTGTACATTGAATAGGCAATGTTTGCTTCAATTATTTTCCTTCAAAAGCATTTTGAAAACTCAGTGATCAAGAAAATAATCCACCTCATCCGTGTTTATTACACCTGCTATTGCATTTCACTCGCACATTTTCAATCGCTGCTGATGGCGCGTTATGGATGTGTCAGCGAAGCAGGTTGAAATAAATTAGTCCCAGTAGACGCAAAAATCTAGGGGACATTTCAACAAACGTGTAATCACTTGACATGACTGTTAGTGCTATGCTGCATGAATGTACAAATTGGGCTAGAAATGATCAGCCCAGCCTTTACTTTATACCATTCCATCTATTTTTATTTATGATTGTTTTATGGCACTATTGTTCTTGTTTCCATAAATACATGCAAAGTCAACTGAACTCACTGTTATTTTCATCGACCTAGTTTGAGATAGCTTGCTTTGTGGCATGCTGGACATAGCCATCATGAGATGTGTAAGTTGTGGCCAAGTTCTGATCTGCAGCAATACTCAGACAGGCTATGGAATTTAAACAATGCTGGATTGTTATTAAGGGGGCCAAGAAAACATTCCCCACACAATTACACAATCACCACCAGCCTACACTGTTGACACAAGGCAAATTGAGTCCATGGATTAATGTTATTGATGTCAAACTCTGACCCTACTAGCTTTATTTCACAGCGGGTGACATTTCATCTTCAACTCCAGTTTAAAAGAGCATGTGCCCTCTGTAGCTTCAGATTATTGTATTTGACTGACAGAACTGGAATCTGATGCGAACTGCTGTTGTAGCCCATGCACCTCAAGGTTCGATATGTGTTCTGAGGTGCTTTTCTGCTCACCATGTTTGTAAAGAGTGATTACTTGAGTAACAGTAGCCTTCCTGTCAACTCAAACTAGTCTGTCCATTGTTCTCTGATCTCTCTCATCAACAAGGCATTTCAACCCACAGAACTATACTGCTCACTGTATGTTTTTTTTTTTTGTTTGTTGTTGATTTTTGCACCATTCTCTACAAATGCTAGAGACTGTGTATATGAAAACCCCAGTAGCTCAGCAGTGTCCAGTAGTGAAGTTATGCTTTGCACTGCTGCCACAATTTTGTCTGATATATATATATATATATATATATATATATATATATATATATATATATATATATATATATATATATATATATATATATATATATATATATATATATATATATATATATATATATATATATATGTGTGTGTGTGTGTGTGTGTGTGTGTTTTTTAGAATTCATAGACAAGTTGAAGCTGTGGCAAAACATATTAGTCCTGCACTTGCATTCCTAATAAAACTTTTATAGTTAACCCAAAATCACAGGTTTAATTTCAGCCATGTAATTATCTAAGGTTACATTTCCAAGTTTGACCCTTTCAAGATGCAAGATTGCCCATAGACCTTTGGAATAATTTAGTGGGCTTGAAATCTTCCACTCATAAGGGGCTTACAGTTTTTCAGCTGAGGTCAGATGGTTTAGTGGTTGAATAGCTTATCATTGTTAACTCTCACTGGATGACAGCTACCTGTTATGTTTTAAATAGTCTGTCCACAGTATTATTTAGCTGGTCATATAGCCATTTTATTATACATCAGTTCAGACTTAGGGTTGAATTCAGACAAATTGCTATTGACTTTTTTAAATTAAATAATCAATAATATCACACTTAATAAACATGATATGGCATAAACTCAGTCAGCGGTATCAGTCAAAAAGGATGATCCTCTTTAGCCATCCATGACGATCAGCCACCTTTAGCCACTGTTCATCCTCTTTAGCCAGCCACGAGAATCACATGCTTTTGAAAGTTCAGCTCTGCTATGCTTATTAGCTCTGGACACAACCTGCCATGCTCAAGCCAGCAGATGAAGGTAATATAATGGTTATATAAATCATTAACGTTCCAGCTATATTTTGCTGATCAGACAGTCCACTGCCTGCTGCTGCAACTGGAGATTTGTAAAGCAGCAGAGCCTCTTGTGATACCACAACACTAAGCAATAGTACACATACAATAGGTTCCTCTTTAGGTAGGAGTAAATGAGTGTCTCCTTCAGAATACTAAATCATTTGAAGTTGATGCGTGTGTTTATCATTCTTCTCCATGGCGGGGTTCAAGCAGAGTTATTGAGGGCAAGTGAAGGGCAGAGGAGCATGTATGCAGTGGGAACTTGTCATGTTTTCATTATGTTGACAGATGATCCATTGTATACGGAATTGTCCAGTAATACAAAGCAAATCACCTGCATTATTAGATTATGGGACACATTTTGTTTCAGATATTGAACTAGTATAAAACATCTGTGTCACTGAGAAATAGCCACATGGCCACCCGAGATTGGATTCGTCACACGAGTAACAATCGTGCTGAACTTTAGCTTAGAGAGGACAGATAATATCTTGCTGCTTTATTTCTCCCAAGAAATGTCTCATTGATGATTTCAAAATACATTTACACCTGACCTTTGGATCAAAGAAATGATTTAATCAGCATATTCAAAATATGCATGAACATTTAGAACATTTGGCTGTTTTAAATGGTGATATGTTCTTCGAATGTCTCCTTCCATGCTGGAACCATTGAGACAGCTAATGAAATTTTTCTCAGGAAGTTCTCAGGAAATGTGGTAATTTATTTTCTTTTTTTTTCAGAAGAGACATCTTGTCGATTATAATCCTCGCAGACATGACAGCAGCACTTCCTGTAGGAAGAAAGGTCAATAGCTGAGCATAATGAGTAATTGAGTCGAGGTAACACAGCTCCCACTTTGTTCTAATCAAGTACCAAATGTGATTTATTTCCATATCATTTTCTTTCTAAATCTAGTAGGGTGAGGGGGACAGAGGGGACTATAGAAGTATTGCTGTTAGTGTCAGACTATTGAGGAATATTAAGTTTTAATGGGGGTGACAATAGGTGACCTATATATCTCATAATGTCCATATGAAATGATTTAGGGGTATGTATGAGCTCAGTTTGATCCAATATAAAATCTGCTGTTTGGCAGTGGATAAGGACAACTGGCAGCTTGTAGCTACAGACCATGTCTCTGAAACTAGCTAACTTTATAAGAATGGCAAATTAAAGAGAAAAACCAACATAAATTATCTTTGTAATGTGCTTCAATGCACCTTGTAGATTCTGCAAGCTTCTGGAATGGTACCGGATGTATGAACACAATTCTTCCAAAAGATATTCCCTCAGTTGGGGGAGTTTGATGATAGTTTTGGAGAACCTTGTCTTACACATCACTCCAAAATCTCCAATAATTGTTTAATTGGGTTGAGACCTATTGACTCTGAAGGCCATAGCAAATGATGTACAAAGTTTTCTTATTTAAACCTGGCTATGGGAACATTGCCATCCACTCCCATTAGGATAGAGATGTTTCATCATATGATAAAGGCGATAAGAAGAACTTTGTATTGATTTGCAAGGACTCTTGTAAATAAGGGGGCATATTTTGCAGGTTTGGGTACTGGCTTAAACCTGTTATGCCTATTGCATATAAGTGCTGTTTTAAAGCATCACTTAACGCCAGAGCCATATGACCCTGCAGCTTTAGCCTGGTTTCCCACTGAAGATAAGCAGGGTTGAGCCTGGCCAGTATCTGGATGGGAGCTGCTGGAAGTGGTATTAGGCCAGCAGGTGGTGCTCTCCCTGTGGTCTGTGTGGGTCCTAATGCCCCAGTGGATGCTATACTGTAAAAGGAGCACTGTCTTTCAGATGAGATGTTAAACCGAAGTCCTGAATCTCTGTAGTCATTAAAAATCTGGTGTCTGGATCTGGTGAAATTTCCCCATTGGCCCTTAACTATCATGGCCCCCTAATAATCTCTATCCCTGAACTGGTTACATCACTCCTCTCCACCAATAGCTGGTGTGTGGTGGGCATTCTGGTACACTATGGCTGCCATCCCATCATCCAGGTGGATGCTGCACACTGGTGGTGGTTGAGGAAATTTCCCCCTATACTATGTAAAGCTCTTTGAGTGCCTAGAAAAGTGCTATATAAATGTAACAAGTTAATGATAAGGCTATGACAATAATGCTGTATATTATGTTTATTTAATTGAGTTGTTGTGACATGACACTTCAAGAAAAGTGTTTTGCTGCAGCAGTTTGACTGCGCAAAAATAAAATTCCACAAAAGTAAGAATGAACATGAACAACAGAATATGCCAGCCAGCTTGCACCTAGCCAACTACAGCAGTTCTGCTCAACACAAAGTTAGGCCGGGGTTGGATGCACTCTAAATTACACACACCATCACTGCTCCTGTTTTGTCGGGAAAAATATTTGGATAGGCGAGGTCATATTAGACATCGTTTTCAGCATTATTGTGTGCTGACACTGTCTCTGTTTGCAAGGTTTTGCATTTTCTTAATGTCCACCAGCACCTGCTAATGTATGGATGCAGGTTCAAGCATTTAAACAGCTTCTGGTTCAGCAAAAATGACATCATGGTGTACTCTGTCATGTATTTCAGGGGAAAAAAAGAAAGAGAGAGATGGGAAAAACATACTGCACTCCATTTCCAAGTTGTTTTAACATGAAGAGAATCCCTATGTATTAGGGCTTTAACACAATGACACTATCTGTATCTGTTTAGTGCTTCTTCGAAATATGCAGATCTGTATTCTGGTTTAAACCCAAATTGGTGTGGCCTAAACTGGAGGATTTTTTTTTTCTTTTGACCCTGGAAAGACTGGAAAACACTGATTAAACCCAGATGTAGGAATACCAGCACTGTCAGCATGTTATTTAAATTCTGACTCTGACAGTTCCTCAACCTCAACTACATCACTCAAGTTCATAATTGGTCTCAAGTAGAGATTTTCTTTTGCTTTGTTTGTTTGTTTGTTTTTTTTTAATCCTGCTAGCATAGCTATTTTTTTGGACCTGCCCATGGTATTTTCTAACACATGTATTTGTTAATTTGTTTATTTGTTTGTTTCTGTTCCCCAAAATATAAACAAACTAGTAGCCCAATTAAAATCACTGCAACCCTGACCAGGCAGTTACAAAGGGTGAATGAATGAACCCTGTAAATGCATTGCGGAGCACTGCATATTCATGTTAATTAATATTGTCCCGTACATCTGACTGATGCACTCCACCAGATCCCTTCTGAAACTTATTTCCACACAAAAAGGCAGCTTTTATTCATATCTGTATTTGTATCTGTTTGGAACATAATTCATACATTATTCAGAATAATGTAGTTGTATTACATAATACTCTGTATACTTCTCTCTAAACAGGGAACCACATAACAGTCTAAATGCTTTTGACAGATCCCAGCAGGTAAAAGGTGACAACAGTGGGTGTAGAGGTTTTAGCTGGATTTAATGAAGATGCTAATTCATCTCTGAGGCATTAGCAAGTACAGACGTGCTTATACAGCATTATATTGTGCGATGCTCAAAGCTGCAGAATAATGTCAATTGTCATTATGGAAAACCAGGCACGCTGGTCTACCAGATTTCTTATTTTACATAAAGGAAGAAAACTTTTAGGAGTCCTGTTGTAGGATCCGTGGTGCATAGATGGAGTAGAATTTATGCTAGCCTGCAGCAGTGAGTACCAACATGCCTGAGTGGCCTGTCATGTTTCATATAATATCTGAGCTCAAGAGGATACTGTAACTTCCCTTGCAAATTAACAGGCTTGCCAGGGTATAGCTTCATTGCATGGTTTTATAATGTCAAACTTATAATTGGCTTACAACCAAAGTCATATTGAAATGAAAAATCACAACTTTCCTGTTTTATAATCCAATAGCATTAAGGTCATACTCATTTTCTATGCCTCTTTTTAACCTTATTCCTTAGTGGGTTGTCATCAGGAAATTAAACTCCCTCGCCTGCACAATGTATCGCTCACTGCTCAGTGAATACACCGAATTGAATATCATCTGTGTAACTATGCTAAAAGAAGCATCTATTATGCATTTCAGTGTTGTCATATAAGACCGGCATACAATATAAGCACAGAGTTAATTTTGTGCCAAAGAAAAGAAAACTACAATACCTGCAAGCAAAGTGAATAAGGTATATTAAATTGATATTAAATTGATTCCTATCTAGTGCTCTGTGGGCGGAGCTGTAACACTTCTCTTGAAGGCTACAATATAATTGGTTATATGCATTTCCATGTACGTATGTGCTCATACACGCACCGGCTTCTGATATGTAAACAAACTTTGAACAGTGTGACACAACAAGCTTTATGGAGCCAGGTGTATTTGCTCGATTGAAATTTCTTTTAAAGTTATTCCTGAGTTTTGTTTGAAGACATCAGTGGCAGGTACAATGGCGGCTGGTCAGATATTAGACGTGAGGGCTATAATATATATCAGGAATATGACAGTGAAATTATTTGGATTAACTAAGGCATTATATAACAAGGTCTCGGTGACATTCAAAAGAATGATGTCAGTCGAACTGTCTCACACACACACGTGTATTCAGATTCAGATGTATACAGCTGCATTCGTCAGTTCTCTTCTTTCAAGTCTTTCAAGTGTTTCAAGTCTTTAATTCTCTAATGGGTTCATGCCATGTTTCTTCAAAAAAAAAAAAAAAACCCCACAAAAACCCACTAAACTAGTATTTACTTTTAGTTTCTCCTTTAAAGATATTTGCGGGATGGAGGTGGGGGTGGTGGGGGATGGGGGGTGGGTTGGGGTGGAGATGATCGAGAAAATAATCCATCTTCTTGTTCATTACACCTGCAACTGTATTTCCTTCTTACCATCTGTGCACATTCTCAATCACTGCTGTTATGAATGTGTCTGAAATATATCAGCCCAAATGAAACAGGAGATGAAATAGTCTGGGCTAGAACGAAATTAGCCCCAGCTTTGTCTCTTCATACCATTCTGTATATTTTAATTAAGCCATTGGTGGTGCTTGGTTCCACAAAAATCGAAAATAACCTGCCTTAAGACAGTTGTTAACAACAAATAATCTGGTGTGGATGCCAAAAATGAAACGTTACACTGATGTCCTTTTAACTTTGAAAGAAAGTCACCCCTGGCCAAGGAAACATTATAAAAGAAATGATATAAGAAATGATAAATGATAAAATAAATACTTTCCTGTATTAGGACACTACCAGAACAAACTCATCAGAGACTATTGATTCTCAAGAAGGTAACACACTACATTAAGAGCCAGGGGGATGTAAACTTTTGAACAGGATGATCAGTGTAAAATAGTATTTTGTTTAAAGATATTTTTTTCCCCATTTAGTATTGTCCTTCAGAAGCTACATAAGCTATTTAAATGTTTACAATTTACACTGATCATCCTGTTCAAAATTTTTTATATTTAGTATTAAGAATGAAGGGTATGTAAACTTTTGAACTGGTTCATTATTGTAAATTCAGTCATTATTGTGTCTTGTGGACTATATGTAAACTTCTGTTATGTGAAATAGGTCATTCAGGGTTGTTATGTAACACAAACAGGGACTGGATGCAAGCGCAGGGGAAAGTCACTTTAATAGGAAAAAACCAAAAGTATAAGGACGGGGGAAACGCAAAGAACCATAAGTATTGGGACAGGGGAAAAACGTAACTCAAAGGCAGGGTCAAAACAAACGATAATCCTCATGACAAAACAAAAGCTGTGGTTTACAAAAATACATAGGCAATAATCCACAGAATCACCAGGAAGTAGATCCACAAAGGCAAGGTTATATTCCACAATAGAACGAGGCAGTAATCCAAACAATCGCAAGGCTGGAGTCCATGGTCCAGGAGAGTGCAAACGCATGGCAGATTCATTAGCACAGATATCTAATACATACATTCAATACTCTGCGAGGAAGCAGAAATGGGAAGAGGTTTAAATAACTAAAATAATTAGAAACAAACTAGGTTAAACACAGAACACCTGAAACTCATAATTAAACAATAAACGGAAAACCTATCAATGAACGGGGAGGAGACATGACGTAAACCAGGGAACAGAAAACCAATGAAAATACCGAGGCGGGGACATGACGTCAAACAAAAACAAAAGCACATGGCAAAGAAAACAAAACGTGAGTTCATGAATGGGTCTTCCTCAACGGCGGTGCGGAGAATGGAATGCGGAAGTGTTCGAGTCAGCCGCTGAGGGAAACCCTAACTATAGCAAAAATCATGATTATCATAAAAAATATAGTTTCAAATCTTTACTGCTTTAGTGACAGTAGCTGGTTTTTAATAAGATATTACATTTTTTTAGAGTACGCCGCCTTCATCTTGTCTATATACAAATGTAACTGAAGCACACTACAGTGATAAATGTAGAGATAATAAAAATTGACCTTCTACAGTCTCAGAAGCACTGCTTCACACAAACAAAGCAGTATGTAATTAATACAGCAATTAATTATGGCTATGTTAGCAATTCTTATGTCATATACTTATTTAGTGTAAATAATTATCTATATTGTAGACATAATTCTGTTTAATGCAATAAGTCAAGAATTCACATAAGCATAAATGAGCTATGGTAATCATAAAAGAAAGATATCTTATCTACAATTGGTTAGAATATATGTATATATATATATATATATATATATATATATATATATATATATATATATATATATATATATATATATATATATATATATATATATATATATATATATATACAGGTGCATCTCAATAAATTAGAATGTCGTGGAAAAGTTCATTTATTTCAGTAATTCAACTCAAATTGTGAAACTCGTGTATTAAATAAATTCAATGCACACAGACTGAAGTAGTTTAAGTCTTTGGTTCTTTTAATTGTGATGATTTTGGCTCACATTTAACAAAAACCCACCAATTCACTATCTCAACAAATTAGAATATGGTGACATGCCAATCAGCTAATCAACTCAAAACACCTGCAAAGGTTTCCTGAGCCTTCAAAATGGTCTCTCAGTTTGGTTCACTAGGTAAGCCACAAACATTCATTGCCAAAGAAGCTGGCTGTTCACAGAGTGCTGTATCCAAGCATGTTAACAGAAAGTTGAGTGGAAGGAAAAAGTGTGGAAGAAAAAGATGCACAACCAACCGAGAGAACCGCAGCCTTATGAGGATTGTCAAGCAAAATCGATTCAAGAATTTGAGTGAACTTCACAAGGAATGGACTGAGGCTGGGGTCAAGGCATCAAGAGCCACCACACACAGACGTGTGAAGGAATTTGGCTACAGTTGTCGTATTCCTCTTGTTAAGCCACTCCTGAACCACAGACAATGTCAGAGGCGTCTTACCTGGGCTAAGGAGAAGAAGAACTGAACTGTTGCCCAGTGGTCCAAAGTCCTCTTTTCAGATGAGAGCAAGTTTTGTATCTCATTTGGAAACCAAGGTCCTAGAGTCTGGAGGAAGGGTGGAGAAGCTCATAGCCCAAGTTGCTTGAAGTCCAGTGTTAAGTTTCAACAGTCTGTGATGATTTGGGGTGCAATGTCATCTGCTGGTGTTGGTCCATTGTGTTTTTTGAAAACCAAAGTCACTGCACCCGTTTACCAAGAAATTTTGGAGCACTTCATGCTTCCTTCTGCTGACCAGCTTTTTGAAGATGCTGATTTCATTTTCCAGCAGGATTTGGCACCTGCCCACACTGCCAAAAGCACCAAAAGTTGGTTAAATGACCATGGTGTTGGTGTGCTTGACTGGCCAGCAAACTCACCAGACCTGAACCCCATAGAGAATCTATGGGGTATTGTCAAGAGGAAAATGAGAAACAAGAGACCAAAAAATGCAGATGAGCTGAAGGCCACTGTCAAAGAAACCTGGGCTTCCATACCACCTCAGCAGTGCCACAAACTGATCACCTCCATGCCACGCCGAATTGAGGCAGTAATTAAAGCAAAAGGAGCCCCTACCAAGTATTGAGTACATGTACAGTAAATGAACATACTTTCCAGAAGACCAACAATTCACTAAAAATGTTTTTTTATTGGTCTTATGAAGTATTCTAATTTGTTGAGATAGTGAATTGGTGGGTTTTTGTTAAATGTGAGCCAAAATCATAACAATTAAAAGAACCAAAGACTTAAACTACTTCAGTCTGTGTGCATTGAATTTATTTAATACACGAGTTTCACAATTTGAGTTGAATTACTGAAATAAATGAACTTTTCCACGACATTCTAATTTATTGAGATGCACCTGTATATATATATATATATATATATATATATATATATATATATATATATATATATATATATATATATATATATATATATATATATATATATATATATATATATATATATATATATATATATATACATATATATATATATATATATATATATATATATATATATATATATATATATATATATATATATACACATATATATATATACATATATATATATATATATATATATATATATATATATATATATATATATATATATATATATATATATATATATATATAGATAGATAGATAGATAGATAGATAGATAGATAGTGTATTGAAAAGATGCAGGGATGGGTTAATAGTGAAAGGACGCGTGCTGAGGACTGGGGTCATGGCCGACCTTGTAGCTGTAGCTATTATGGGAAGGCTATAGACCAGCAGCTCTTGTTGACATGCTGTTAGGTGTATCTCCAGCTGACATGGCCTCTGCGTCTATTACACATGACCTTACACCAAACAGCATGAGGAAGGTTATGAACAACTTGTTTTGTTCAGCCAAAACACACTTCACCTTGCAGTTTCTACCAAAATGTATGGAAAATATAGGAACTGCTATTGTGATACACAAAATAAAACAAAGCTTGACTGAACATATATCGCTGATATCCCACTGTTCCCACTTGACATTTTACCAGCTGTTGCTCTTTCTGGAGATTACTTCTGCCGCCAGCCATCTTCTGGTGGCGTGCATCAGAATCTTGCTGCTGGTTAGCAGACGTCTCCCATGTAAATCCGCTCTGCTTACAAAGTCATTAACTTTTACAAAGGTGATGGGGTTGAATCTTCACGTCGGCTTAAGATTTCAGCAAAGTGGACCGCTGCATGCGGGTCTCTTCTCACGGCTTGTGTGAGGGGAAAAAAATAGAGCAGACAGCCTGTTAAATTATTCAAAATGAAATAAGAGTCTCTGCCACACTACCTGGCAGTCAGAAGGAGAAAGAGAGATACTTTTCAGCAAATGCACTGCAGTTTTTTTTTTTTTTTTAATTTACATTTCAATTTGGCTCAAAATATGAATCTTGCAAAACTTTGGATTGTCAATTTCAGCATTGTATGCATAAGAATATTAGGATTATTGTATAGAAAGAATGGTGAAAATTCTTGTGTGTACAGTATGTGACATATAAGTAAGAATGAGAATCCTAACATGAAACATGCCATCGAGGCATGGAGACAAAACCAGCTAAATAATAATACAAAACTAACATAAAGAGAAAAAATCCTCTTAATGTTCAGAATTACATTCACTAGCATGATGGCAAGACTTCGCAAAGACTTGGCACAGCACATAATATAATAGGCACAGGACAATATAAAAGAACATAAACTAAATACGTAAGAGCAATATGAACACTGTCAAAAATTTTGGAACACATTTCAGCAGTATGTGTGGCTGTACAGAATAACATAAAACGGAAACTGAATAATCATCTTCATAGCTGCAACTTCATACTGCAATCCTACATACTGTCTTGCATAAAATGTCAACACTTGTGATGAATCTGTTAATTTGACAGAAAAACAGAAAGGGCAATTATTTTTCCATAAAAAGAAAATACTGTTTTCAATAAGTCAATACTGTAATCTTTGTTAGCCTCCAGTATGGGAGCTTTCAATTTCAATTAGCAAGCTTTATCAGATTCAGCTCTGGATCACGGACCAGGTTAGCGTGGTTAGAAAAGAGAGAGAGAGAGAGAGAGAGAGAGAGAGAGAGAGAGAGAGAGAGAGAGAGAGAGAGAGAGAACACACTTGTCCAGTTAATTAATACTAGTGTCCATTAAGCCATTGAGCCAACTCCTCATGTAATTCCTCTTTTTCCTCTGTTTCCACTTGAAATGCACCCCTGAGATTTTTACACAATGTACAATGGACCAGTACTCAGCACCACAATAAAGCAGTCTATTGACTAGCTTGCCAATTCGTTCTGTGTTTTATGATCTTGAGCATTACTGAAATGTACAAAGGCAGCACCATCTGCAGCTGGTGTTAGAGTCGGTTCATGAGGATGAAAGACAAAGCATAGATTAACTGTTGTTAAGAACAATGAGAGAACTAATCCTTCACAATCTTTACTGAGCAGTTACCTCACCAAGAATGGCATAAAGGCACGCTTGTAAAGTTCGCTCAGCGGGGAACAACACTCATATGTCATTTTTGTTGTGAGTTAATTAAGACGTGGAAAGAAATGCCTACATTCATGAACAGCTCTGTGTTGTAGTTCTGTGTGTATGTGTACATGATCATAGGTGCATAACATATTAAAATCAGAAACACTTTATATGAAGCTCATATTCTCACATCATTATAATTGTGCTTAAAATTCTTTGCTTATAAAATGTCAACACTGAGTCCTTCAGGTAAAGTGAATGATATGTTAATTCTTTATTTCTTAAATTCTTTTTTTTTTTTCAATACTATTTTAGCTTTATGTGTGCAATGCAATAAATATGCTTACAGATTAACCACAACAACCACAAAGACAGTAACAACAACAACAAGAACAACAACAACAGGATTTTAAAACATCCAAAAATACTAAGGACATCAGTAAGTAACCATGCAAGGACAGGAAGCTAAGGGCTACATAATGTAAGTGTGTCCTTTTTGGAAGCACTAAATGATACAATTTGAAATGTTTCTAATATTTTTATAAGTAAGGAATAAAATAATGACAGGGTGTGCTGTTATGACTAGTGTGTTACCACCCAGAAGTGGATTGTTTTAATATAACTGCACATTCCAAAGTGTTTTTGCTATGTAAAGCCGGTTAGGCATAAGAGTCAGGATGCATGCGCTGGGGAGACGTCAGATAATGCAGAAGAGTTTATTAACAAAAAGAGCAGTAATCCAAAAAACAGGTAGTAATCCACAAAACAGGAAAAAACACTTGAAACGAGGAAGTGGTCTGGGAACCACGAACATGGAGCTACGGACATCTAAATTAGGACTACGGAATCAAGAGCTACGGAAAACGGAATTAGTGCTACGGAACTAGAAACATTTCTACACTTCAAAGTAACACTCAGCTAAACTATACAACTCTAAACTAATACTCCGCGTCGAAGTGGAAGCAAACAGGGCTTTTTAAACACACACCAAATCATACACACCATCAAAGACACCTGAAACTCATGATTACATTACATGGAGAACCAATAAGAAATCAGGAGGCGGGGACAGAGACATGACGCGAACTTGAAAACAAAAATGCACATGGCACAGGTAAACAAAACGTGAGTCTTTCTGAATGGAGGCGGAATGCGCTCCATGGAATGCGGAAGTAGGCTACGCTTCATTTGCAGCGTAGCAAGAGAGGGAGAACCTAACAGTTTTATTCCTCTTATAACACACTGATTTGTCAAAGACTACAATTTATAATTTATTGTTAAACAAATCATCACATTTTTTTATCCATTTATAGTTATATTTAAAGCTGTAGAAAGTCAGAGAGATAAGCTAGTTCCTGTTATTATTTATGTTCTTATTTTATAGCAGCTATAAACAATTGTTCCCTCAGTAGGCTCTCTTTTTTTCTCTCTTGAAGTTTAAAAAAAAAAAAAAAAAAAAAAAAAAAAACGCAGCTTGTCATTTTACAACCTGGGAAGCTCAGCGTCCTCTGTCCAGCAAGCGCCAGGACCGTCTCCTAAAGTTGATTCAGCTGCGGGATCGGGGCACCACCAGTGCAGAGCTTGCTCAGGAATGGCAGCAGGCAGGTGTGAGTGTGTCTGCACGCACAGAAAGGCGAAGACTTTTGGAGGATGGCCTGGTGTCAAGAAGGGCAGCAAAGAAGCCACTTCTCTCCAGGAAAAACATCAGGGACAGACTGCTATTCTGCAAAAAGTACAGGGATTGGACTGCTGAGGACTGGGGTAATGTCATTTTCTCTGATGAATCCCCTTTCCGATTGTTTGGGGCATCTGGAAAAAAGCTTGTTCAGAGAAGAAAAGGTGAGCGCTACCATCAGTCCTGTGTCATGCCAACAGTAAAGCATCCTGAGACCACTCATGTGTGGGGTTGCTCCTCAGCCAAGGGAGTGGGCTCACTCACAATTTTGCCTAAGAACACAGCCATGAATAAAGAATGGTACAAAAACGTCCTCAGAGAGCAACTTCTCCCAACCATCCAAGAACAGTTTGGTGACAAACAATGCCTTTTCCAGCATGATGGGGCACCTTGCCACAAGGCAAAAGTGATAACGAAGTGGCCCGGGGAACAAAACATTGACATTTTGGGTCCATGGCCAGGAAACTCCCCAAACCTTAATCCCATTGAGAATTTGTGGTCAATCCTCAAGAGGCGGGTGGACAAACAAAAACCCACAAACTCTGACAAACTCCAAGCATTGATTATGCAAGAATGGGCTGCCATCAGTCAGGATGTGGCCCAGAAGTTGATTGACAGCATGCCAGGGCCAATTGCAGAGGTCTTGAAAAAGAAGGGACAACACTGCAAATATTGACTCTTTGCATAAACTTCATATAATTGTCAATAAAAGCCATTGACACTTATGAAATGCTTGTGATTATACAAGTAACAGTTAGTAACATCTGACAAAAAGATCTAAAAACACTGAAGCAGTAGACTTTGTAAAAATTAATATTTGTATCATTCTCAAAACTTTTGGCCACGGCTGTACACTGGCGGTTCCTTTGATAAATGTGAGATAAATGTCTCCACACAGAAAGCCTCCCCATATAATCAATTATATGTATATATTTTTAAATACTTTGTTAATAAATAAATAAATCAATCATTTGTTCTTAGCCTTTTGTGGAGCATCTGCCATACAGGACCCTGTGAATGAGTTGTTAATACAGAAGTGATCATGTATTTGAACAAGCACATTAATATAAACCTAAAGAAAGAAGATCCACACCTCTACACCTTCAGATTTGAAAATTCAACAGCTCTGTGATAGAATTTTTAATAAATATGACAGTCGCTTTATAATAAACAGTTATTATTAGTTATAAAAGTTGTCCAGAACATCACATGGTATTATAATGGATAATAGCACGCATTGCATCGTGATAATATCTATCTATCATATATACTTTATCGAGTTTATTAAATTTATTAAGTGCATGGTAGTTTGCGTTTAGGGCATGCAGGGCTTAAGCGCTTATCAATCTTCATTAAAATACATGGCATTTTTATTGAATAACAAGGATTTCTGAGCATACAATTTTTAATTGCACACTGACCCATACAGTTTTTTTATGTATTGCTATGAAACTGAGGACAGTGGAATCTGTTTCTGATAATTATGTTTAAAAATAGCTAAATAAATGAGTCTTGATGGACACTGCTAAATTAGAGCTGGGACATATCCTCCAAATGAATGACATAACCCACTAAATTAGTGACATAAACCCACCAAATTAATATGACATTAACCCTAAAAAAAAATCACCATAAACAACTTGCACATTAATCTTTATAATTAACATGCAACAACTTTTTTTTTAGTTTAAACTTCTTTAATCAACATGTTGGTCTATTTTCCCTCTGATTAATGGTTCGCTACATTACCTACAATGCCGTTTGGCTACCTGCAAAAAGTGGTGTCAGTGGGATTTAGCTCTTGCTTCATCTCTAAAACACCAGAATCACTAAGCACATGATAAATATGTTTAAATTTTTGTTAAAATTAAAATTATGTTAAAATTTTCTTTAAAGTATTAACTATAAAAGAAAGAGGCAATTAGGCTAAAGTCTCTTCTGGCAAAATAAATGCATAAGGAAGTGCAATTTCTAAGGATGTTCAAAAGTTTGCATTTGGGCACTCAATCTCAACAACAATTTTAACAATGCTTCAGCTCCAAAAAAAGAGAATGCAAGCCAGAATGGTGGTGAAATACATCTAGGCAACTCTCAAGATACTGATGCCTGGATAATAACTCACAATTATCAACTGCCAGGACTAAAAGCATAGCTCCAGTAACTGCAAGCAAATAACAAGGATAATTTCACCATGTCGTTGCAACACATTGGAAGTTACAAGCTGAAAAGTGAAAAGAAATACTAAATAGTTACAAGATATTGTCGAATATGATTTATATGTGCTGTTCTTGCTGATGCTAGGTCAGACTCTGCACATTTGGACAGTAGGCTGCTTATATGTCCTGTATATACTGGTCCGAACCAGCATGTCCAGCTTGTCTTTACTTAATGTGTATACACTCCCATGAATATAAATTCTACCCGTTTCCCCTTTAAAAAAAAAAAAAAAAAGTAGATATTTGTAAAAAGCAGAAGCAATCATCTTGAGCATGTCTCTGATTGCATCCCTGTCAATTGCACTGAATGTAGCATGCAGATAACAGACTTTCAGTTGATGCCATGGGGCCTTACCTAAGCAATCATCAGAATCCCAGCAAGCCTGCGACAAATGGAGACGTGACAGCCATTACAAGCTAAAACTGAATAAATAACAAAATGGCTTAGATAGTGGCTGAGTAATCATGTGTACAGGCCCACTTGTGCATTTTGTGGTTAAAGTAAAAATATTAATATTACTTTTGCTTTTTAACAAAGGCAATGACAATGAGTATTAATAACACATTTTCATCCAGCAGCACATTGATAAAATAAGGTTCATAAAACGTATCAACTCTTTAGAAAATAAGGTTCATAGAACTAAAATTCACTCTGCCAGGTAGTTTTCCACAACGCTGCAACACATTACCCTCGGAACCAAATGTGCTCTCCTACAGAGTTTTGCTTTTTGCTAAATCAGACCTGGCTTTGTCTAATGCAAATACAAGGGTGGCTGCAGCGGAGAAAAGAACAATGAAATCAATAAATTAAAAGCGCTCTAAGAGCTTAGGAAGTGGAGATGCTTCCACCCTCCAAAAGAACATGCAAATACACTCTGAAGCCCATAATTCTGGCATAACGACTGTGTTGTTCAGCGTGAAAGGAATATCATCTTTGGGCTTTCACATGTCATTTGTGCTGAGATATAACAGGATGTGGAGGTGCTATTTTGCATTCGCTTGAGTACAGCCATTCATTAAAGCTGAAGAGTTTTGCAACATTAATTTTAACACTGCCAATCCAGTAAATAATATTCTAGTTACAGCCTTGATTGTCTGAGAAAAGAAAAAGAAAGAAAAAAAAAAAAAAAAAAAAAGGCTAAATGAGAGGAGATGCCAAAATGGCACACTAAGACATTGCCATTAGAGTCAACCCATGTTCTGAAAACATTAGTATGCAAGCCATTTATGTTTGTTTTATCTTAAAATGTTGTCAGCAGCTATTCTTTGATATTTTGTTTAAAAATCCTGTGAAGAAAACACAAGGTATTTGTAGAGACATGCATGCTTGTGTCAAACTAATAGTCAATTAATTCTTTATTAAATGCATCTGTGACTTTATTATGAGAACACGTAGTACTTGGCATGTTACGTGCATACAGTATATACGTGGCTAAGATATAATGTTTTATATCAGGGGTCAAACAATATTGAAACTGATGTTATCATAACAACACAATACAATATTACAATTTTTCTTGTGTGTGGTGGTCCGGGAAAACATGTCACATGTCATAGTTTGTGTGTGTGTGTGTGTGTGTGTGTGTGTGTTGGTTCAGGGGGGTTGGGGGGGGCATGTATTGTAGGCTGATTGGCATATCTAAATTGTATGGCTAAATTCTGAAAAACAGACAATATGATACAAAATTGTTTATGAGAATTTAAGAGAACAAATATATTTTAACAAAAAACATGGACATGATTTTATTAGGGTTACTGTGCAGGCTTGCCTTGACTTGAATCTTCTTCAAAGATTATGTTGAGTTAGGAGTCTAACACAGCAGTAAATGCAGTAAAGATGTCTAAAACTTTGCTTGCTAAGTGTGCTTTTCTCACAATTTGTTGGCTATTTACATGCCATAGCAAAAACAACATAAGCCTAATCAATTCTGTTTGTAATCAAATACTAACTCTCAAAGTGTCTGAGCTGCTCCTGTGCCATCACATCATCAGCAAAACATAAAACAGCATTTTTAACATTTTCAATGACCTAATAAAAAGAC
Source organism: Cranoglanis bouderius (assembly GCA_023630585.1). NCBI lineage: Eukaryota > Metazoa > Chordata > Actinopteri > Siluriformes > Cranoglanididae > Cranoglanis > Cranoglanis bouderius. Next base: position 10,568,476 of record CM042561.1, read on the forward strand.
GTTGATATCAAGAAATTTAGTCAACAGAACGGAACTGACTGAATTAATCAGCAATTATTTCACCACTGATGTAAAAGCGAACAGAGATCAGTCGAGCGAAGAGACGATGAGGCTCATGTTTAAATGCTGTGAGTGACTAATCTCAGGTGATGAGACAGACTGATGTGGATGATGCTGATAATCAAAGTGAGAACTCATTTCCCATTGAAAATGTATAATGCTTTAAAATTTGGCAGTAATGATATCATAACGATAGCATAAGTAGATTAGGTTAAAAATGTAGAGGTAGGTGGGGCATCTTTCAGTGAAACTAGAAAGGAATCTTTAAATGCAATTTAGTTTATCTTTTTTATTGTTTTATTCTTTACAAATCTTATTAAAATCTTAAAAAATGTGTAGCAATGTCATCTTAACAAGTGAAAATATCTTGAATATGGTTAAATGTATCCAGTATTTCTTATTATAAGATCACAATAAAGCAAATACATGCTTATTAAACATGTCTAACACTGACTACGTTTACATGCACATCAAATTCTATTTAAGGTCTATATTCGGGTTGTTGTCATATTCTCATATATTGCACATATATCTCCTTTCAGTGGATTTTCTGAATAAGGTGTTTACAAGCAACAAATTTGGGATTAAAACAGACATATTCCATTCCAGAATTTGGGAAATCAGATTATTGTCTTAATCTGAATTAGGCAATCGGATTGTGGCGTTTACATGACTCAATAGTAATTTGCCAAATTCCAATTAATATTGGAATATTCATGTGCATGTAAATGTAGTAACTGTTTTTCTATTTCAATCTTGAAATAGTCTTGTTCTTTTGGCAGATAATTTTTCCCATTTTTGTAGTAATTTCTAGAAAGAAGCAAAGTGGTATCCCAGTAGAATAAGACAATTTGAAGCTTGAAATGAGTAAAAACATCTAAAAAAAAAAAAGGCTGACTAATCTTATATTCAATTTATTATGATCTAATAAAAATATGTTTGGTGATATTCAAGGTATTTTTACTTGCTAAGATTTTTTTTTGCAGTATAGCATGATTATCTATACACTATAGCATAAAATAAGCAATATGACTACAAGGGTGCTTGAAAGTTTTTAGGATTTTCTAAAACATTAGTTTTTCACGCAAGTCCTAAAAGTGGACAAAGAGAACCCAGTTAAACAAATGAGACAATATTATACTTGGTCATTTATTTATTGAGGAAACTGACCCAATATTACATATCTGTGAGTGGCAAAAGTATGTGAACCTTTGCTTTCCGTATCTGGTGTGACCCCCTTGTGCGGCAATAACTGCGTTATGCGTTAAACTATTGATCAGTCCTGCACATCGGCTTTTAGCACATTCCTCAGTACAGAACAGCTTCAACTCTGGGATGTTGGTGGATTTCCTCATATGAACTGCTTGCTTCAGGTCCCTCCACAACATTTCTGTTGGATTAAGGTCAGGACTTTGATTTGGCCATTCCAAAACATTTTTATTAAACTTTTATTCTTCGACTTGTGTGCTTAGGGTCGTTGTCTTGCTGGATGACCCACTCTCTCTTGAGATTCAGGTCATGGACAGATGCCCTGACATTTTCCTTTAGAATTCGCTGGTATAATTCAGAATTCATTGTTACATCAATGATGGCAAGCCGTACTGGCCCATATGCAGCAAAACAGGCCCAAAGCATAACACTACCACCACCACCATGTTTCACAGATGGGATAAGGGTCTTATGCTGGAATGCAGTGTTTTCTTTTCTCCAAACATAATGCTTCTCATTTAAACCAAAAACTCTATTTTGGTCTCATCCATCGACAAAACATTTTTTTCGATAGCCTTCTGGCTTGTCCACATGATCTTCCACAAATATCTGTTGTGAAGGTCAGACATTGATAGTTCCCTGTTCTTTAAATAAAACAGGGTGCTCACTCACACCTGATTGTCATCCCATTGATTGAAGACACCTGACTCTAATTTCACCTTCAAATTAACTGCTAATCCTAGAGGTTCACATACATTTGCCACTCACAGATATATAATATTGGATCATTTTCCTCAATAAATAAATGGCCAAGTATAATATTTTTGTCTCATTTCTTTAATTGGGTTCTCTTTGTCTACTTTTAGGACTTGAAAATCTGATGATGTTTTAGGTCATATTTATGCAAATACAGTTGCAATCAAAATTATTCAACCCCCATTGCAAATCAGGTTTATTGTCAAAATTTACAGACTTTCAGCTGTTTCCAATGAACAAATCAAACAAAAGCAATTGAAATTGTTCAGCACAACGAATGCTTCAAGCAGTTTCCCCAAATTCAACTGAAAATGCAACTTATAATGACTTCTCCAGTTTCAAAATTATTCAACCCCTTCATGGCAAGCATCTTTAGTACTTAGTAGAGCACCCTTTTGCTGTTATGACCAGATGCAAACGAGATGCATAGCCAGACACCAGCTTCTGGCAGCGTTCCTGAGGAATCTTAGCCCATTCCTCATGAGCAATGGCTTCCAGTTCAGTAATATTCTTGAGTTTGCGTGCTGCAACCGCCTTCTTCAAATCCCACCAGAGATTTTCTATGGGGTGTGTAGAATCTGTGATGGCTCTGTAGAATCTTTCAGGACTTCTTCTGCAACCAAGCCTTGGTGGAATTTGAGGTATGCTTGGGCTCATTGTCCTGTTGGAAGGTCCAATGACGCCCAAGCTTTAGCTTCCCCACAGATGGCATGTTGTTTTCTCCTAGGATTTCCTGATACTTCAATGAATCCATCTTGCCTTCCACACACTGCAGGTTTCCCGTGCCAGAGGGTGCAAAACAGCCCCAGAGCATCACCATGCTTGACTGTGGACATAGTGTTCTTTCTTAATTCTTCTTTCTCCAGATATACCGCTGATGCATCGTGCCGAAAAGTTCCAGTTTTGTTGCATCGCTCCACAGAACAGAATCCCAAAACTTCTGTGGCTTACTGATATGATTTTGAGCCAATTATGCTTTTGGGTCAGTAGTGGTGTACGTCTTGGAGTTCTGGCATGGAAATCTTCTGCATTTAGTACGTGCCATACTGTGCTCACTGAAACCTCAGTGCCTGTTGCCACCAAGTCTTGCTGCAGGTCTTTTGCAGTCACTCGAGGGTTTTTCACAACCTGCCTTCTCAGAAATCTGGTTGCAGCCATTGATAGCTTCCTTCTTCTGCCCCGTCCAGGTATTTCATGTATTTTCTGCCCCTAGTCAGTTCAGGTATTTCATGTGTTCCAGCTCAAACACACCTGGTGCAACTAATGAAGCCCTTGATTAGTTGCATCAAGTGTGCTTGAGACAACACCTGTTTTGTATATTTGTGCTGTTGTGAGGGATTCTACTAATTTTGAGACTGGAGAAGTCATTATATGTTGCATTTTCAGTTGAATTTGGGGAAACGACTTGAAGCATTGGTTGTGTTGAACTACTTCAATTGCTTTTGTTTGATTTGTTCACTGAGTTGTACAGCTGAAAGTCTGTAAATGTTGACAATAAACCTGATTTGCAATGGGGGTGTCATATATACAGGTGCATCTCAATAAATTAGAATGTTGTGGAAAAGTTCATTTATTTCAGTAATTCAACTCAAATTGTGAAACTCGTGTATTAAATAAATTCAATGCACACAGACTGAAGTAGTTTAAGTCTTTGGTTCTTTTAATTGTGATGATTTTGGCTCACATTTAACAAAAACCCACCAATTCACTATCTCAACAAATTAGAATACTTCATAAGACCACTAAAAAAAACATTTTTAGTGAATTGTTGGCCTTCTGGAAAGTATGTTCATTTACTGTACATGTACTCAATACTTGGTAGGGGCTCCTTTTGCTTTAATTACTGCCTCAATTTGGCGTGGCATGGAGGTGATCAGTTTGTGGCACTGCTGAGGTGGTATGGAAGCCCAGGTTTCTTTGACAGTGGCCTTCAGCTCATCTGCATTTTTTGGTCTCTTGTTTCTCATTTTCCTCTTGACAATACCCCATAGATTCTCTATGGGGTTCAGGTCTGGTGAGTTTGCTGGCCAGTCAAGCACACCAACACCATGGTCATTTAACTAACTTTTGGTGCTTTTGGAAGTGTGGGCAGGTGCCAAATCCTGCTGGAAAATGAAATCAGCATCTTCAGAAAGCTGGTCAGCAGAAGGAAGCATGAAGTGCTCCAAAATTTCTTGGTAAATGGATGCAGTGACTTTGGTTTTCAAAAAACACAATGGACCAACACCAGCAGATGACATTGCACCCCAAATCATCACAGACTGTGGAAACTTAACACTGGACTTCAAGCAACTTGGGCTATGAGCTTCTCCACCCTTCCTCCAGACTCTAGGACCTTGGTTTCCAAATGAAATACAAAACTTGCTCTCATCTGAAAAGAGGACTTTGGACCACTGGGCAACAGTCCAGTTCTTCTTCTCCTTAGCCCAGGTAAGACACCTCTGACGTTGTCTGTGGTTCAGGAGTGGCTTAACAAGAGGAATACGACAACTGTAGCCAAATTCCTTGACACATCTGTGTGTGGTGGCTCTTGATGTCTTGAGACCCCAGCCTCAGTCCATTCCTTGTGAAGTTCACTCAAATGCTTGAATCGATTTTGCTTGACAATCCTCATAAGGCTGCAATTCTCTCGGTTGGTTGTGCATCTTTTTCTTCCACACTTTATCCTTCCACTCAACTTTCTGTTAACATGCTTGGATACAGCACTCTGTGAACAGCCAGCTTCTTTGGCAATGTTTGTGGCTTACCCTCCTTGTGAAGGGTATCAATGATTGTCTTCTGGACAACTGTCAGATCAGCAGTCTTCCCCATGATTGTGTAGCCTAGTGAACCAAACTGAGAGACCATTTTGAACGCTCAGGAAACCTTTGCAGGTGTTTTGAGTTGATTAGCTGATTGGCATGTCACCATATTCTAATTTGTTGAGATAGTGAATTGGTGGGTTTCTGTTAAATGTGAGCCAAAATCATCACAATTAAAAGAACCAAAGACTTAAACTACTTCAGTCTGTGTGCATTGAATTTATTTAATACACGAGTTTCACAATTTGAGTTGAATTACTGAAATAAATGAACTTTTCCACGACATTCTAATTTATTGAGATGCACCTGTATATATATATATATATATATATATATATATATATATATATATATATATATATATATATATATATATACAGTATCTCACAAAAGTGAGTACACCCCTCACATTTTTGTAAATATTTTATTATATCTTTTCATGGGACAACACTGAAGAAATGACACTTTGCTACAATGTAAAGTAGTGAGTGTACAGCTTGTATAACAGTGTAAATTTTTGTGTCCCCTCAAAATAACTCAACATACAGCCATTAATGTCTAAACTGCTGGCAACAAAAGTGAGTACACCCCTAAGTGAAAATGTCCAAATTGGGCCCAATTAGCCATTTTCTCTCCCCGGTGTCATGTGACTCGTTAGTGTTACAAGGTCTCAGGAGTGAATGGGGAGCAGGTGTGTTAAGTTTGGTGTTATCGCTCTCACACTCTCTCATACTGGTCACTGGAAGTTCAACATGGCACCTCATGGCAAAGAACTCTCTGAGGATCTGATAAAAAGAATTGTTGCTCTACATAAAGATGGCCTAGGCTATAAGAAGATTGCCAACACCCTGAAACTGAGCTGCAGCATGGTGGCCAAGACCATACAGTGGTTTAACAGGACAGGTTCCACTCAGAACAGGCCTCGCCATGGTCGACCAAAGAAGTTGAGTGCACATGCTCAGCATCATATCCAGAGTTTGGCTTTGCAGAATAGACGTATGAGTGCTGCCAGCATTGCTGCAGAGGTTGAAGTGGTGGGGTGGTCAGCCTGTCAGTGCTCAGACCATACGCCACACACTGCATCAAATTGGTCTGCATGGCTGTCGTCCCAGAAGGAAGCCTCTTCTAAACATGATGCACAAGAAAGCCCACAAACAGTTTGCTGAAGACAAGCAGACTAAGGACATGGATTACTGGAACCATGGCCTGTGGTCTGATGAGACCAAGATAAACTTATTTGGTTCAGATGGTGTCAAGCATGTGTGGCGGCTACCAGGTGAGGAGTACAAAGACAAGTGTGTCTTGCCTACAGTCAAGCATGGTGGTGGGAGTGTCATGGTCTGGGGCTGCATGAGTGCTGCTGGCACTGGGAAGCTACAGTTCATTGAGGGAACCATGAATGCCAACATGTACTGTGACATACTGAAGCAGAGCATGATCCCCTCCCTTCGGAAACTGGGCCGAAGGGCAGTATTCCAACATGATAATGACCCCAAACACACCTCCAAGATGACCACTGCCTTGCTAAAGAATCTGCGGGTAAAGGTGATGGACTGGCCAAGCATGTCTCCAGACCTAAACCCTATTGAGCATCTGTGGGGGAGCGCAAGGTCTCTAACATCCACCAGCTCTGTGATGTCGTCATGGAGGAGTGGAAGAGGACTCCAGTGGCAACCTGTGAAGCTCTGGTGAACTCCATGCCCAACAGGGTTAAGGCAGTGCTGGAAAATAATGGTGGCCACACAAAATATTGACACTTTGGGCCCAATTTGGACATTTTCACTTAGGGGTGTACTCACTTTTGTTGCCAGCAGTTTAGACATTAATGGCTGTATGTTGAGTTATTTTGAGGGGACAGCAAATTTACACTGTTATTCAAGCTGTACACTCACTACTTTACATTGTAGCAAAGTGTCATTTCTTCAGTGTTGTCCCATGAAAAGATATAATAAAATATTTGCAAAAATGTGAGGGGTGTACTCACTTTTGTGAGATACTGTGTATATATATATATATATATATATATATATATATATATATATATATATATATATATATATATATATATATATATATATATATAAAGAACATTTGTGAAATCCCAAACAAAAGTGTCTAGCTCTAAAGTCAAAAACTCCCTCCCTGAATAAGTCAATTCTATAATTAATGCATTCTAATGTGCAACTCTGTGTATCATACATTTCAAATTAGAGCAAGGTCAATTCCCTTCTTAATGAGTTTTCTGTTTCAACAGTCCACAGAGTCTCATTTTGTCCTCTGCATTATTTTTTTACCTCTCTATAGCATATACCTCGCTCTATATATATACATACATACATATACATATACCTCTATATACCTCTCCGAACAATAGCAAGAAGACAATTGTATATATTATTTATAGATATCATAGAGACAGAAATGATATACATTGGCTCCCACTTACTGAAAGCTGAAGAAATATTCACAGGTATGAACACCAGAGCAATACTGACACCACACTGACAGTGGCCCAGAATAAGTGAGGAAGTACTTCGGAGATGCTCTGTCCAGAGCTCTCACTTCGTGGAGAGTTTGTAGAGGTGGTGTAGTTAAGGGGGATAAGGACGCCACACAGGATATAAAGTGTTCAATGAGGAATTACAGCAGATATTAATGATTACAGATTTATAAGGATGGAACTGCATATATAATAAGGTGGCTCTAACCATCCTGTGCTAATAGTCTTAACTCTTAACTCACTTAAAGTGTAGGCAGGTGTGTACTTCATTCAGCGCTCTCGACCTGTTTAGATAGCATACCATCTGAGAGGCCCCTTGCTGTATTTCTGTTAGCTTTATTGACATAATGAATAAAAATATGCTAAGATGAAGGAAACCCAATGAATTAAGTGATTGCATAGTCAACCCAGTTCCAAGATTATCTGTACTACACTGAGGAAAAAAAAAAAAGACGCTGGGTATCAGAGATTGATCTTCCATTGGCCAGTCAACAGACAGATATAAATCTGACATAATATCTTGTTAATATTAGAAGACGAAACTTGCATTCCCAGCAAGGCATGAGGTAGCACAGATAGTACTGTTCTTTTTAAGTCTATTTTTAATGTTTAATGTGGTTTTATTATCCAAAACAATCATTTTATTTCCTGGTGTCTCTTTATGTGTTAGACTTAAAGGAAAACTCCACCATAACACACATTAAATATGCTCATATTGAAATATTTGTTTTGTGCTTAATGATTCTTGTGCTAATTTGCTGCTTGGTGTTGTATTTTTGTTATTCCTGTGAGTTAGCGGTTGTGTGTGACAATATCAGACTCTTCCTTTCTCTCCCTAACATGTGCTTTATTTACATCTCTCTCTCTCTCTCTCTCTCTCTCTCTCTCTCTCTCTCTCTCTCTCTCTCTCTCTCTCTCTCTCTCTCTCTCTTCTTCCCTCCTGATTGGCTACAACTCCTGCCAGTCACTCTGTATTCAGACTTGTTTCATGCCTGAAGCTGTGGTTTGATGTCCTTTAACCTATTGCCAGCAACATTTAGTGTGTGTATTCACTCTGTCACTCCTATGTATATTGTTCTCTTATTACTCTCTCTCTCTTTCTCTCTCTCTCTCTCTCTCTCTCTCTCTCTCTCTCTCTCTCTCTCTTTATTTTCCAAAGTGGAGCCTGTGTGTGTGTGTGTGTGTATCAAATTATGTGAGTGTTTCTACATGTAGTTGATGTTTCCTGTCTTACTGTGGTCACATTTCTGTCATTCTTGTACACTGCCCCATATTGCCTTGTTGTATTATGTTGATGTGCTTGTTCAGAGCGAATGAATAAACTTGTAGAAACATCTCTCTCTCTCTCTCTCTCTCTCTCTCTCTCCTGCCAGTCACTGTGTAGTCAGACTTATTTCATGCCTGATGTTGGGGTGTGATGTTCTTTAACTTATCACCAACGCAACATTTACTGCTATAGGCTGAAAAGGTTGTATTTAGTAGCTTTCAAGCAAATTAGAGGGGGAAAAAGGTCTTACTTCCACTTTATGATTCCCATTTGCTTTATTTACACTTTCACAGTAACATCACAACCATGACGAATTCAAAAAGCTTTGTCTTTCTTGTTTAGTTTACATTTTTTGATAGTATTTTGACATTTTTTTCAGTATAAAGTGTGTACTGAACCAGCTTTATACAAAACACGTGTGGTGAGTGCAACCTCTTTTTTTTGTGTCTAACCTTATGTTTCAGTGTTTGAGTTAAGCTCTTTAACACCTCAAATTCTAGCATGTGGCGTGTGTGTGTGTGTGTTTGTGTGTGTGTGTGTGTGTGTGTGCACACTAATGGAAAGGAAACACAGAGAAGTGTAGAATGCTTGTGTATTGTGATACAGTATATGTAAATGATAACTAATGTTTAATACATTGCCTTTGAAACAGCAAATTACAGATATTACAGATATTCATTTTAAACCATATCAATTGCAGCACCTTGACTGGAATTAATTTCTCACCTGGGTGCTATTATGTGTCTTAACAATAACCCCAAACTTCCATTTGGTTTCAGTTATTCTAATCTCAATGTCTTTATAGCATTACCACACATTTTATACGTAGCATACTTTTGTACATGGCTTATTAGCTTATGCATATGCTTTATTTGGCATAGTAAATAGCCTAATGATAGTTGGAAAAGCAGGATTATTTTCAAGCCTGTGTTTGTTTTATAGGTGCAATTGTATGTGTGATCAATTTGCAAACAAACCCCAGTGGAATAGAAAGCCGTCGCTATTCACATCTAAGACGCTTGAGTCAATTATAGAATCAGCTTTGGCACCAGAAAAAAAGCCAGGATGTTTTGTTCATTTGTCAAGGATTTGCTTTCCAAAACCAAAGTCACAGTGTACAAATGGTGCTAATGTACACTCAGTCGCCTGAGGTAGCGCATCATAATAATTCATTACTATTTCATTATTTATCCATTTTTTCCTGGTTTTGTTTGCATGTGTCTGGGATTGATTTAGAAACCAGTGTCACTTTTTCCCCACATGAAAAAAGGCTGAATCATAGGTGGAGCATGAGATATTCAAATTCATCTTTCTCACCTCCAGGAACTCATTAAGTGACCAAACAGGTCACTGATTTTACAACTTCTCACAGGATTATTATTTTTTTCTATATTCATTTTTATGAGATAACTGGGGCTTATAAGATCTCAGTGTCCTGCAAACGTCTCACCTTGGAAATGCAAGAGGCCTTATAAACTATGGCCATGGAACTGTGTAATGTAGGTGTGTCTGTGGGGGTGGGTTAGGGGGGGTGTGTGTGACATGAACTCTAATGGGTAAATAAGACTTAACACTGATCAGTACACAGCAAAATCTGCTAGACTAATGTAGACTAATTTGCTAGATAAACACTGGGTATTAATAAGACACTGGGGATTTTGTTGTTTACTTACTGTATATCAATATACCTTCTCTTTGTTTATTTATCGTGTTTGTGTTTGTTAAATCATACATTTGAATCTGCCATTATATTGTCCTATAGGTTCATTAGAAAAAATATATATACACTGATCAGCCATAACATTAAAACTACTGACAGGTGAATAGTCAGTTCTCGAAGTATGTGTTGGAAGCAGAAAAAAATGGGCAAGTGTAAGGATCTGAGCGACTTGAGTGAGAGATGATTTGAGCCATCCTGATGACCCGTTGCAGAGTCTTCTGGTCTTCCCTTGTGCAGCTGGTGGCCCATGCTGTAATTCAGAACGTCAGTACACTCTTCATTGTATGTTGATAGAAGTTCACGACAAGATCCTGGGGCAGTCTCACCCTCCGCAGTCTTCTCAAGAAGTAGAGGTGTTGTGCCTTTCCAATGACACTGGAGGTGTGTGTGGCCCAGGAGAAGTCCTCTGTGATGTTCACCCCCAAGAATTTCAAACTGGGGACTCTCTCCACAGCCTCACCATTTATGAGCACAGGACTAAGGTCAGTTCTCCTTTTCTTCCTGAAGTCCACCACAATCTCCTTTGTCTTCCTGGTGTTAGGGATGAGCTTGTTGGCGGAGCACCAGGCTGTCAGGTTTCATACCTCATTTCTGTATGCAGTCTCATCATTGTATGTAATCAAACCAATGACTGTCATGTCATCTGTGAACTTCACAATGGTGTTTATTGCATGGGCAGGTAGACTTTCATGGGTGAAGAGCGCATACGGCAGAGAGCTCAACACACATTCCTGTGGAACACCAGTATTCAGGGTGAGAGTGGAGGATGTGTGCTTTCCTAACCTGACGTTCTGGGGACAGTTGGTAAGGAAGTCCAGAGCCCAGCTGCAGACGACTGTGCATAGGCCTTTGCTGTGGAGTTTGGACACCAGTACATTGGGAATGACAGTGTTGAAGGCCAAACTGAAGTCAACAAAGAGTGTTCTGACATACATGGTAGGCCCATCCAGGTGCTATAAGGCAGTGTTAAGGGCAAGGATGATGGCAAACTGATATTGGTCCAGAGTAGCAAAGATGATGCTTTTAATATGTGCCAGAATCAGCTTCTCAAAGCACTTGGATTACAGAGGCGCGAGAGCAAATGGACAATAGCCATTCGGACAACTCACATTTTGCTGTTTGGGGATGGGCACAATTGTAGTTTTGAGGCAGGACGGAAGAACCGAACTGGTCATGGAGAGGTTGAAAATGCACGTAAAGGCCTGCATGCACTGACTGACAGAGGACACCATCAGGACCAGCCACTTTCCTCACATTGACGCTGCACAGAACCCTTCTGACCTAGTTAGTGTCCAGTGTTTGCAGTTGATTTTGGTCAGGTGGCAGTGCAGGCCTAACTGTTTCCCTACTATTATTCTCTCTGTCAGTGCGGACAAAGAACATGTTGAGTTCCTCCGCTATGGAGAGGTTGCTGTTTATAGGCAGATTATCATTCCTTTTGTAGTCTGTGACAGCATGTATGCCTTGCCACATATGTTGGGGATTATTGTTATTAAAACTGTCCTCAATCCTGAGTTTATGGTTGAGTTTTTCTGCTCTAATGCCTCGCTTAAGATTAGCCCTGGATAGCCTATAGGCTTCTGTGTTACCTGCGCTTTAAACAGCATCTCTTTGTTTTAGTAGACTCCTGACCTCTTTGGTCATCCAGGGTTTCTGGGTATTGAACATGTTGTGATAGATAGATTTAAAATTCCTAGGTCCCTACTTAAATGTAAGCAAATTTGTGATTTTGACCATGTTGACTGCTTTGTACAAATGGACAGATTTTTCCTGAGGCCTAATCTGTTTTGTTGAAACATGTTCAGATGACACTGATGGATTTGATCTAAAATGGATCATACAGTTTTGCACAAACTTGAGGGGTCCATGCCAGCTCAAGTGCACACACTGTCATTAAAGCAAAATGGGGACACATTAAATACTACGAAAGTCTGAAATTCATGCAATTATTTAAAAGATTCTACTTTTCATTCAAGCTGCTGTCAGTAACATAATTTGTAATGAAAATTGTTGCACAAGATTAGAAAATAATGCAAAATAGAAGCAATTTCACTAATGATTTCAAACTTTTGGACCCCGTTGTATATATACACAGCCTTTAATAAACTGACTATAAATATCGTGTCATGTAAATTTGGCAGATAAACAAAATTAGCTGTTAGTAAAGCTGTTTTAACTAGCCATTTTTTAAGCTTCAGAGAGCATCGTGCAATTAAGCACATTTAGCTTACTCCTGATCTGACAGCATATACAGTAAAGTACAAAGTGTGCGGGTTGTGTCGTAGTTAATGCATAGTTAGACTTCCACAGTGTAGACTGCACAGAATTAGAAAAAAACAACAACAAAAAAAACATATTGTACATTATACACAGAGAGAGAGCTAGACAGAGAGAGAGAGAGAGAGAGAGAGAGAGAGAGAGAGAGAGAGAGAGAGAGAGAAAGAGAGAGAGAGAGAGAGAATGAATAATTATTGTTTGGCTGTTGTTTCACTAAATGAGTGAAATGTAGCTTAAAAAAAAAAAAAGAAGAATATTCAGCTCCCAAGTTTCAGGCAGCATGGCTCCATCTGTATTCTGTAGTTGCCTCCTGTATGACTGCTAGGATGCTGTCAGCTGTGCCTCTCTCTCTCTCTCGCTCTCTCTCTCTCTCTCTCTCTCTCTAGAAAGAAAGAAAGAAAGAAAGAAAGAATGCACAAGAAAAGATTGGAAATGATTTCATTTCATTATGGAACATAATCTGTAAAGGACAGCAGAGATAATTGGCATTTAGCCCACTTCTTAAATCGTTCCACCCTTTCTCATTATAAGCCATCTGTACTATGTACGTATGCATATGTACTGTATTATAGAAGTACTGCAGTTACTCCCTCTGCTCCTTAATGGCAGTGACACTTCTTGGTCTTCATAATGAATGGATCTAATTTATGATGGCTCAGAATAAGGAAGCATGGGAAATCAAGACACAAATGAGCAAAGGATTTTAATACTGAACATATATATATACAAAGAACCAGTGGTGGCTTGTCTGTTGGGGTAAGTGTGGCATATCCAAGCTATCAGCCATGCAACAAACGTTAATCTTCATACCCCCAACACTCTATACATTTTAAATTCTGCTAAAATACTAATTATTATTTACCTAGTTAACAAGATTTTTTAAAATGTTTCTATCTGACAGATTTAATCCAATGTTCTGTTAGTTTTGTAGATGTTATGGAATTGTGGGGCAGAGTGCTCACTGCTAACAGAGTTATTATTGCATCTAGTGATCAAAAATTTTAACTGCAACAAGCGCTGATAGAGACCCACTGGGCAGGAATCTCTGTGCCCCATGTTCAGGGAAAGAATAGCAGACAGGGCAGTAAATGGGATTGCCAGATTGAGCAAATCCAATACATTTCTGCAGAGAAGGGGTAAGTGCATACAATGTGTCTAAATGTATCTCCCTTTTTCTAATACTCAAATGTTTTTGGGCTAGTTTCAGGACTTTTGTGCGGTTTTTGAGATGCAGTGACAGGAAACACACCTGATGTATCAAATGCAGTTGAACAAAGGTACATCTAAAACTGCTCAAAACAAACTGCTAGACTGTATGCTGGATGGCCACATGTTGAAGACTGCCTTTTGCAGGTTTCTCGAAAAATTTCATAGATAGCATAAGTCAAAAGTGATAGCCTCATGACTTAATTTTGTTTGAGTTTGTCATTGAGTTTGTCATTATTAATGGTGTCTTTCACCACCTTGTTCTATGGCCATGAACAAACACAAAGGCAAGAAGTCAAGAAGAACGAACACTACCAATGACCAAGAACCAGAAATATATACACAGCATGATTACACAGCAAAACAAGACACAGACCAAAAACATGAAAAACCTATTAACTAGGAGGGCAGGAGAAATCAAAACCAAAATAATAACAAAACCTTGAGGTGTTTAAATCTCTGGAGAAGTGGAGTATTGTGTGAGTAACATGAAGTGTGTTGCTTGTTACTTAATTAGCCATCTACAGTCCTTTTTTTTTTAGGTCTCTTGTGCTTGAACTAATGATGGAATGGCATGAAGACACATTATAAATACCTTCTAATCTAATTACTTAAAGAAGTATAATCACCACTCAGTACTTTCTTCATTTAGTTGTGCTCCTTTGGAGAAAAGCTTTGGAATTCCATTACAATACATTTTGCACAAGACTGACATTCAAAAAATGACATCCATTTTTTTAATGGCAAAAGGCTAATTAAGCATAACTATAGAGGTCTATTTTAACAACCTTATAATTAACTTTCACTTGGCTATTTCAGACTCCACTGATTGAAGTACACAAAGATTCATTCAGCACTGGGACATGCTTTCCACATTGTCCGTTAAGGGCTTAGTTTAATGTCCATGCAATTTCACTCACTTTTAATCTTCAACTCATTTATAGGTTTTAGGACAAATTTCCTATTCACTTGAATTCCTTTGGCCCAATTAATGTCAAATTTAGATAGAATTCATGCCTCTGTCCCAAACTGCACAAATTGCACTATTTAGCCATATGAATAGCAATGACACCAATGGTGTGACATACTATTAGCACAGTAGTACAAAGTTTGACAGTCAAAGTTACTGCGTACCAGGTGAAAGAGCAAAAGCTCCCAATAAATAATCACCTTTTAGCCACCGTCAGTTGGTTTGCGCTCACTTTGGCTACCTGATCAAGCATCAATGGCCATGCAAGACTGACTGGCTGGGGTTTAACTGTGCTCATTCTGCAGATCTTAAACAGCATAACATACAGAATGAAGTAGTCACCTATAATTAGCTAGCTAAAATACTGTAAAATAAATAAATAAATAAAAATTGGAACATTGATCCACAGCGACACTAACCACAATAAAGCAGTTAGTAAGGATGACTGAATGAACACTGTAAACGTTTCACGCAGCACCATGTGAGCACACAGTATGCTCCCATGTTAATGAGTGTGGCCTGTTTCTTTTTGCTTTTTTCCCCTCTAAGAGCATATCCATATCATGAGTGGGCAATAATTGAGTAATTGCACATTGTTGCTATACTTAAGTATGATTTTGGCATATTTATGCTTTACTTGAGTGTTATTGGCATTTAATATTTCTGCTTAGTTACATTTACAAGAAAAACAAAACAGAATATTGGGCTCAGTCATTTTGGTTTAACATCCAATCAAGTTCATCAATGTAGAAAAATAAAATCAAGAATTCATTATCTGCTTTGACCTTCTCATGCTACACAATGTAGTTAAAGCTATAGTTATCCATATGCATCTGAAGATGGATAAGCCACTAAACTGCAGTGTGGAACTTGAATTTGACCATCCCTGGCCCTACCTCAGTAAAATGTTTCAGTATGCTGGAATAAGCAAAGACTATAAAATGAGGTGTCTCCTTTACCTCTCCTGAAGACATGTTGAGGTAATGGGACATGGTGCCTTAGTGGTTAGCACTTTTGCCTCACATCTCCAGGGTTGAGGGTTTGATTCCTGCCATCACCCTGTGTGTGCGGAGTTTGCATGTTCTCACCATGCTGCGGGGGTTTCCTCCGGGTACTCCAGTTTCCCCAGTCCAAAGACGTGTGCTGTAGGCTGATTGACATTTCCAAATTGTCTGTAGCGTGTGAAGGTGTGTGTGATTGTGCCCTGTGAAGGATTGGAACCCCGTCCAGGGTGTCCCCTGCCTTGTGCCCAGAGTCCCCTGGGATATTCTCCAGGTTCCCCCACAACCCTGTCAGGATAAGCAGTACAGAAAATGGATGGATGGATAGATGTTGAGGTAATGCCATGTTTTCAGGCAAAATGACATAGTCGTAGAAATTATTTTAGTTTTCCAAGCAAGTAAGAGTTTTAGATAAGTAATAAAAAATATATATATTTTTTCATATGGAAACATAATGGTAACATAATTACATCAGTTAAAACATTTACTTTTTACTTCATAATATTTTTGGGCTATTTTGCTTTCACTTACGTATTATTTCTCAGTACTTTGTCCACCTCTTGATCTGACTGCCCACTCCCACCAACATGGAAGTAAAAATTTTGCAATTCCATGACTTTTTTTTTTGTTGGGTTCCAATACACACATCTACCATGCATCATATTAATATGACATGTACACTGTGAGTTCCCCTTTAATTAGTGTACATTTTACTAAGTAATTTAACCTTATAGATTCAAACATGAGTCCTGCACCATGAAATACATCCTATTCCATTTCATATTTGGAACAGTTGAGGAGTGAAATGATTTTTTTTGGACTCTTGGACTCTTTGGATTTTTTTTTGCTACTCTGAGTGCAATTTATTTGAAATTCAATTCAAAAGCAAATGGACCTCTTTTGCTGTGAACAACAGACCTAACGTTTTGCAAAATGAGACCCAAATAAGACCCACAGAAAAATCAGTAGTCTTGTTATTCAGTGTCAGAAATAATCAGACCTCAACAACCATCTTTTTGATAAACATATGGATGGACCATTCTCAATCTCAACAAGAGTGACCCTCTACATACAGATCAGCACAGTTGTTGGGTGATGTTTTTAGAGGCATGCACGTGCACTTCAATTTAAAAGCTTGCCCACAATTGTGGGAAAAAAATGTAAACAGTTCTTTATTTCATTTAGTGGTATATGCTCGTAGAGATGCCAAATGCCTATGTAAAAATAATCCCCTGTTTTTTCAGAAGTATTTTGTTTTCAATAAATCACACAAATAATACATTGTGTGGTGCAACTGTCAGGGGATGATTAGTTGTGGGTACATGAACTTTCCACCTGCATATGATGGAATCAATTGTACTGAAAAGGAGGTTTAAGGTCTTTGCTATGGCTCTGAGCAATTTCCATTCAAGTATTGTTTAATAATGAACTCCCGGAGAATTTTAGAAAGCTCCTTCACCTTTACCATGATTGCTACTTGTTGTGTGAAATGTTCCCAATGAATCTTTTATAATGACACCTGGTTCAATATATCCAGATACCTTTTTCTTATCAATTTTGTTTTTGAAACATATCTTTGTTTATGTTAGTCATATTTATATGGCCAAATTCAAAAGACATTTTGTAAATTTGATGTGGATAAATTTACTGGAAGTAATATTGAATAGTGAAGAGTATATCATGTGTTTATGATGAGAGGGTGTTCCAGACAAGAGTGATTTTTTTCTTTTTTTAGGACCGGACTAAGGCCATGCAGAAAGTGTGTTTAGATCCTTTATATATCAAGCTTCTCTTAGTAAAGACATTTGCCTGATTTTTCCCTCTGGGTGAATTGCTCCCCACAATGTACTACTTTCTATTTTAGGCAAATTGCTACTTATCCCATGAAATAGAGTACAGTGGCATTTTTTTAAATGTCTTACAATGTCCTACAGTGTCAAAATGCAATACAAATGTCCTACTTCTCATTTGATGGCTCACATATTTTATTTTAAACTTAAATTTTTTTCCCTGACTTCATGGAAAATATAGCAGGCCACACACATTGTTTAAATGGATAATTCGAATATTTACTGGGACATGCAACTATAAAATTTTACATGGTATATGCATCTGAGCAAATCTTAGTTGAGGAAAGGAAGTGCCAACAGTACTATGGAATAAGGCACAGTATATCCACTGTGACTGTTCATTATCATTTGTCAATTACTTGCATTTGTGACTGTGTTTGATGTGCAGCTCTGCTGTCTACTGGGATTAGGAGGTTGGATGGTGTTGCCAGTGGCCTTGCCAGCGTGATCTGTGTGGCAGAGTAGCTATTCACTCTAACTGTGTGATAGCATTTAAATATTTGTCAGATACAAGTCCCACTTTGGTGTTGGCCCTTTTTTTTTCTTTCTGAAATGTCATGTTGGATCTGGGACCATGTCAACCAGGTGTTGTTCCCCAGAGCAAAATGAATACAGGACGTTGTTTTCAGAAACCGTGGTTCACTTTAATACTTCAAGATCAGGGTAATAACTTGTTGGCTGGTCATTATAGAATTAATAAAAATGTGATGTGTTAGTTAAGGCAAGCTTAAATGCCTGTAATTATTTTGTTCTCTCCACACATAGTATTGTTCTAGGCCTGCTTATTGTTTCCACAGTGTTGTCCTTTATCTACCCTTGCACATTTTACATGTAAAGATTCTTCTGTCATTCATCTTTGAAAACCAATAATTAAAATGGAATATTTGGCAAGCACTAATTAAGTGCTGATGGATGATTATTTCAATCAATAAATGCACAGCAGTGGGTCTATTCGCAACTACAACTGCTTATGCTGTGATTGCACAATGAACGAAGATAGGGATTTGACTTTCTACAATGTAGTCTATTATCTAATGGATAACTGTAGCAAAAAATAACCTCAGGGTATATACACTACATGACCAAAAGTTTGTGGACACCTGGCCATCACACCCATATGTTCTTGGTGAACATCCCATTCCGGATTTAGTCCCCCTTTGCTGTTATAATAAGACTTTCCACTAGATTTTGGAACATGACTGTGGGGATTTGTCCATTCTGCCACAAGAGCATTTGTAAGTTCAGGAAATAAGGTTGGCCTGGCACAGCAATTGGTGTTCCAGTTCATCACAAAGGTGTTCAGTGGGGTTGAGATCAGGGCTATGTGTAGGCCACTCGAGTTCTTCCACAAGGTTCCACAACCTTGGCAAACCATGTTTTCATGGAGCTCGCTTTGTGGACATGGACATTGTCATGCTGGAACAGGTTTAGACCCCTTAGTTCCAGTGATGAGAAATCTTGTGCTTCCAACTTTGTGGCAACAGTTTGGGGAAGGCCCGCACATGGATGTCCACAAACATTTGACCATATAGTGTATCCAAGTATTATTCTAATAGGAAAAGTCACTGTCAGTAGTGAAGGCTCACATATGGGTGTGATGGTATAGTACCACATCAGATGTCCACATGTTTGTAGGCCACTCTGTGTTACCTGATGTGGGAAGCAACACCGTTTACAGCGTTGATGTGACAGGCTGCTATTGTTCTTAAATGAGTAACAGGGTTGACTTTTTAACAATTTAATTTTTTTTAAATTAATAATTTACTTTTATTCCATATTTTGGGTAACAATGTTGCACGTTCAACCTGACCAGGTAAGTCAATATCATAAGTATAAAATACACAGGTAAAACAAACTTTTCTTCTTTGCTGTTCTTTGAAATTCAGTTGATGCAACCTACTTTTAATCATGTGACTTCTGCAATATTTCAAATGTTTCTTACAGGTGAATGGGTTCAGTTAACAGGCTTAAGTGTGTGGGACAAAAAAAGAACATTTTCTTAACCTATAATGGATGATTCATGGAAAATGATGTTTTAAGCATGATGTGTTAAATCAAGGGTGGTCAAACAGTGGTGGACAAAAATACTGTTTTCTCAGGGCTGGAGATCTTAGGCATTTTCTGAAAAGTTGTTTATCTGAAATATACACATCGGTTGTTGTGAATGTCACTTTACCTATGTTTAAAATGTATTCTACCTTTATGTTACATACAGCCGTGGCCAAAAGTTTTGAGAATGACACGAATTTTAATTTTCACAAAGTCTGCTGCCTCAGTTTTTATGATGGCAATTTGCATATACTCCAGAATGTTATGAAGAGTGATCAGATGAAGTCCCTCTTTGCCATGAAAATGAACTTAATCCCAAAAAAAAAAAACATGTCCACTGCATTTCAGCCCTTCCACAAAAGGACCAGCTGACATCATGTCAGTGATTCTCTCATTAACACAGGTGAGAGTGTTAACGAGGATAAGGCTGGAGATTACTCTGTCATGCTGATTGAGTTAGAATAACAGACTGGAAGCTTTAAAAGGAGGGTGGTGCTTGAAATTATTGTTCTTCCTCTGTTAACTATGGTTACCTGCAAGGAAACACGTGCCGCCATCATTGCTTTGCACAAAAAGGGATTCACAGGCAAGGATATTGCTGCTAGTAAGATTGCACCTAAATCAACCATTTATCGGATCATCAAGACCTTCAAGGAGAGAGGTTCAACTGTTGTGAAGAAGGCTTCAGGGCGCTCAAGAAAGTCCAGCATGCACCAGGACCATCTCCTAAAGTTGATTCAGCTGCGGGATCGGGGCACCACCAGTGCAGAGCTTGCTCAGGAATGGCAGCAGGCAGGTGTGAGTGCGTCTGCACGCACAGTAAGGCGAAGACTTTTGGAGGATGGCCTGGTGTCAAGAAGGGCAGCAAAGAAGCCACTTCTCTCCAGGAAAAACATCAAGGACAGACTGCTATTCTGCAAAAAGTACAGGGATTGGACTGCTGAGGACTGGGGTAATGTCATTTTCTCTGATGAATCCCCTTTCCGATTGTTTGGGGCATCTGGAAAAAAGCTTGTCCGGAGAAGAAAAGGTGAGCACTACCATCAGTCCTGTGTCATGCCAACAGTAAAGCATCCTGAGACCACTCATGTGTGGGGTTGCTTCTCAGCCAAGGGAGTAGGCTCACTCACAATTTTGCCTAAGAGCACAGCCATGAATAAAGAATGGTACAAAAACATCCTCAGAGAGCAACTTCTCCCAACCATCCAAGAACAGTTTGGTGACGAACAATGCCTTTTCCAGCATGATGGGCACCTTGCCACAAGGCAAAAGTGATAACAAAGTGGCTCGGGGAACAAAACATTGACATTTTGGGTCCATGGCCAGGAAACTCCCCAAACCTTAATCCCATTGAGAATTTGTGGTCAATCCTCAAGAGGCGGGTGGACAAACAAAAACCCACAAACTCTGACAAACTCCAAGCATTGATTATGCAAGAATGGGCTGCCATCAGTAAGGATGTGGCCCAGAAGTTGATTGACAGCATGCCAGGGAGAATTGCAGAGGTCTTGAAAAAGAAGGGTCAACACTGCAAATATTGACTCTTTGCATAAACTTCATGTAATTGTCTATAAAAACCATTGACACTTATGAAATGCTTGTGATTATACTTCAGTAACAGTTAGTAACATCTGACAAAAAGATCTAAAAACACTGAAGCAGTAGACTTTGTGAAAATTAATATTTTTTCATTCTCAAAACTTTTGGCCACAGCTGTACAAATTTAATAGCGCTGGGGAATCACTGAAAACATTTGGCTCACAAATGAATTTATTTATTTGCTTAGCAGCAGGAACTGTGGAGTTCTTCAGGCTTTTTTTTCACTGATCATTTTTTAAATACTTTTATTGTTCATGCTAACTAGAGGCCGTGTTTATTATCCCAAATTGTATACTAGCATACTAAATATGATGTGGGGAAAAAAACACACCAACACAGAGTAAAACAAAGGAAAAAGTACATATTTACAGTGCAAAATATAATTTATAATGCACCCAGAAATGAAGGAATTTGTAAGTGTTAAGCCATCATGGAGTCATCTGTAAGGTCCAGCAGTATGTATGTGTATATATTTAAATAGAAGCAATTAAATGATATGAGAGTCCTGGCATATTATGTGCCGGTGGTGGAACTGGTGTTGGCAAGGGAAGCGATCGTTAATTAACTTGTGACCTCCGTTCATCTCTAATGGTTTAGGTTCAGAATGATGGGGCAAACTAGGTTAAAAGCTCTCAGCATTATGGGACATTGCCTGTCTTTCTGTAACTTTTATTCATAATGTGACCTGACTCTTTGTCTCCTTCCTTTACTTAATAAATACAGGGGCCATTTACATTTTAATTTAACCACCATGATCCAGCCTATACTTGTTCTTCAGATTTTTTTTTTTTTTTTTTTTACTTTAAAAGGTGTTAACAAAGGCAAAACTCTACTCAGTTGATTCAACAGCATAAACAGAACACAAAACATTTCCCAGCACAGTAAGCGCTGCATGTGCTTTTATGTTTAACATGTGTTTTTTGGCGTTGGTCCTGTCTCCATCCCTGTTTTGCTTTTGACTTATTTCCCAAATGTGTACACCCATTCTTATTTTTGCCCTTGATTAGTTTGTTTCTTTATACCCTCATTATACATTAATGTTCTTTTTTTTTCTCATTACAATGTCTTATTTATGTTTATACAACAGTTAGTTCCGGTATACTAAATTGATTGGGTAAGCGGCGTTCCATGAGAGCCTGTATTTCCTATAACGGCACTGGGACATTTTACTGTGTGTATCACTCTGCTCACCTGTGTTTGTCACTTAAAAAAACAATTCCTAATTAAAAACAGTTACTATAGTAGAGATAGTGACATCATCATCGGGCATGGCAAATGATACTTTTCAGGAATATAACTTTTGGCTTAATATATGAAAGCTCGTCAGATGAAGATGAAAAGGAAGAAGGGACACCAATTTTACCGGAAGCACAGAAATGTACAAAATCAATGTGAGCTAGCTAGCCAGCTAGCCGACGTGCTATAAAGTGAATGTGGCTTCTTCAGGATCTATTTCCACTAGTGGAGCAAAAAATATATAGAACAGTTGGTCATATTGTGTCACTTATTAGATATTAATTTCGATAAAACTGTTGTATAAAAGCAATATCGCATGAGCAAGAGTGCGGTTATACTGAATATCAGTATGACTGTGATTATCCGCGGCATTCGTCCTATAGGCATGTGCCTAGAGTCAAATCACAGCACTGCTGATATTCAGTATAACAGCACTCTGGCTTGTACAGTTTTACTTAAGTATTTAAGCTTTACTCTCGATCTGTGATGTCTGGTTTTCTGAGTTGTGCCTGCCTTTTCATTCATGATCATGGATCCTCTTAGTTTAATGTTGCCTGCATGAATCTACTGACTTTACACACTTGTGCCCTGCCTCCAAACACACGTTACTGGTTTAATGCAGTACGGGTATCTACTCGCAACAACAACAAAAATTATTTTGTTCCGTACCCTTTAAAGTATGCACACTATATAAAATAAAACTATAATACAAAGATAAACCAAACACAGTGGCAACTCTAATAATACATCGAAATATCATTAGAACCACACCTATTTTCTGCTTTGGTTGATGTCAAAAAATAAATAAATAAAAATGATTCATATAAGTGATCTGTACTTACCTGCCAAACACTCACTGGACAGTAAATAAAATAAATAGTCAAAGATAACTATATATAGTAACTATATCCTATGAAGCAATCATAAAATCCATGCTTATTTGAAATATTTGTTAAAGACCTCAAGCAACAAGCAAATGTTTTTCTCCCTGGTCAAGCAGAAAATGTTTATGAAAATCTGATATACTTACAAAAAAAAGGAAATTCATTAATTATTAATAAAGCCATATAAGCTGCCTGTCAGAAAATAGCAGACAGACTATGGAACCAAAAAACCTATTTAAAACATCCCTTTTTTGAGAGAGAGAGAGAGAGAGAGAGAGAGAGAGAGAGAGAGAGAGAGAGAGAAAGAGAGAGAGAGAGAGAGTATTGTTTAGAGTACTTGTGACTGGATCAGTAAAAACAAGCTGCTGGATGTCACCCTTTTTTTCATCCTGTTTCATTTATGTCAGGACTAATACAATCACCTTTGATCGAACCCTTCATGTCTATGCACTGTTATGCACTTAGACTCTACTTTATTGAATAGGCTATGCTATGACCAAGCCAAAAATAAGGGAATTTTTAATGTCATTATTTAACACATGTTCATCAATTATTCCATTGAAAGTGAGCAGTTTGAATGCACACAGTGCCAGCAGTTCAATTTTGCTCAGAAGGTGTAGATTAATTTTCTATATTTTTTCTTTTTTGTGTGTGTGTCCCCAAGACTATGTCACTGTTTGTCACTATGTTACTATAGAAATGATAACCCATTAGAACAAGTGAATTAAGAAACTTTGCAGATGGAACTATTGTCTGAGCCTCACTGTCATAGAAAATCAATTAACATCTTTTGACCAGTCAGAATTGAGCATTCAACAGTGCTGTAGTATAATGGTAAATACTGTATATTGTTATATATTATAAATATATTATAGCACACATCAACACATGCAAAAAATGCAGCTAACAAGATGGAGAGAGATGATGATTGAGTGGATTACAGAGGTGCATTTTAGTTAGGCTTGTAGTTAGACAGAAAGAGTTGGGATTTATTTTATATACAATACTGTGCAAAAGTTTACGTTTTAAGTTTTAGATTCCCAAACTAAAGTTTTTTTTTTTTGTACTGACATGATAATGTAGAAGTCATAAAATAAAAAATCTATCACAAAGTTTGTACTAAGAAAAAATAGGGTGCCTAAAGCTTTTGAACAGTACTGTATGTATAGCAATATATAGCAACCTGTGACTTTGCTCTAATAGTATTTTCCACCAGTAAGACAATTCCAGTGAGTGTTAACCAAATTTAACAATTAAACAGACTGGGTTCAGAATTTAATTGTTATTACAATATAACATTCTTATTTATGTATAATCTTATCTGCATGGTTCAAGGAAAGTTGAATCAGTGATATCCTTTATTAAAGGTCATGTACTCAGTTCATCTGAGTGAAATGTGTGGGAGGGAAGTGCAGTGGAGCTGTTAAAATGGCCTCATATTTAGAAGTGAGTGTAAATAGCAATGGGGATTGTGAGTGTTTGAAATACACCATAAAGGATTCCATTCCCATTTCCCATGCATCCTGGTGCCATCTCTTCCCCAGATAAGCAACACATGGCTGTCCACATGATGTAAAATAAAATGTGATTCATCAGACCAGGCCATCTTCTTCCATTGCTCCATGGTCCAGTTCTGATGCTCACGTGCCCATCGTAGTTGCTTTTGGCGCTGGACAGGGATCAACATGGGCGACCAGTCTGCAGCTACGCACTAAGCTGCAATGGACTGTGTGTTCTGACACCTTTCTATCATAACCAGCATTAACTTTTTCAGCAATTTGTACTACAGTAGCTTTTCTGTATGATCGGACCAGACGGGCTAGCCTTTGCTCCCCATGTGCATCAATGAGCCTTGGGCTCCCATGACCCTGTCGCCAGTTCAATGGTTGTCATTCCTTTGACCACTTTTGGTAGGTATTAACCACTGCATACTGGGAACACCCCACAAAACCTTTCCCACAAGACCCAGTCGTCTAGCCATCACAATTTTGCCCCTGTCAGACTGTTTACATGCTGCCTACTATATCCCACCCTTTGACAGGTCCCATTGTAATTAGATAGTCAATATTCATATTGATATTCATTTCACCTGTCAGTGATTTTAATGTTATGGCTGATCGGTGTATGCAGCAGAGTGCATTTTGTTGTTGTTGTTTTTTTATTTGTGAATAGGAAATTTTGGCCTGATAAGCAATGTATATATGTGTAATGTGTATATGTGCATTAAGTAAGGAATTTAAAAAAAAAGGAAAATAATCAACGGCAGGTGGCGTCATCTGGCCTGATACACAGTGGTGTCACTTTTACTACCCTGAAGTAGATTGTTTTCCTATAACAGCATATCCTGAAGTGGTTATTTCTCTTATACCACAGTGATTTGCTGATGGTATGATTTTTAACCATTTATAGTTACATTTAAGCTATAATCAGTCATTCCCTCAGCAGCCTCATTCTTTTTTTTTCTCTGTTGAAGTTAAAAAGGCCAAAAAAAAAAAAAAAAACACCAAAAACACAAATTGTCACGGTATCATGAAACCTGTAAGTGCTAAGTCATCTTTCCTGAATATTCTCCTGTGACAGAAAACTTACTGACTGTTCCAAAGCTCTGACACCCATGATTCCATGATTCCATCCATAAATGTTAAATTAAAAACCTCCTTAGAGAATGTTTCACTGTATCTCACTGTAAATCTTTTCTTTGCTAAATAACAACATTCCTTATCTGTTTATTAGAAATGTATATTATGTAGATTGTCTGCCAAAACCAGTCCCTCTGAATGAGTTGTTACTATAGAATGAATATAAACGTGATTTGAATTACAGCACTATTGTGAGAACTGCTCTTACATAGAAAATGAATCAACTCTTTATAACCAATCAGATTAGAGAATTCAGTAGTACTGTGGTATAAAATGGTTACCTTTTTTTTTTCTCCTGAAACACTTGTGTGGCCAGTCATGTCTAAAAACACTATTTTCCTGATCTTTGAGTGCTCCACTCGATTACCTTCTCCACTCACCAACAATCCTCTCTTCACTTTCTGCAATCTCGATTTACTGCTCTTCTCTTTCCTCCAGCTCTATCTCTCTCTTCACTCTGCCCATATGTAATAGCATTAGACAGCAATGGTAATCCAGGTGATAAACACTTTGCCTGTTTGCAACAGGGACAAGACCCTGATGTGTGTGTGTGTGTGTGTATGTGCTTGCCACTATCTCCCAGAGATAGTGTAATTGGCTGCATTATTGGATCTAGTCATCACTCTATCTTTATATTTATTTGACAGACAACTAGCATAAATCTAAACCTTTTACAATAATCATAGTTAGACAAATGATGCTATATATCGAAGTATACAATATATTCTCAAGTCTTTCTAAGATGTTTCATGAGTCTGGGAGATGAGAGAGTATGTCTAAATAATTAAACACTTAGTTCTACACTTAGACTGTGCCCAGATATCCAGGCCACAAAAAGCACCACTTTTCTCAGAACTGATGAAAAGACTGGGGGAAAAAAGCTTGATGAAAGTTCTGCTGACAGAGATTCACTTTTAGACTAGGGTAAGGATAAAGCAGTGGCTTCTGATATTGCACTCTGAGCTACATGTTGCAGGCCAGACACCACCGCACTCTGTACCCAAATGAGACATGACATTCTCTTGCAAGCCGGCATACTCTTTCAGATTAATTATTTATAGCTGGCACACACAAAGTGTGGCAGTCTGGGCAGCAATCGTTGGAGGCTCATTACATAGAAGGGCACTTGCTTGTCACTCATCTTTACAAAATTGTCTATGTATCACTCTCAGAATGTCAACACTGCTGTGTATTGGTGCCTTGTTCCTTGCATTTCTGTCAGTGAAGCAGTCCAGCTTAACCTCACTGGAATTTAGGAACCAGGCCTTTTTCTATGGCTTCTTCTTTTTCATCATTAAAAAAAAAAAAAAAAATTCTTCATGTTTGATCAACTATTCCAGCTTCATTGATAACCAACCTTATGTGCAGGTTAAACTATTAATGGTATATAAAGTTTACAGTAGAGTAAGAATGAAGGAAATTATGAAAATTACCTTGTTCCTCACAAATTCATTTAGGATCTACTAGCTGTGCTATGCCAATTTCTCCCATAACAAGTACAAATGGTGAGAACATACAGTAGACAGTTGCTGTTCTTCACGGAAGCTCATTTCCCTGGGATAAAGCTGTTAATTAGTGCACCTAACCTGATAGGAAACTTTATTGAACATTTTGTTTGTATAAGCTGTTTGTATGATTAATTGTGAAAATGACAAAAAAAAAACAAAAACAAAAAAAAAGTCACTGCTTCAAGCCAAGCACTGTACCCATTAGTGTAATGATGGCTTCAAGGCACTGCCAAGAGTTTGTTTAGAATGTCATTAAAAATCGTAATAGCCAATCTCAAACTATGTGGCTGGAAAAGCCTAGATTTACAGCTACATTACAGAATGTATTTAATGAAACAAACATATCAGTGCATTGTAACGTCTGAACGTATCAAACTGATTTCTGAATCAACCTGGGCTTAGCACAGAAGTTTCTTTTGCTTCTTTTGAGCTGTAAAGCCCTATCTGTTTAATGACCACTCTGGCCCCAGTTTGACCAGATACCTTTGGAATGCTAACGACCAAACTTCCCCCCTTGGTACACACACACACACACACACACACACACACACATACACACAAGCTACCTACACGCGCACACACACACACACACACACACACACACACACACAAGCTTACCTTACACACACAATGTAGAAATCTCTCTCTTTTCAATATAACATGTAATTATATGTAATTATTCAATGCCTAAATAGTGTGACGTTATCTTGTTTACATGTATTGTGTGTTTATGTAACTAACCTTAATGATTTTAGATAGTTTTAATTTAGGATATCATTTTAAATGTCTGTAACCAGGTTTTATTTGTATATTCTTTACAAGTCCATCGAATTTGGTATGTGGTTAATCGTCTCGAGATACCCTGATTGATTATGCATATCATATTGCAATGGGATACATTATTTCATGTTTTCTCTTAATTTCATTTATAATATGGTATAAACCGGCTCCTCCCTGGACATGCAAATCCAACTTCCTGATTGGCCCATAGCCCAAAGAGGCGTGTGCATTGGTGTTGTCTTTAAAAGAACACCAGTCTTTGAAACTTTGCTCTTCCTCTGCTCTCAGTCTTCGCGCGTCTCTTCAGTAACTCTTCACTCACACTCTTCCAGTTTCTCTCCCCCAGGGCCATGTGCCCCGGGAAGAGGAAGCCAGGATCTCTCTCTCCCGGACAAAGGATGCAACCTCTTCACGGCTCACGCCTTTTTTCAAATGGCGCAACGAACCAGCGAACTCTACACGACCTCGCGCGAACTTTCAGACCGAAGCTATGCAAGTATAGTTAATGAACCTATATCCGCGTTTAAGATTATACCCCTGTTTACAGGAGATTTAAGTCGTTGCTGGTTTTTGAAAAAGGCTAATTAGTTGTGTTTTTGTCTGCCATTCCCTTTTACTTCATTACTTTCTCTCTATACCTTTTCTTTCCTTGTATATAGATGTACGTATGTATGTTCTGCTTAGAGTTAGTCGTGTGTATCCATAGTTACATCTAGTTATTAAAATCTATTATCCCACGCTTGATTTGTCTCTGTTTTGTCACTTGATGAGTCCCTTAAACGCTGCATAAGATCTCGATTACCCGCTCTAATCTTTAATAACAAACTTTGTGGTTAATTCTTCCTGGCCAGAAGGATAAACTCCCTCTTTAGAGTTCATACATCTAAACTAGACTACAGTTTACAGACCACATACATAGTCATAATTAATTATAATCCGTTGTAGTTAATTATCTATATGTATATGTGCACATACATGAATTCCCTTTCATGGCTGATGTATATTTATAACTGGTCACAACACGCGTTGATTAGATATATAGATATATTTCACGCCATTCGAGCTAATTCCTTATATAAATTGGAGAATACATTTAAACGTGTTAAACATCTTTTAATTTGTTACATAAATTGTAACTGGTGGAGAATAATTTTAAACGTTGCAGATTCATCCGAGTTCCTACACATTCTGGTAGATAATGCGGGCACGCTTTAAAACTCATCTCCTTTAAAAAGGTGCTTCGAATCCAAGCGTGCGCGTCTGTTTCGTTTCATGTTTAAAGTTGATCCATTTCATTATTCTGGTGGAAAAGAATAATGCTAGTAATGCTTGATTCGTTACAGCATGCTGTTGTTGGAAAATAATCAATAACAGCCTGGTATGAAGCAAGGGTTTTATACCTCTTATACTTCAGCAATTTACCTATGATTACAGTTTTTTCATTTATTACTGAATGACATAGCAGACATTTTAACTATTTATAGTTACATTTAAGGTAGTCCATGAGATAAGTTAATTCATGTCATTGCTTATAACTGCTATAAACATTCATTCCTTTAACACTTGCTCTTTTTTCTCTCTCTTGAAATTAAGACGTTTCTCTATATATGCTACCTCTTGGTACAATTATTCATAAACAAGCTACCACTGCTATGCCGATGACACTGCTGTACGTTTCACAAAGCCAGATGACAGACACCAGCTTAATAAAGTTGAGAATTGTGTAAAGGGCATTAGACGCTGGATGCTGAGTAACATTCTCCTACTTAATTCTGACAAGACAGAAGTACTTCTACTAGGACCACAGCCATGTAGAAGTAAGCTTTCTGATTCCGTAGTAAACACCCTTTCAGTGCAGCAGTGAAAGATCTTGGTGTGATTATTGACTCCATTCTCTCATTTGAAGCTCACATAAATAATATTACTAGGGTACCCTTTTAAATCTCAGAAATATTGCTAATATAAGAAATGTATTGTTGCTACAAGAGGCAGAAAAATTAGTTCTTGCTTTTGTTACCTTTAGCTGTGACTACTGTAATGCCTTGCTTTCTGGATGTAGGTGCATATACAAGCTCCAGTTAGTCCAGAATGCAGCAGCCAGAGTCAGATCTAGAACCTCAAGATTTGATCACATCACCTTTATCTTATCCACACTGCATTGGCTCCCAGTAAAATTTTGCATTGATTATAAAATACTACTAATGACTGCTAAAGCACTGAATAGTGTTGCACCACAGTATCTGAGTGAACTTTTGTGATCTGTTACACCTGCTTTGATCAAAAGGTGCAGGCTCTTATTAGTACCTAGAATTAGAATAATGAGGGCTACATCAGCCTTTTTTTCAAAGACCTCAGATATTATAGAACAGCCTTCCAATTTTGGTTCAGGACTTAGAAACTGTCTCAATCTTTAAGTCTAAGCAGAAAGCATATTTGTTTTGTCAACCTTCCCTTGAGACTACACCATACACAATTTTACTTTCTTCTTTTCCAGTTTGTTTTGTGTTTCATGCTACGTTTTGCTGTCTTTTGGGTGTTTTGGTCACTGGATGAGTTTGTCCGCTGGTTCCCAGTTGTGAGTAAACTCCACTCCTAGTTTTGAGTGATGGATTCCCCAGGCCTTCCCCCAGGTGCCATGCATGCCTGTGAGTTTGCTCTGTTCAGTGATGCTGCGGCTGTGCAGACTGTGAGGGCCGTAACAACATTAGCCTTCAATGGGATTTTGAGCAGCTATGCCAATGCAATTAGATCATGGCTACTTGTCTAGGAAACCAGTCAATTTGTAAGTTTTGTTTGTTTAATTATACTTTGTTTAGCATTATCTTCTGTTATCATCTGTTATACCATTACCAACTTGTACTGATAACATTTTTGGTAAACTGGGATGTTTGGATGCTCTTGCCCCCACTCTCACACATTCACTCAGGTTGTTGATGGTGGAATGGTGGACTGCTTTATGTCCCAGGGTGCCCTGGAGTCCCTGCTTGCAGTTTGCACACAATGTACAGTGGGGGAAAAAAGTATTTGATCCCCTGCTGATTTTGTACGTTTGCCCACTGACAAAGAAATTATCACTCTATAATTTTAATGGTAGGTGTATTTTAACAGTGAGAGACAGAATAACAACAAAAAAATCCAGAAAAATGCATTTCAAAAAAGTTATAAATTAATTTGCATTTTAATGAGGGAAATAAGTATTTGACCTCTTCGACTTAGTACTTGGTGGCAAAACCCTTGTTGGCAATCACAGAGGTCAGACATTTCTTATAGTTGGCCACCAGGTTTGCACACATCTCAGGAGGGATTTTGTCCCACTCCTCTTTGCAGTTCCTCTCCAAGTCATTAAGGTCATTTTCAATGCCCTGGCTGAGGGAAGGAGGTTCTCACCCAAGATTTGAGGGTACATGGCCCCGTCCATCATCCCTTTGATGTGGTGCAGTTGTCCCATCCCCTTAGCAGAAAAATACCCCCAAAGCATAATGTTCCCACCTCCATGTTTGACTGTGGGGATGGTGTTATGACTTGGGGTCATAGGCAGCATTCCTCCTCCTCCAAACACGGCGAGTTGAGTTGATGCCAAAGAGATCTGACCACACCTGACCACAACACTTTCACCCAGTTCTCCTCTGAATCATTCAGGCAAACTTCAGACGGGCCTGTACATATGCTTTCTTGAGCAGGGGGACCTTGTGGGCGCTGCAGGATTTCAGTCCTTCACGGCATAGTGTGTTACCAATAGTTTTCTTGGTGACTATGGTCCCAACTGCCTTGAGATCATTAACAAGATCCTCCCATGTAGTTCTGGGCTGATTCCTCACCGTTCTCATGATCATTGAAACTCCACAAGGTGAGATCTTGCATGGAGCCCCAGACCATGGGAGACTGACAGTTTCTTCCATTTGCGAATAATCAAACCTGTTCGAAGCTGTTGTCACCTTCTCACCAAGCTGCTTGGCAATGGTCTTGTAGCCCATTCCAGCCTTGTGTAGGTCTACAATCTTGTCCCTGACATCCTTGGACAGCTCTTTGGTCTTGGCCATGGTGGAGAGTTTGGAATCTGATTGATTGATTGCTTCTGTGGACAGATGTCTTTTTACAAGTAACAAACTGAGATTAGGAGCACTCCCTTTAAGAGAGTGCTCCTAATCTCAGCTCATTACCTGTGTAAAAGACACTTGGGAGCCAGAAATCTTGCTGATTGATAGGGGATCAAATACTTATTTCCCTCAATATAATGCAAATCAATTTATAACTTTTTTGAAATGCGTTTTTCTGGATTTTTTTGTTGTTATTCTGTCTCTCACTGTTAGAATACATCTACCATTAAAATTATAGAGTGATCATTTCTTTGTCAGTGGGCAAACATACAAAATCAGCAGGGGATAAAATATTTTTTTCCCCCACTGTGCATCATCTTAAACCAATATAGGACAAGAGCATACTTGATAATCTGCTCTACCTCTCTCTCTCTCTCTCTCCCTCTCTCTCTTTTTTCTCTCAAGCTACACGTTACTCCAGCTGCCTGATGCGGGGCTGGTGATCCTGACTCCTTCTGCTATCTAAACCTGCCTGATCTATCCTGATTCTCTACTTCTGCTTGGAGCTTCCTTCACCTGAGAATCACTGGGTGCTGCTGAGGATGCACATGGATCCAGGTGGATAGCTTAAAGTTTCCTAAAGATTGATGTAGATGGTCTCACTTGAATAAATTAAAACACTCTATGCTAAAGTCTCTTTATCTATGAGTCTATTTAAAGCCGAAAACTCTAAATTCTAAACTAACCTTGATGCACATACTCCTTTCAACACACTCAGTACTGTTTGACTTTACACTATACAGTAGTGGAAGTGTAATAACTCTTAATCGCACACTTATGTCACCTAGAAGAGTATGGGTTCCCCTTTGAGTCTGGTTCCTCTCAAGGTTTCTTTCTCAAGTTTTTTCATTGCCACTGTTGCCTCTGGCTTGCTCATTAGGGATCTACAGTCTCCTCCACAACTATTGGAATGGCAAGGCCAGTTCATTTTTATTTTATAAATTTTTTTGCTGTAGACTGAAGACATTTGGGTTTGACACCAAAAGATGAATATGAAAAGAGAGTTTAGAATTTCAGCTTTTATTTCCTGGTTTTTATATGTAGATATGATGACAAAGAACATATCACATTTTGTATCAGATGAGCAAAAATATTGGAACATGTGACTGACCGGTGTTTCTTGTTACCCAGATGTGTCCTGTTAGAGTCCTTGTTTAAACAATAAATAGCTCCAAACATCTACTCTTGGTTTTAGCCTTCAGTTTCACCTGTGAAGACTGCATTTGTTGTTAAAAAAGATAAGCCAGCATGAAGATCAGAGAACTTCCCTGGGAAGAGAAAAGCAAGCCATTTTGAAGCTGAGAAAAGAGGGAAAATCAATCAGATGCATGGCACTGGGCATATCCAATACAACAATTCACAATGTCCTGAAAAAGAAAGAAACCACTGGTGTACTGAGCAACAGACACTGAATGGGTCAGCCAAGGAAAACAACAACAGCTGATGACAGATACCTTGTGAGGGCTGTGAAGAAAAAAACAAAACAAAACATCAACAACCTCCACAGGGCA
This sequence comes from Cranoglanis bouderius, assembly GCA_023630585.1. Lineage (NCBI taxonomy): Eukaryota > Metazoa > Chordata > Actinopteri > Siluriformes > Cranoglanididae > Cranoglanis > Cranoglanis bouderius. Next base: position 10,602,396 of record CM042561.1, read on the forward strand.
GGGGTGAAGGTATCACAATCCACCATTCAAAGAAGACTTTTAGAGCAGAAATATAGAGACCATACCACAATATGCAAACCACTCAAGAACAGTAAGAATCCAAAAGCCAGATTGGAATTTGCAAAGAAATACCAAGGTGAGCCATAAAAGTTCTGGAATTAAGATTAACCTCTACCAAAATGATGGAAAGGCCAAAGTGTGGAGAAAGAAAGAATCTGCTCATGATCCAAAACATACAAGCTCATCTGTGAAACATGGTGGAGGTAGTGTCCTGGTTTGGGCTTGTATGGCTGCTTCTGGAACAGGCTCACTAATCTTTATTGATGACATATCTCATGATGGTAGCAGCAGAATGAATTCAGAAGTTTACAGGAACATTTCATCTGCCAATTTACAGAGAAATGGATCCAAATTAATTGGGAGGAACTTTATCATGCAGCAAGACATGATAAAGCAAGACCAAGAACCAAAACACACTGCCAACTCAACAAAGGACTTTATCAGGGTTACAAAATGGAAGGTTTTAGACTGGCCAAGTCAATCACCAGATCTTAACCCAATTGAGCAGCATTTCACCTCCTGAAAAGACTGAATGGAGAAACCCCCCACTACAATACACTACAACAACTGAAAGAAGCTGCGGTTAAAAGCATCACAAAAGAAGAATCCAACAATTTTATTATGTTAGTGAGTGACTGACATCACCGCAGGTTTGATGCAGTTATTGCAAGCAAGGGATATGCAACCAAATATTAAATGTTATTTACTTTAATTTAGTTCAAGACTGGAGTTCCTATACTTTTGTTCACCTAAAAAATGGGTGGTCTGGTACAAAAGGTTCTATATTTTAGGTTGTTTAACACATCTAGATGTAAATACTAGGAAATAAAAGTTGAAATCTTAAACTAAAGATCCTAAAGATATCGTTGATTGCTGAGGTACATCTTTAGTTAGGCTTTAAAATCATTCATCATCAGTAAGATAATGCCAAGAATGTCCATGCATAGAATAATGGTTAACACAAAATGTTAATTTACTGAAATTGCTTCAGAATTCAATTAAGTGCTACATAATTATTATCACATTATTTTCCTTTCCTGTTCATTTATTATTCCTGGTTCTAGGAAAGGTATCACTCCTGTGTAGTGCATAATCGGTTAATGCTGTACATCAGGCATAAGCAGAACACAATAAATAAGTGGTACTTTAAAGAAAATTGATTTGACCAAGTTGTTTGTGACAAATGTTGGAATCAGAGCAACTGGCATGGTAATACGTTGAATCTGCATGACATTTCGGTGCTGCTGGCAATGAGAATGAGTCTTAAAACCTAAGCATTGTTACATAGCCCAAGTTATGTGCAAATAGGTCCATACATTATTTCTCAGGAATGCATTTGCGTATATACGTACAATTGGTCTGTCTGTGTATGAGGGAAGTATCTGTTGCTCAAGTTGCCCCTTTGTATTTCAAGCCAGAACTATCTACTAGACATTTCTGTCTTTTTTTCACTTACATGTTATGCAAGCACTTTTAATAAGCAATATATAAAACAAACAAGTCAAATTACACAGAAAAGAAAACAACACACAGCAGATTTTTTTGTGTGCTAAATCTGAGTTGACTCTTGGAAACTAGGAAGTAACCAAACTTGCCTTTACAGTAAGAAATACATGTGATAAATAGTCCCCATAGTGTCATATTGTAGTGTCAACTATGGTTGGAATTATGGAATTATGATTTGTAGTCTATAAGGCTCAAATTTAGGAAAAATAATCTTCACAAAAGTGATAATGGCCTTTTCAGTGGCCTCATTTTAACTGACTTTTGACAGACACGTTGAGCACATGACCTCATAACAGTGAGGACTGTTAAGGTAAAATGAAATTGACTGAATGTGTATGGTGTAAAATTTATTTGTAACATACTAATATGTTTAGAAACGTGTCTTTTGATTTCCAGGAATTTTTGTATTTGTAGGTAAAATTGTCTCATGATATTCAGAACATATTTGTATTTGTAAGAAACAAGTCTCAAAATATCTGTAAAATATTTTAATTTATAGGAAAAATGTCTCATGATATCCAGAAATTTTTAGATTTGTAGGGTTCTGGGGCTCTGAAATCTAAAAAAGCCTTGAACACTCTAACTAAAAGAATGTCTATAATTAGTTATGAAGAGTGATACATGTAATGTTATCTACCAGATATCTAACCAACTAACTTGGCAAACTTTAGGTTTCTATGGATAAATAAAGTGTATCAATCCATAGTGTCTTTAACCTTGATAATATAGGCCCATATTCAGAGTTGAGTTATGTGTGTGTGTAGAAGAAGGTGTAGCGAAAATCTCTTCATGCTGTAAGAATATGTATAATACCTAATAATCAACAGATTATCATACATAGCATACATCTTTATTGCTAGCTAGCTAACAGTCTGCCAAAGTACCCTAGCAAGCTTTAGTTTACATTATTTTCAGGTAAGCTAGATGACCAACACATATTTCTTGATATCCAGAAGACTGTTGTATATTTTAGGGCTTTTTATGCACTATAAATTTTAATTGCATTTGTAACAAGCCATTTTGGGTAAAGTTCGGCTTACCATTAATGAGGAATGTGAGTTAATAAGCCACTTTAATAACCTTGTAGTCACTGTTTTAAAACTGCTCTGCTAACTTGATACTCCCCACTCTCTGTCTCCTGTGCTTCACACTATCTCATCCAAAAAAGGAATCACTTTTTTTTCACACCCCCCCCAAAACATACTTTCACTCTATGTCGCATACAGTTCCTGGTTACTGTATTGCGAATTGTGAATAGTTGTAGTTACTAATAAGAACATAAATAAAATACAACTTATATCATAAGATATCATATCATTTGGTGACATGCTGTGAACACAGGTGAAATATATCCTATTCCTGAAATGTTATCGGACTTGCCAAGAAATCTGTTATGACATCTTTATCTGTCTCCATTCTCAGAGCAGTTTCAAACATGGGGTGCTTTTGTGGCACTGTCAGGGAAAAAAAATAGAGTATATCTACCTCTCTGGGTGTCAGTCTATTGGATGTTTGCCTAAATTGGCCACCTATGAGGAAAATGACATTGTCTTATGTACAGCCTAACAATGCAATCACTACAGAATTCTTCTAAAAAACACAAATTTAAGACGCGTGGTCTACACAGAAATAAGATGCGTGGTCTTGGATATAAAAGGTTGCTTTTATTGTGGGGGTGGATAGTAAATCAAGCCCAAATCTCCGCCTCTGTGGAAGAAAATATTTTGCTTTACAGCCTGTCACAGAAACTAGGAACATGCCCTTGACATCATCACAGACGCTTATGTAAATTAGCAGTTGGATCAGTTCACTGAATTCTTTTGTGGCAATAACCAGATTTTAGGGATTTGGGATGTATTATTACAAAGGGGGAGCTGCACAGAGTATTTGTAACTTGCAATTAGGGGCGGTGGTAATTCATATTTTGTTTGCTACTGCTTATGTTTTTTTAACAAAAGGCTCCTAATTAAGACAGTGTGCTGCCACAACTTGATTGCTACTTAATTCATGTTGTAATTTGGCAACATTCCTGCATTGCACTTTTTAAAAGCGTGCACTTCCACCAAGCACTTGGCTAGTTTACAGAAGCACTCACCAGAGGAGATGATGTGAACTCATAAATGCAGTGACTATGAATGTGTATAGAAGAAATATGGGCACTCAACTGCTTTTGTGCATTTTAGTACAAGAGGGTAATAGAAAAAACAACAGTAAGTTGTGTATATTTTGGTAAGGTAGTTGGTTTTATACTCTGGTTTTACACTATGGGATAAGCCATGCATTTTAGGCCTTGGCAGTAAAGGCAGCCTATGCCATAAAAAAAAAAAAAAAAAAAAGAATAGTATCACAGTGTAGGCATGTTTAAAATGCAACGATCTTACCAGCCTACACTGGTTTTCAATAAATGTGCATAAACAGCCACTAATAAAAATTCTTAATTAATTTTTCACTAAACTCTTTTCTTGAAAATGGCCACAAGCAAATCAGCATGTCTTTCTCTGCATGTCCAGCACTGAAGCACACTCAGCATTGATATACTATATAGTATAGACAACTGACCATCACACCCATATGTGGGCCTTCCCTAATCTGTTTCCACATAGTTTGAAGCACATAAATATATAGGATTTCTTTCAATGCTGTAAAATTGCAGCTTCCTGTCACTGGAACCAAGAGACTCAAACCTGTTCCAGCATGACAATGCCCCTGATAATCTGGTGTCTACAAACCTTTGGGCATATAGTGTATTCTGTATTATATAGTGTATCTGGAGGGGGCACAGTGACTTAATTGGTTACCATGTTCAACCTCGCACCTCTAGGGTTGGGGGTTTGAATCCCGCCTCCACCCTGTGTATGCAGAGTTTGTGTGCTCTCTCTCCATGCTTTGGAGTTTTCCTCTGGGTACTCCAGTTTCCTCCCCCCCAGTCCAAAGACATGCATTGTAGGCTGATCTCTAAATTGTCCATAGTGTGTGAATGGGTGTCTGGGATACGCTCCAGACACCTGTGTAGAATAAGCAGTATGGAAAATGGATGGATGGATGGTGTATCTGCTTACCCCTGCTCCTGTGGACGAGTCTCCACTGTATGTGACAGAGTCTGTGCTTATTGAAACTCTGCTGTCTGGTGTGAATTGGCTTTAAGGGTGGCATCAGGTTGTTCCAGACTTGGTCAAATGCAACCAAAATATGCAGTATTACAGTATTTTTTTAATCATTTATTTGATTGTCTACTCATCAGGAATGAAACACATGTTTCATAACCACACGCAAACTACTATACTACTATACATACAGTACTGGCCACACACACATACACACACACACAGACACACACACACAATTTTTCAAAAATCAGCCATCCCTGGTCAAAACTGCTAACACGCTAATTGTTACCTAATTAGCTGTCAGTACTTGTTTTTCTATACCTTGCTGGAACACCTCAACATGGAAAAAGGGTTTTCATGGTATATCATTGTCAACTGTTTTTGTTGCATTACACAAATGAGAGAGAATAAATAAACTGAAATTTAACTTCTTTTAATTTGAACACCATTTTTCCCCACCTTATCATTCAGGGCTTTTGTGGATGCTTTTGAGATGGTACGCACCCACAGAAAACAACATCAAATTATTCCTAAAATAACAATTAAATTAAAAAAGATAACTTTTTTCCTATTGTAACTGCTGGAAGCAATTGTCTTGAAGCAAATGTTGCCTTCTAACAAACACTTCATCAGCATCATAAAAAAAAAATAAGAGCAGTCAGTATAACAAAATTTTTTTGGCAATCCTACCCCTGCCATGTTGACAGCTGGCTGACTTCCCACACGCAACCTAGCGAGGTTATTTGCATATTGCACGGGTGAAAAGAGATGAGATCACAATGCGCACAGAATGCAGGCAATTAGGACACATAAATATCAGGTGTAAAAGCAGGAGCAAGATCGGTTCATTTAAACGGGGTCTAGGATAAATAACTGTGTTAATTTGTGGATTTATTCTTATCCTTAAACTATCATGGGCATCAATGTCATCTATTTGTTGGAGTCCATTAATGTTTTAGTTTACTTTATGCTGGGAAAAAAAGATTACTTAGTTACATTTTTATATCTTGTCAGATGTCAAACGTTAATTGTTTTTGACACTCTGTTTCTCGTGGCCGGGTGTGTCAAGTTCAAACCTAAAAATTAGCACAGGGCTGTCAGACAAGCATTGGGCTTTTCAAATTTTGACACCGTGGTTGTCCACTTCTCAAAGGGACACAAACACTTCCCACATTACAGGTCTGTTTCACACAGATGCTTTTTAAAACACTTCCTCTCTCCATGCAGGGACAGACAACATGATCACACGCAATGAATTACTCCATGGTTTTATTCTTGAAGAATTGTGCAGGAAAGGGAGAACAAATGCAAACAAATGCTAGGCAAGCATTTTGGCCTTTATTTAAGAATCTGAAATCATTTAATAAGAGCTAAAAATGTAAAGGTCGAATTCATAATTATTGCACAGAAGCAATCACGAGCAATCAGTGCATTAAATAGCAGGGTGGGACTGAATGGAGCTTTTTTGTGTTCCCATTCCTTCATACACATTCCAGACAATTTAAAGTGTTGGAAAATAGTCAGCTGATTCTAAACCTTTACACAGGAGAGCATTTTATCATATTATCATCTTAAGTATTTATGCTTTAGAAAACCTGTGGTCTTTTCTGAAGAGTGTTTGCAAATGTAATGGGTTAGACTTTAATTATAGTCCAATGTAGACGCTATACAAATACTTTATAGACTGTCATGAAATAGCCTTTCAACTGATTCTTAACTACATGTTAAATGATGTTTAGTTATCTTTCATGTCATAAAGCTCTGCATGAAATGGAATTGAAATTGTGATAAGACTAAGGATGATCTGATGAGCTACTAAACATCAAGCGCTATAAACTTGACCATACAAATAACATGACAGTAAAAGTTGCATATACACTATATGTCCAAAAGTTTGTGGACACCTGACCATCACACCCATTATGTCGGTCTTTCCCAAATTGTTGCCACAAAGTTGGAAGCACACAATAGTATAGGATATATATGTATGCTGTAGCATTATAATTTCCTTTCACTGGAACTAAGGGATCCAGGCCTGTTCCAGCATGACAATGCCCCTGTGTACAAAGTGAGGTCCATGGAGACAAGGTTTGCCAAAGTTGGAGTGGAAGAACTTGAGTGCCCTGCACAGAGACCTGACCTCAACCCCACTGAACACCTTTGGGATGAATTGGAACACCTACTGCACCCCAAACCTCCTCACCCAACAGCAGAACCTGACCTCAGTAAAATTCTTGTAGCTGAATGAGCACAAATCCCCATAGCCATGTTCCAAAATCTAGAGGAAAGCCTTCCTAGAAGAGTGGAGGTTATTTTAACAGCAGATGGGGACTAAATCTGGAATGGGATGTTCAAAAAGCACATGCAGATTTGATTTCAGGTATCCACATACTTTTGGCCATATAGTGTAGTGTAGTGTATAGTTTTTTTCAGCACAACAACCTAGCCAATATGATCTGATGCTACTTTTTTCACTAAAACATACTATATCAATAAACTGAACCCAAAATCACACAAACAAACAGAAAATCAGATTTAGAACATAATTTTTCATTATCCAAAACCACAAACACAATAACAAAAACAATATGCCAAAAATGGTGGGAGTATTCTAAAAAAATACATGCAACAATGGTCCTGTGCCAGTTTGATTTATTGACTTACTATATATCCATTTTTACATAGTCTATCAGCATAGAAAAAAAAGAAGGTCACATGCATTTAAGTATTAGTTGATAGGCTGGTTCATGACAGTTATTAGACAGACAAAAAACTAAAAAAAAATAAATAAAGTCTTACCATCTTCAATAACCAGTGTAATTCAAATGATTCGTGTCCAAATAAGACATCACTGTAAATTACCCTCTGCCTAATGTCTAACACTCACTTCAGCAAAAATGCCATGAGAACTCCCTCCACTCCTCAGAAGCCATTTAGCTTTCCTTGCAGCCCTGAAGCACTACTTGAATTGAACTGATTGTATACATGTTACCATTTTGAGAGAAGCATTCTTGACAGCTGAAGAACGATAGTTCAGATGAAGTCAAATGGCCCAAAATGAAACCATTGGTGAAGGCTGCTATAAGAGAAATTGTGAACCAAATGATGATGGATTACCTTGACTTTTGTGCTGAATCATCATAGCTGTTGTAGTCAGATTCTGAGAGAATTGCAGATGTGGGCGATATAATTGGGGGCCTGAGAGCTAAAAGCCTGAGAATCACCACTCTAGAGGAAGGTGAGGAGTGTTACCATTCATATAACTGTTGTACTGTCAGAGCACAATAAAAAAAAAAAATTCTTAATTTCCACACAATTCAAGAGCTGGTATGTTTGGTTTTACTGTAGTCAGTATTTCTCCTGCCTTGGTATTGTTGAGTATTGCTGTACGAGCGGTGATTTAGTGAACGGCATTCATTTTACATCGAGAGTTTTAGAGGTGATTCTTTTTCAGTCAGCTTGGATAAAAAGGGTTCAGAGGGGCATGGAATTTTATTTTACACTGACCAACTTTGACTTCTCTTCCTGCAACCTGCCATTATTTCAAATGTGTCTACAGGGTCTCCACGGCTACCTCGGCTACCTGTGAAAGTGCAGGCTGAAGTCCTGTATAATTTTCCCATCTTCCCTGCTCCCGGTGTGGTAAATTGCATTGGAAGATGGATTTTTTTGGCATCTGAGGCTGTCATGTCTCCACTGGGGAAGCCTTTATGCACTAGTACACCCGCTATGAAAGTGAATTCTGCAAGGGATGGAGGGGAATCAAAGTTGTTGAGTCAAGTGCTGCCACTCCAGTGAAGCACTGGTCATTTTTCTTTGTCAGATAGTCGTATCCCTTACAAGAATATAGCTTGGACACATTTTGAGCATTTCCTTGTCTTTCTGTTATGTAAATGCCTTTTGGCTCTTCTCCAATGAGATGGCCACGATCATTAGATTAGGGCTGAGGACATACAAACAGAAGCTGTTAATATTTTGTTTTGTTTTGTTTATTTTTGCCTTTGGCATGAACCAGAGGCCTTGTAATGCATATTAAATGAGATTTCTGAAGAAGCGCAAAACATTCCTAGTCCACAATATTATATAAACACACAAAGAGAAAGTTTAATAAAGCTATCTCAGTGCTGGATACTGATATTCATACAGTATGTACCCTTCAGAGTCAGTAAATTGTATTTTGCCTGTGTGGGATTAGCTGGAAAGGAATGAGCTCCATAAGGTCTGTTCTGCACAAAACTAAAATCTTTTAACAATTTTTCCATGACCATTAGTTAGTTGTAAAAAACAACATCTCATGACGCAGTGGATTTTTTTTCTTTTTCTTTTTGCATCTGCTGTGAATAATAAATAGTCATTACATGATGTTCATGTACTGTAAACTTTTCCTACCTTTGTGCATGTTTCTAAACCGTGACCATGAGCACTAGCCTAAGCTTACTGTCTGAAGGTCATGCATAAAATCAAGATTCCATTTTGAGACCACATCTGCTATGAACAGAGTGTACATCTGCCAACATGTCAGGTGGACACAGCTCAGGTAGGAGCTCAGTGGAGAGAAAACACTGCCCAATCGATCTTTCTGCCTCCAGATGCACATGATTGCCTCACCGGCCTCCCTAAGTGAAGCGTGTGACGTGATTGAACAATCAGCCACATTACCCACGAGAAATATGATGCCCCCCTCCAAGACACAGACACACACGCACATACTCACAGCCCACCTGCAGGGACTAGAACGTACTTACAACACTTCCCTATGAAGAGAGCTCCAAAGGATCTGAAAGACAGGTCTGCATGATATATCGTTTGTTATTCATTATTGAAATAAGGGGATTTAAAATACTGATATGGCTATCATGTGTAAATAAGTTCTCTATCCAATGACTCCTGTGAACATCCCGACTAGACTCATACATTGATGCACTAACAGGATCTTAAAATTGTCAATGATTTGTTTAAATAAAATAAAATAAAATGCAGAATAATTCTTAACTATTTCATATTAAGCATTATGAAGCATAGCAATATTAACACATTATAGTATTTTGTTCTTATACCACGGCACTGTTGAATTCACGAATCTGATTGGTCAGAAGGTGTTCATGTACCTCACTTTTCTATAAAAGTAGTGCTGACAGTAGTGCTGGCTGTAATTCAATCACAGGTTTATATTAATGCACTCATTCTAATGTGTTATTGTTTCTAAAGCACTCATTCACAGGGACTTGTATGGTGGACGCTCCACATAATCTCAGACTAATAATAAACAAATTTTTAAAAAGTGTAATCCTTGATATGGTGACGTTTTCTGCAAGAAGATGTTTATTTAATATTTATGGAAAGAGTCAGAGTGTCAGCACTTTATAGCAGTCAGTAAGTTTCTGCCAGGGAGAATCTTCTGGAAGGGGCTTTGCACTTTCTGCTTTCTCTGCAACATTACAAGCTACATTTTATCTGTGAGTGGGAGAAAAAAAAAAGATTGATGAGTTACTGTTGTTGTTTTGTTTTGTTTTTTACTGCTGCTATAATGTAAGTGATAAAAGGAACTAACTTGCTAACTAATTGGAACTAATCACAGATGTACCACAGCATTAAATGTAACTACTGCAAAAAAAGGAATTTCAAGAAATAAAAAAAAACCTTGTTTCTGGGAAATGTGTCTTATTTCTTTGTGTAAAAAGAAAAATAATCTTGTCAGTCATGTTTTGTATTAGAAAAGTAATCTCATTTTAAGAACATATATCTAACTTTGTCTTAATAAGATATTCCAGCTAATACTGAGCAAGATTTAACCAGTAACAAGCTACAATGGTTTGCATAATATACCAACAGAGGAACAAGATGGTTTTCCTTATTTTAAGACTAATAGTGCGTCCCAAATCGCACACATATACACTATTCTACGCCATTTTGTAGTATAAATAGTGTGATTTGTGTGTTCACACTAAAAAAAAACAACAACAAAAAAAAAATTTTTACATTGCCAGCAGCCACAACCACAATTTACTATGTTGATTTTAAATTGTGCATGCAAAATTTGCCTACAGAGACGATTACACCTCCATCTGATGGTGACTGAGGTCGTGCTAGGCATAAAAGGAAACATTAACATAAACAGTAAAATGTACCAATTCATTTTTGTCATCTGTTTGGCTATTTCGCTAATGCTAGCGCCATCACATTACGTGCGCTTGACGTAATTTGCCCTCAACCGGGAAACAGCATATACTTCTGGTTAGTAGAATACCGAAAGAGTGCCATTTGAGATGATACTACCCTTCTAAAATTCATACACTAGACAGCAGTGTGTATAGTGCATAGTATAAGTGTATAGTGTATAGTATGTCATTTGGGACACAACTTAAGATACACTTAAATTTTTCAATGAAGCAGCTATGTGTCATGGTTACAGTATACTGAAATCCACACTGAACTACATTACCCATCAGCCCCAACACGTCACATAACCATGTCACGTGTCCCACTGATCATTCACACCTGTTCTGTGTTACCCCTAATAAGCACCCCTATAGAAGTTCTAGTTTTTCAGCACCTAACTGCCAAGCTTTTGTTGCTGTGTTCATGTGTTCACATGTCCTACAGTTGCGCTCATAGTCCGTGTGTTTGCCTTGTGTCCATTGTTATGTTTATGGTTCTTGTTTTCACGGTTTTGGTTGTTTGTTTTGCACTTTATTCAGTAAAAATTTGCGCATGCATCCGCCGCCTTCTACAATCCCTGACACTATGTTTTTCCCTGTTTTAATAAAAATGCTAAAAATAACAATGCTTCTGGTGCCTTAAATTAAGACAGTCACTTTTTTCTATTATGCTGTTTGAAGAAATTGTGTCTTATTGTGTTTTTTGCTAATTATCAATCTTAGATTAAGGGATAAGTTCTTAAAGTCAGCTCAATCAAGAAACCAAGATACTATTTTTAATTTAAGTGAGTCTATCTTGAGTAACTGAGTTTTCATTGCTTGTAATAAGCACAGCTTGCTTAGATTTTGGCATTTTGGCTAGTTTTAAGATCCAAGAGCATTTTTTAGTGACTAGATATTTATGCTATTTTCAAGAATTCTTAACAAGTCAATTTTGCTTCCCCATTGGCATATTTTTTTGCATGATTTTAGTAAACTTTAACTAGGTTTAAGTGTGTCTTGCTTGTATAAATTGATAAAAAGTGTGGTGTTCATTAAAAAATGAAAATTGTTGGCAAATCATTGTTGTATAAGAGGAACACATCAAGATGTACTGTTATTGGAAAATAATCAAGTTCAGGGTGCTAACAGTAATTCCTCGTCGCATCAACCTGCAGCACACACCAATCAACACATCCCATCATGTTTTATTTTTTGCATATTATGCAGCCCTAAACAGAGGAAGTACATACTTTGTTATACAGACAAAATGGTGGTTGACGCAACACAATAAATGCAGAAACTTTAAGTGCTTAAACATTAAAACGTGGAACATATCCTACTCCCTAATTAATAACCACATTACAGTATTTTCCACCTAGAATAAACCAAGTGAGTCAATCCACACAAATCTTGGGCAGAAGAATGTTATTTATAATTATAATGTAGGTATGAAAAGTGATTACACAATGCTGTTGTTCATTTAATTAATTGATGGTGGAATCGTGGAGTCAGCAGGAATCACTGTGGGTACTCAAATCTAATTAGAGCAGCCTTGATTGTTCATAGTCGATGTTTTGTTTCATGTCACCAGAAAGTCTATATGTGATGATCGTGTTATGAACAATTGCAATGTAGAACTTTTAATCAGCTAAACGAAACATATGTACATATAACTCCCCAGTTTTAGATACTATTCGATTTTAGATTTTTAACTATTATCATAAGCTTTGTTTTAATGGCTTTTATAGACAAGTGGTTTACTTAACACATTACCTTAAGACTTTCGCAATTATTCTAAGTTTCATTTTAGAGTTGGAAACATCTGTGCATAATTAAGCTCACAAGGTTGTAGTAATTAAGCAAGCCACTGGAGATGGAATTGATAACATTATTTATAGGCCCATCACTACTGCTGAGCTGCCCACCCACCTCGCTGGCTCGTTTGAGACATCTTTCACCAGTAAATGTGGAAAAAATTAAAAACCGAGGCTGAACATTTGCTTAAGGAGACTAGTCATCTTCATATATTTTAACCATGCAAACACGTAAACATGATATACAATTGCAGCAACTATATAAATATTTTGTTATGAAAGAATCCAAGTGGGATTGATGTTCAATTCTTTACATAGTAACTTTAAGATTTGGGATTAATGATACATTGTTCATTCCTTCATCTTCAGTATGCTTGGTCATTGTTGAGGTGTATCCGGAGCCTATCCCAGGAACATTTGGTGCAAGATAGGAATAAACCTGGATAGGATGCGAGTCCATTACAGGGCATCATGCACACGCACACACATTATTCATACTTAGGGGCAATTTATCATAGCCAATCTACCTACTGGCATGTCTTTGGGAGGTGGGACGAAACTGGAGAAAACTGAGAATTCCATGAGCTCAGGATTGAACCAAGGACCCAGGAGTTGTGAGGCTACTCTAACCACTGTTGATCACTGGAATCATAATGCCAAGAATTTGTTTCTCTCATGAAGTGTTTTTTTAGTGTAAAGCAGGGAGACTAACATAACTTTTGCTTGGCCTTCAGATGCATCTGTCTAGAGGGAAATTCAACTGAGCCAAGCATCCCTACCTGGCGGCAAGCTCAGAGCAGAAGACTGAGTAAGAACTACTGAAACATTCACACTCCGTGAAAAACAGTCAGTCACTAATTAGCAACGCAAATCCTTGTCGAAACATAGCCTGCAGTTGAGCACAGTTCCAAGTCAAATGTGTTGTTTTTTCCCCCCATGTATTTTGTAAATGCTATTTTTTTTTTCCAATGAATGTCAAGGATTGGAAACATTTTGACACACGAGTTGACACCTGGGCAGTGGCAAGTCTTTTTTTTTTATTTGTCCGGCATTGTCAGATTTACAATTGTGATGAGCTATGTTGAGTAGAGGGGTGCCCAGAGGTTTGCACCTTTTACAGACAAGCATTTGCAGTTTGTTTTTTTTTTTTTTTTTGTCTGCACTGTTGGGATGCAGTATCATCCTTTTCAAAATCAAGAATATCTTATTTGACAAATACAGAGAGCACACCGGTATTTGACTTAGCAAATCAGCACAAGAAAGGAGTGGCCTTCTGCTGTTATAGCGCATCCACTTCAATGTGTGACAATGTTTGTAAACAGTGGTTATTTGAGTTACCATAGCCTTACTGTCAGCTCAAACCAGTCTGGCAATTCTCCTCGAACATCTCACATCAACTAGTCATGTTCGCCCACAGGATGCTTTGTTTTTTGCACCACTCTATATAAACTTTATAGACTGTTGTGCGTGAAAGTTCCAGGAGATCAGCGGTTGCTGAAATACTGAAGTGCTGAACTGATGCAGTTAATAAATAGATGCAATGATTAATTAGGTAATTGCAAGAATGTGGAGGTGTACAGGTGATACTAATAATGTGGATGGTGAGTGTATATACAGTATATACACACACAAACTGTATGTGTATAGAAAAAAAGTGCAATTCCTCAGATACTAAAACTAAAATGTCAATGTAACAGAATACTTGAAAACTTTGGACACATAATCTTTCTGTGTCTCAGTTCTCAGAGCTGTTGCATCAATCTCTTGGGCATTTGGGTTTGTAATTAGTGTAAATGCACTGACACTGACATTGATACCAGGTTTTAAGCACAATCCCACAGGGCACAGCTTTGCCTTCTTGCAATGCAGCAGCAACCCTTAACGCTCAGTGTTTCAAACAGGATTATAGGAGGTGGAAGTCATTTAAAGCCATGTGTAAAACTTGAGCGCAAAGGTGACATTTAAATAAATAAATAAACACGTTTGTATCTTATGGTGTGACGGGTGTATTTGTGTTCTTTTAGCTGGTCATGAAGGAGTGTACATTACTGCAATTTCCTCAATGATGGACATGCAAGTTGACACTAAAGCGCATATTTCTTTTCTTCCGCTACATTGACTGGCAACCTGAAATCAACCTGGGTGCGCATTTACACCTGAGCTTATCAACAGTTTTCGCTCATTTTCATGAGGAAGTAGTGAAAAGAAAAGTGACAGCACCAAAGGAGCTGCCCTGCCTCACAATCTCATCACGGCGTTCTTTTAGAGTGATGTGTGAAACCACCATGCCAAGATTCTGACAACCAAGAAATGATCTTCCATGTAGAATACAGCATCTGAGCTAAACTGAGTGTATAGTTTGATAGATTTACAGTAACTCAAAAGCTTTACGACAGGATAAAATTGAATATGTCTGCCAGCAAGAGGTTTACCTGTCGTACACTCCCCCCAACCGCAACAACCTGTTTTCTATACATGATTTAGTACCCTTGTTGAGGTTTAGAAGTTACATTGAGTTGGTCTTTGTATGCATTAGGATTTTTGAGTTTGTATGGTGCATGAGACGTGCCAAGAACCCTGAAAAGTAATGTTAGTTGTTATGTTAGATTTGACACTTTGCTGTAGGCTGTTAGAATCTCCCTCTCGCTACGCAGCTAGCAGAGGCTAGCGAGTAGCGCATTTCCGCATTTCCGCACTTTTCATTCATAGATTCTCGCTTTGCTTGTATTACCATGTGCTTGTGTTTTGGTTTACGTCATGTCTCTGCCCCCGTTCTCTCATTGGTTTTCTGTTTATTGTTTGATTATTAGTCTCAGGTGTTCTGTGTTTCACTTCGTTTTATTTCTAATATGTCTGTGTATAAAAAAAAAACCTTCCATTTCCGCTTCCTTGCGGAGTATTGGATAGAGTAGATTGAGTTTGAGTCAGCATGTTCTGTAAGCTGGCTTCTTTCTTGTTTTCTCTCGCCCCTAGTTCGTGGTTCCCAGACCATATTTCTATATTCTTAGTTACCCTTCCTTAGCTCATTGTTCGTGGTTCCCATACCACAGCCTCGTGACGTGCGTTTGCTCCATTTTGTTCATTCGTGTTTTTCTCCCTTTTTGCATTTCCATCATATGGATTACTTCTTTGTGGATTACTGCCTCTTTTTGTGATGGATTATCGCATTTTGGATTACTGCTTTTCGTTTGATGGGATATGGTTTGTTTTCAGTTCCTTTACTTTTGCATGCGAGTGTTCCTAATAAACTGACGTTCCCCTGCGCATGCATCCTGACTCCTTCCGTAAGTGTACATAACATAGGCCTGTTTAAACTTTTTCATGTTTTTTCCTATTGGCATTCCTAAGAAACATAGTTAACAGATGTTAACTGTATACTTATCTAATGTTAACTAAGTCAAACATAGATTCAGTTTTATTTCACATTAATAAACTCAAGCTACTTACCTTGATAGAAACCAAGTGTGTCACATCAGATTCTGTTTATGGTTCTTGTTTTCACAGTTTTGGTTGTTTTGTTTGTACTACACTTTGTGACAATGATAATTTGTGTATGTATGTCAAAGATGCCTAATGAACTTAAATGTTACTACATTAAAAAAATAATAATAAAAAAAATAAAAGGTAAAGAACAGTAAACAGTAGTAAATGAAACATGTCAATATTTGGTGTGACAAAAAAATACAACTGTATCCAGTACAATTTATCAAGCATCTTGCAGAACCAGCCACAGTTCTTCTGGAGACTTTGAATGTTGCACTTGCTTCTTATTTTTGTAGCAAAACCCAGCAGCCTTCATTGTGTTTTCTAAAATGTTTTTTGTACTGACTTGATAATGTAGAAACTATAAAATTAAAAATCTATATCAAAGTTTGTATAAGAAAATGGGGTCCCTAAAACTTTTGCACAGTACTATATATATCAATTTTTGGTATGGAAGTGACATTTCTCTTAAAATTGATATTTGATGATGCTTGTACTTGTAAAGTTGTTGTTTTTCTTTTTCTTTAATTGGTATGAAATGTTCTGGGTTTGTGTTTAGACTCATTTTTCTGACAGATTTCCTGATGTCCCTTAATGCTATAGCAGGTTCTTTTATGGATGTCCTTTTAGCTTAGTGGAAGTATGTGATTAAGTGTGATATAAAGCTAAATTTTATGTGTATGTGTGCGTTTCCCCTTTCCTAAGATAATTAATTGCTCTCAGAGATGTATCAGTGTCAATCAAAATGCTGCTGACTCTTCTTAAGTGCTAATTACAATCATTAAAACATAATTAAAAGTGCTGATTACACAAGCATTTGAGTTTAATATTCTATTATACAATAATGTGAATATACTTTGTATATTCTATGGCATATTCTAAGTTGCCTAGTTTTCATTACACTGATGTTTTCATGGAAATTCTGCTCCTAAATAGCTATAAAATACCCAGAAATAGGTTATGGCTGTTGAATTTAAGTTATTAAAGCTTGTGTTCATGGTTTATAACCCACCCAGAGATCCATTATGAGAATTATCAGTCCTAGAGGAACTCAGTTGCCTGGTAGATGCTGCTACCAGCTTGATTTTTGTTTTTGGACATGAAATACTTGGTTTATTCACCAGAAAGCCACACTGATTTGTCAACAACCCATTGTCAGATCTTCCAAGGAACAAAAGATTAAATTAGGCACTACTTCAAAGCCCTGTTACACATTCATTAACTGAAGATTGTCATTGATTGACAAGGTTAGTCCAGAGCTAGCTCCGATGGGACTGCTGTTCTCCTCTCCGTGAATTATAGCTACATTTGACACTGCACTTGATGATTGATGAGAAATATTACAGCCAGGAGGAAAAGCAAAGTGGAAGATAAATGGGTTTAATGCCGCAGCTATCGTCATGTCTAAGCACCACATCTATTTATTAATATTTGATTTGCTTCACTGGCGATCCATCTCTGTTTATATGATACTTGTAGGATTGGATCTGTCATTTCAGTTATTTGCCAGCATTTGTCTCACGCTTCTTCATGGTGTCCCCAGTGGTCTGGGCAAAGCACCTCTGAGGTAACATCTTTCTAGGTCATGGTGGTTTTGGATTTTCTGCAATAGCCAGAACAGAAACTGAGACAGACCTACATGTCAGAGTGTTACACACGGGTGTATTCTAGTTCAAGAGCACTGCAGACCTGGCCAAAGCTGACTGATCTGGTATTTATTGAAGTTTTGTAATATTTTGGGTCTAGATATGTAAATCAGCTCTAATTAGTCATGGTATTTGAGCGATTTCTCAAATCTGTTTTGCTAATTGATATGAAGTCTGTCCAAAGGTCATGTGTTGACAAAAAACTGTTTGGATGAAAGGCATGGTTTTGATTTGTCGGTCAAGAGAATTGGACAGATCTCAGCTAATATTCAGACATAAGTATCTTAGAGAGCTTTGTTTTTGATTAAGCTCCCTAGAGCTTGAAATGCCAGTTAAAATGTAAATGCAGTTGTATTCCTATGAAAACCATATTAAGCCTGATAAGGCTGCACAAACTCTCTCAGCCATTGTAGAAGGCTGACATTTTAAATCTGCGGTGCCTATATGAAAAGAGTATGTGAAAAAAAAATCATCATGGTATAGTTAAACCTTTAAATAAGGCAGGGTTTTATTTCCAGTGGAGTCCATTGTATTCACTGAAAAAAAAAAAAAGACTTTTATGTGATTTTCAAGGGTCAGCCATATATTCAGAGTAGGGTTAAAGGGCTGACCTGCCAAAGGAGAAGCATGCTGGCCCCGAGGCTAGTTCCTAGAGTTTGGTAGCACCAAAGAAAATACAAGAAAAGAAAAAAGACTTTTGTGGCTAATTTAAAAGTCTATTTTATTCCAGTGCCAAAAGCCAGAATTGGCCTTCTATTTGTAGCAATCCCAACACAAATATGAATTTGTTCCAAAAAGTAAATAAAGAAAGAACTTCACACATCTTCTCTCATTCTGTCTCTTTTCTCATTGACATTGTCATGTTGATGAAGACGTGATTTATCCTATTTAAAAGGTTAACGGCTTGGGTCATTGACAGCTGAACCATTATTGATAGAGTCATTTGCAAAGATTGATTAGATGTCTGTTTAACTGGACATTACCTTGTTACAGTACTGAGGTTGTCAACATGGGTTGACATTTTTGTGTGTTTCAGAACATTTTGCTTATTTAAATGACTAATTTAATCATATATAATGTATTATTATTATTATTATTATTATTATTATTATTATTATTATTATTATTATGAGTAGTTGTAGTAGTAGTAGTATTTACTTGTGTATATGCTTTGTGCTCTTAATGATCTAAAAGAATTCAAGCAATTTACATAAACTGTACATCAAGAAAACCTTTAAATAAACTTAACCTTCAGTACACAATTCTATTTAAAAAAAATCTAGTTGGTGAAATGCATAACCTCTCCAGATTAATAAATTATTTGCCAAATGTTTAATCCAGATGTTTCTAGAATCATCAGTTACCATGTTTCCTTGTAGAAAGTTTCTAATTAATGACATTATTCCTGCCAAAGCTTCTTCTCCAATTATCATAACAAAAGCCAGCTGTTCCTTTATGACTGATTTGTGTAGCTTCTACTCTGCAATTACCGCCACTTTTATCACCGCTTCAAATGTACTGGGAATTTGGTGATTATTTGGTGGCTTTCTCTTTTTATCCCCATTCATTAAGGACTGTTATGCATTATAATCTTCAGGCTCAGACCAAGGCACTTTACTAGGATGTCCTCCTATTTTGAAGCATTTTCTTTTGGCATTTGTTAAAATGTAAGTAGAAAACGAATATTCTCTACTGTGCTTTCAATGTGTGTGGTGACCTGGAAAACACTTCCCATGGTCAAATTTGACATTTTCTACTATATAGTTTTTAAATCTAGGGGTATTCCTGATCTGAAATGTGTTTCCCCTTTGCATGTTTCTCAATCAGAAACATGAAAACAAGAAAAATCCGGGTACTCCTAAAAGTGAAAAGAGAGAAAATAGTATTTAAAGATTCCTTTCCAGTTCCATTGAAAGATGCCCCACCTAACTCTACATTCATGGCGTAATCTACTTATGGATAAACAACATTACTAATAACACCCCCTGCATCTAGAAAAAAAGTTTATGCTGTTTTGCAAATCACACTTGTTTTTACCTATTTTGGTCATGCTGAGTTCAAATATGCCACTGAAAATTCCCTATCACATACTGTTTTCCCACAAAATAAGAATGAAGTTTTTAATAATTTTGCTAAATTTATATTGCTTTCAGGGTTTTATTTAAATTGGTAGAAGCTGTCAAATTTATTAATTACAACAATAGGCACACAAAACATAACACTTGTTTACAACATGAACAGCAGACAAATAGTCTGTGAAATGTTTGTGAAAATCTCTAAATAAAGCTATTTCAAAAGACGAACATTATAATAATATTGTAAGAGTCGTCCTCTCTACTCTACTCGCAAAAAGCTAGCGAGTAGCGTACTTCCGCATTCCCCGCATTCCATTCACAAACTCAGTTGGACTTTCTGCATTCATAGACTTTGGATTTGTTTACTCCGCCATGTGCTCCTTTGTTTTGGCTTACATCATGTCTGCTCCTTTGTTTTGGTTTACATCATGTCTCCGCCTCTGTATGTTTATTGGTTCTCTGTTTTTGGTTCATGTCCTGTCTCCGCCCCTGTATGTTCATTGGTTCACTGGTTTATGTCTCATTATTAGTTTCAGGTGTTTTATGTTACTGCTGGTTTCATTTATGTATTTAAACCCTTTAGTTTCTCGGCTTCGTCGCGGAGTATTAGATAGACTGAGTGGTAATGTATGTACTTGCCTCTGTGTGCACATGTTTCCTGGACCATGGACTTGTTCCTCGTTATTTTGTGGATTAATGCTTTGCTTTTGGCTTATTACCTTGCTTATTTTTGTGGATTATATACCTTGTGGATTTATTACCTTGTGGATTATAGTTTGTTTTTGACCCTGTCTTTGTGTTCCTTTTTCCCTGTCCAAATACTTTTGGTTACTACCTAATAAACTGACTTTTCCAGAGTGCGTAAGGAGTGAACTTCCTTTAGAGGGATTTTCTGGAATGGCTGGCTTCTTGAAAATCTCTCTGAAGGCACCAGCAGTAGTCAGCCATCATGTTCACATTCCATCTACCATGGTTTGTCCTGGTCACCCAGCTTCATTCCAAAATATGCAGAATATGCCTTTTTTACAAAGTCTGTAATTTTCTGCCGTTGTTTGGATGTTGCAAAACACCCACAGATGTAGCAGAAATCATCTGGGCTATGCTCGCATTTCCATCTTTCACTGGTCATTATAAATCCCTGAAATCAGGAGTTTTGTGTGCATGTAAGTGTGCCTAGCATTCATATAAGGGCTAATCAGAGGAAAAGTGATAAATGTTGCTACCCTATTGTACATAAACATAGTGTTTCCTGTGTTGGTGGCAGTGTATCTGGCAATAGCTCTAACATTTATGGTCCATCTTAGGCAAAAAAGCTCTACACTGGACATCAGGCTTTGTGAAAAGTTGTGTTGTTCTAGAGCAAAACTAACAGCATATCTGGACTCAGCATCTAAGTATTAGTAAGAAACAACTATCAGATCCTATTCAGCAAATCTGATGCAGGGCGGTGTAATTTTTAAATTTAAAGTTGAAAATGGAAAAAAAAATTGATTATCAGCATCACCCACATCAGTCTCTGTTTCACTGCCTGAGGTAATAGTCACTCACAGAATTTAAACACAATCTTCATTACCGATTTCTGTTCATATAACATTGATGGTGAAATAGTCAGTTAGAATTCTGTTTTGTGGATTAAATGTATTTTTAAATAATGTATTATATTCAAATCATTTAAACATTTTAAAACTTTGTCTGCTGCAGTCTGTTCAGAATGTGTAAGCATTCTTCTCTGTTCTGACATTGTGACAGCACCAGTGCAATGAGAACTTTTTGAGAGTCGGCATCTGATCACAAACTAAACCGATTACTTATTTATTCATTTATCCTGGTCAGGTTTGGGGTAGGTCCAGAGCCTATCCCAGGAACACTGGGAGTAAGGTGGGAGAATAGTACCCTGAATGGGATGCCAGTCCATCACAGTCAAAACCGACTAGACTTTAACAAAACTTGACAGAATCATGATGCTCACTGTGTGAGGAAGTCACACTTAGCTAGCAAGGTTTTAGAGATATTTAGGCAGATTTATTGTTTTTACTGCTGCATTTGTTAAGCCCACTCCTTACCAAACATCATCTTTGCTGGCAGAAAGGCAAGGCAAGGTTAGAAAGTAGCCTAAATAAAATGATCTCCACATCATCACATAAGTAGTTCTATGTTTTTGTAATGTAGAATTGTCAGAGAATATTACTGGCAGAAAAAAAAGGTTAACACCTGATTGT